>JACDJE010000115.1:582929-1004178 GCA_016647715.1 Pavo muticus
CTGCGGGGCCCGGAGCCGCGCGGCCGTCGGTGCGGGCCCGGCGCTTCCCGCAGACTTTGCCCTCGGGACTTCCCGGGGACGGCGCGGGGATGGGCCCGGGGTCGGCTCAGCGCCTCAGAGCCGCGCTGCTGGAGGACCCCCGAGTGGCTGAGAGATGGGGGACACAGCCGGGAGGGGCTCCGAGCTTCGGATTGGATCTTACTGACCATTTCCACTCCGAAAGAGCGGTGCTGCGGTGGCACAGCTGCCCGGGGAGGTGGTGGGAGCACCGACCCCAGAAGTGTTCAGGGAACGTGGGGATGTGGCATGGAGGGTCACGGAGCGCCTGATGGGATGGGTTGCGTTTGGGATGGGTGATCGTAGAGGTCTTCTCCGACCTGAATGACTCTGTGAGTGCTGCTGCTCAGTTCTGACCCGCGCCTCTCCCCACCACAGGCCTACAACATCCACGTGAATGGGGTGCTGCACTGCCGGGTGCGCTACAGCCAGCTGCTGGGGCTGCACGAGCAGGTAGGGAGGAGGGCAGAAGGCAGCACGCTGCTGCAGAGCTGCTGTGCCAGGCCTTGCCTGCTGTGTGACATCCTGCCTTGGCTCCTGCTGGTTGCTGGCTGGGAGTGGGCGATGAGCTGTCTGCTCATCAGAGCCCTGAGGATCAGCATAGTTGGGTGTCTGGGCCATCCCTGTCTCTCCAGGGGCTCTCACAGCGCTCTGCTCTCTTCCCAGCTAAGGAAAGAATATGGCACGAACGTGGTACCGGCCTTTCCCCCGAAGAAGATCTTCACACTCACCCCAGCAGAGGTAGAGCAGCGCAGGGAGCAGCTGGAGAAGTACATGCAGGCTGGTAAGCAGGGTGCTGCAGCCCGGGGCCACGTCCCCAGCTTGGTGCCTCAGAGCGCTGCCAGGGTTACCTTCTGTGGCCACCCAGGCCCAGCATTGGCCCCTTCCTCCTGCAGTGCTGAGCTTGCAGCTCTGTCTCAGTGTTCCTGGCTGTGCTCTGATAATAGCTGGCATCGTTCCCTGAACGTCGGCCTGCAATACACAGCACCGCCAGTGCTGCTCCTCAATCCCCAGCCCCTTCCCTTTCCCTACACCAGCAAAGGTGCACCCCCCAACGTCCCCATCTGCAGGGAACCCACAGCCATCCATGCGCACACCCTGCACTCAGCATGTGCTCTGTCTGGGTGCAAACACTGAGGGGCTGCAGAGCAGTTGGGACTTGATGTGGGTCCCTGTGCTTTCCCAACTAACGCTTCTCCTTGCTCGACTTCCACTCCAGTGCGGCAGGACCCGACGCTGGGAGGCAGTGAGACCTTCAACAGCTTTCTGCGCAAGGCCCAGCAGGTGGGAAGGAGCCGCTGGGCCGGGGTGTTACCTGGTGGGCCCCCAGACCCAGAGCGTGTGGCAGATGGGGCCAGGCTTCCAACCCCTTCTCTCTGCAGGAGACGCAGCAGATCCCTACGGAGGAGGTGGTGCTGGAAGTGCTGCTTTCCAATGGCCAGAAGGTCAAGGTCACCATCCTCACCTCAGACCAGACGGAGGATGTCCTTGAGGTGCCAGAGCTGTTGTGCATTGTCCTTGCTCCAGAGCAGGGTTGTCCATGGGAGGGGCCTGGGGAGCGGTGGAGCTCTGTGATGCCATGATCCCTTGGCTTCTCCATTTGTTCCCCCTGTCCTGTCCCCCATTCAGCAGAGGTCCTGGCTCCCCACAAAGTGCCTGGGCTGGATCCTACCAGGGGGCTGCAGGGTGACGTACAGAGGTGCTGTAGCTCTCAGTGGTGACCTCCTGCTCTCGCTCATAGGCTGTGGCCTCCAAACTGGATCTTCCCGATGACCTGGTTGGCTACTTCAGTCTCTTCCTGGTGCGAGAGACCAAGGATGGAGCTTTCTCTTGTGAGTAGAGCACGCTATGGGCAGTCCCACAAGGGCCTGGTGGGCTCCCCCAGCCCTGAGCCTCTGCTGAGCTGCCATTTCCCTGCAGTTGTGCGGAAGCTGCAGGAGTTTGAGCTGCCATATGTGTCTGTCACCAGCCTACACAACCCTGAGTTCAGGATCATCCTGCGCAAGAGGTGAGCTGCAGCCACTCAGCACCTGGGGGTGGTGTCCAGGACTCCCCGCAGTGCAGAAGGACCCTTCCACCTCTGCCATTGCTGCCCATGCGGTGCTTTGATCCACCTGGGAATGCACTGCATGTCCCCAGTGATGCTGGGGCTGGACTGCCCCACTGGGGTTGGTCCTTGTGTCCATTTTCCCAGACATGATGCTGCCTGCCTGTAGCAGCCCTGCAGAGAAGGACCCGGGTGTGCTGGTGTCAGATAGGTCACTGTGAGCCAGCAGTATGCCTTTGTGGCCCAGAAAGCTGATGGTGTCCTGGTTGACCAACAGTTGACCATGAGCCAGCAGGGGTTCTCCTCCTTTCTGGTCTGCCCTGGGCATCTGGGGCACTGGGCCCGGTTGTAGGCTTCCCAGTTCAAAACTACCCTGGACGCTTTCCTGTGCGATGTGCTATAGGGAACCTGCTTTAGCAGGGAGTTGGACTGGATGATCTACAGAGGTCTCTTCTGACCCCCATGGTTCTGTGAGCGGGATGTGGCTGCTGAGGGCTACCAAAGGGAGCAGGCTGTGGGGGCAGCCCAGCTCCACGTCCCCGGTGTTCTCCCCACCGCTGTCAGGAGTTGGGGAAGAAGCTGACTCGTGTGGTTCCTTTCCAGCTACTGGGACTCCTCCTACGATGACGATGTAATGGAGCATCGTGTGGGACTCAACTTGCTGTATGCACAGGTGAGGGTCTGTGTGGCCCAGCGGGGTGAGGAGGGGGCACCGCACCCCCAGTGACTGCTCTGCAGCTCTTGGGGCTTTGGGCCCAGCTGCTCACCAGCCTCTGCTTCTTGATAGACGGTGTCAGACATCGAGCATGGATGGATCCTTGTCAACAAGGAGCAGCACCGGCAGCTCAAGTCTCTGCAGGAAAAAGTCTCCAAGAAGGAGGTAGGGGAAGGCGTGATGCTGTGGTTGGAGTAGTCCTAGGTGCTGGACTGGCCCCACTGCCCCATAAGAGCCCCGGGGCTGAGCTTGGTGCCCGCTTTCCAACCGACGGAGCTGCCTGTGGGTGCTGACCTTCCCTGGCTCTGCCCACAGTTCATCCGACTGGCGCAGACCCTGAAGTACTACGGCTATCTCAAGTTCGATCCCTGCGTCACGGACTTCCCCGAGAAGGGATGCCACGTCGTCGTCAGCGCCGGCAACAATGAGCTCAACTTCCAAGTGCGGCTGCCGAGCGAGCAGATCAAGGAAGGCAGCTTCAAGGTTACGCGCATGCGGTGCTGGCGGGTCACGTCCTCGGTGAGTGCATGGCTCCTGGGCACGAGGAGGGCTGCTGGGACCCGGCTCTGACAGCTCTCAGCAGGAAGGCTGCTGGTCAGGCTGGAAGCCTGGGGAAGGTCTCAGCCGTTTGGGGCATGGGAACTGGCAGTGGTGAAAGGCCCATGTGCCTCAACTTGTGTCTGTGCAGGTGCCGATGAGCAATGGTCCCTCAGGGAGCAGCCCAGGGAAGTCGGAGGTGAAGCTAGAGCTAGCTTTTGAGTATCTCATGAGCAAGGATCGGCTGCAGTGGGTCACCATCACCAGTCCACAGGTAGGGCTGCCTGCGCACCAGCATTGGAAAAGGGGGAGAATGAGGGGCAGCTAGAGGGAGAGGGCAGGTCTGGGCTCAGCGTGGTTTACTGGGAAGGCCATGGGGTGTGTGGGGCCGCTGTCTGACAACACTTCTCTCTTGTAGGCCATCATGCTGAGCATCTGCCTGCAATCCATGGTGGATGAACTGATGGTGAAAAAGTCAGGTGGCAGCATCCGCAAGGTAAGGGTTGGGTAAGCATGTTGTCTGGGCGGGTCCCATCTTGTCCCTGTGACTTTGTGAGGTCTAGGCTTGGCCTCGCTTGCCCTCCTCAGTATGGGGCCAGCTGAAGGATCCCCAGGGGGAAACTCAGCTCCTGGAGCTACCTACCCGTGGGGACCCTGCTACTGCTTCTCCCCTGCAGATGTTCCGCCGGCGGGCGAATGGGGCCCTGCGGCGCTCGGACAGCCAGCAAGCTGTGAAGTCACCCCCACTGCTGGTGAGTGTGACTCTGCCCCTGTGGGGAGATGAGCGCAGCAAGCTTAGCTGTGGGTCAGGTACCAGAGCCAGAGAGGTTCCACCAGCAGGGCTGTTGCCTCACTCCTGTATCCTCGGGATGAGAAAAAGGTGACCCTGGGGCCATCCTTGAGGGTGGGAGGCGATTGTGGCTGGGCACTCCCAGACCTCAACTTGAGGGTTGGCAGCACTGGCCAAGGGCTGGTGCACAGAAGAGCAGTAAGCACAGGGGGGTGACACATAAGGCTGCCTGACCATGCTGTCCCTGCAGGACTCGCCTGACGCCTCCCGGGAGCCGATGGCCAAACTCTCGGTGAGTTGTGTGTGTGCAGCAGGTGCCGTCACCCTGAGACTGAGCTGGAGCACGTAGGGGATCCTCCCTAACGCATCTCCTCTTTCCGCAGAGCAAACTCACCTCTGTCAGTCTGCGAGGGATCAGCCACTCCAGCTCTACTAACGACGTGGGCGCTAACGATTTCCATGGCAATTACGCCTTTGAAGGCATTGGTGATGAAGATCTGTAGCTGCTCCCCCCTCCTAGGACAGCACTGGCCTGAGGGCCCCAGGGCCTTCGCCGAGGAATGTACGACCTGCAGACAGGTTGCAATCAACGTGCCTCTCACCTGCTACCATCCACCTTCCCCTGCTCCCCAAGGGCTGGGGAGAGCATCCCCAACCCACCACTGCCTTCAAGGCTGGGGGCAGCTGAGCTCCTCCTGCTGCCGGCTTCCCAAGGGGCAGCCTGTGCCGGTGCCGAGCCCTGGAGCAGGTGTCGCGGAGCCCAGCCCAGCTCTGGAGGGGCAGAGCCCCCCCTTCTCCCACCCTGGGAGGACCTGGGCCTACATCAGGCCTGGCCCACTGCGTGGGCAGGCGGCCGCCCCAGGGGGTGTTGGCAGCAGCCCGGTGGCACCGAGCGGCCCTCGCGAGGCTCCATAATGCCAAATTAGCCTTTAGGTTTCTGCTCAGAGACAGAGTGCAGTAAGCTGTCTCCGGTGGGGCTCTGTGCAGAGCCCTCTCTCTAACCCGCTCGTAGACTCCAGTGTAATCTAGGCTTGTAACCACCTATCTCCTGCTGCTCAGACCGACCAGAGCATTAATGGACAGTAACCGATGTTTACATACTGCAATGATGATTAAAATGGATCCTGATTGGTACCTGGGCTGTCTCTTGTGGGCTGGCAGCCATCCTTCCCCTCCCACCTCGGTAGCCCCATGTCTTCTCCTGAAGCAGAACAAGGTCCCTAGGGAGAATACCGGATAACAAAACTGACTGTTTAATGCTTTTATACACAATATAAATTACACTGACCGGTATGGCAGCAGCCACAGAACCAGTCCTGTTCCCCCCCTCCTCCCTTTCCCCATACGCTGGCGGAGGAAGGCTCTGACGGGCAGGAGGAACAGGCCAGTGCCACCCAGTGTGGTGCCAAGGGTATAGCCCCACCACGGGCAGCGTAGGGCTGCAAGAGACCCCTCCCAGGGCGGTGGGCCCTGCTTAAGGCAGCCCTGAGCCCAGGGGAGCTTGTTGCCCATCCCTCCCCCAGGGAGGGCAGGGGACGCAGCTGGCGAGGGGTTGGGGTGCCCTGTGGCCTCCCAGGGCCCAGCGTGGGGCCAAGCCCCCGCAGCCGGACTAAGTGCTGTTCAGGGCAGGGCCGTGTCCACGGCAGGAGGAGCCAGGAGGGCTTTGGCGTTGCGTGGGTTGACCCAATTCTCAGCCGTGTGGCCGTGGATTTTCTGGTGGCGCTTGTAGTTGTCCCAGTGGCCAGTGGTGTAGGTGCAGTCCCGGCACTGGAAGGGCTTCTCGCCCGTGTGTCGCAGCATGTGCCGCTTCAGGTTCATGCTCTGGTTGCAGCTGTAACTGCAGAGGCTGCACTGGAAGGGCTTGTCGCCCGAGTGGATGCGCCCGTGGCGCTTGAGGTTGGCCAGGTTGCCGCAGGCGTAGTCACAGAGCTGGCACTTGTAGGGCTTCTCACCCGTGTGCACGCGCTGGTGCCGCTTCAGGTTGTCGAGGTGGGCGGAGGCGTAGGGGCAGAGCGGGCAGGCGAACGGCTTCTCCCCGCTGTGCGTCTTCATGTGCCGTGCCAAGTGGTTGGGGTAGTGGGTGACAAAGGGGCAGAGGCTGCAAGCGAAGCCTTTGTCCCCGGTGCCTTTACGAGGGCTGGCGCCCGGCTCGGTGCCCAGCACCGCCAGGCTGCAGCGCCCACAGACCTGCTCGGCCAGGCCCTCGTCCTGCGCGAACCCATCGTCCAGCACCAGCCCACACATGCGGCACGTAAAGGGGAAGAGCAGCTCGGGCAGTGCGGCCGTCTCCTCGCCCCGCAGCCGCGCGCAGCCGGGCAGGAAGGGGCCGGTGCCGCTGCCCATGTGCAGGTTCAGCTCCGGCAGCAGAGGCTCTGTGAGACAAAGAGAAGCAGGGATGTCAGCAGGCAGCACAGCGCTGGCAGAGCGCAGCTCCTCTGCGAGCAGCCCTAGCTCTGAGGTGACGGTGCCTTGGCACGGGGCCGGTAGCTGAGGATGCGCACCAGGATTGGCACAACAGAAGATGGCAGGATGTGCTCCTTGCCCATCTCCAGACCGCGCTCTGGGGCTCTCCCACTGCGGTTTCCCTCCCAACCCCGCCTCACCTGGGTCCTTGTCCTGCTGGTGCTGCCCCTCGCCTTCAGGCAGGCGGTGGCTGAGCATGTGCCGCTTCAGGTTGCGGCTCTGGTTGCAGCGGTAGTCGCAAGCAGCACACTGGAAGGGCTTGTCCTGGCTGTGGACCCGTTCGTGGCGTTTGAGGTTGCCCAGGCTGCTGCAGGCGAAGCTGCAGCCCGTGCAGCGGTAGGGCTTCTCCCCGGTGTGCGTGCGCAGGTGGCGGGTCAGGTTCACCAGCTGGGCTGAGGCGTAGGCACACTGCGGGCACGCAAACGGCTTCTCCCCGTTGTGTGTCTTCATGTGGCGCTTGAGGTGGCTGGAGTAGTGGGAGGCGAAGGGACAGAGCTGACAGGTGTACACGATGCGCTGGTTGCGGCCGCCCTCGGTGCCGGCGCACTGCAGGCAGCTATGGCCCAGGCTGGCAGCCAGCTGCAGCCCACACTGGCGACAGGGCAGCGCTGCGGGGCCGGGCTCGCCGCCCTCCTCGGGGTCGCTGTCCACGCTCAGCTGCTGGTACCCAGAGGAGCAGTCGTCGTCGCTCAGCGCATACGCTGGGATGGCGATCTTCCCCACCAGTGCCTCTGCTGAGAAGAGCATGGGGATGGGATAGCAGCGGGAGCTCGGTTGACTCATACGTGGCCCCATTTTGGTGCCACCAGTCCCAGGACGGGGGACTGCAGCCAGGAGGTGTCAGGCAGCTGTGTTCACCCTAGGAGCCCACTGCAGCCCCAGCACTCAGAGGGCAGGGTGAAGCAGCCCAACCTGCCCCCAGGTCCTGCTGCAGGGCCTCACTCAGTTGTGCCAGGTGGTGGTGGGCACAGCTCACCAGGCTGCTGGTCCTGGTCCCATGGCCAGCAACAGGCAGCAAAAAAGATGTTCTCTGGCCCCACGCAGTGCTGTTGCCCCACGAAGGTGGGGAGAAGTCAGTTCTGGGCTCTTGGAGGGCATTTCTGCTTGCTAGCTGGACAAGGACATGTAACACCTATGCCCCAGCATGGGATGGCAGAAGCAGAGCCACTGACCTGCAGCCACCCACATCTAGCTGGGACACCTGGAGCCCCTGGACATGTCCACAGGCTGCTGCTCAGGACAGAAGGGTAATGGCACGCAGCAAAGCCTTGCCACAGTCAGCCTCAAGCCATCTCCATCCGTTCCTGTGTTGTGCCCAACTCAGAATCCACGCAAGAGGATGCAAGACCCAGCAGCTGGCTATTGCCCTGGATTGTCCCCTTTGCTGCCACTCACCCTGCAGGGTCCATGCCCCAGGGCCCCTGGGCACGGTGAGGCCGCTCCAGGCTCCCTCGTGTTTCCTAGTCCCAGATTCATAAACACTAGGAAGATCTGATGCCAAACCAGAGCATCCTGCTACAGCCTTGCTATTGCTAGGGGAACATCTTGACCCTAAGCCCCATGCCGAGGGCCCTCCCTGCAAGCTTGGTGGCACAGCCCAGAATCCCTGCAGCACTGCCCCACTGGGACAGCACTGCCCGTGGGGCTGAGAACATAACCAGTGTTAGCTCTTCAGGAGTCCAGACCTGCCTGACACTGCTCCCCAGCTGGGCTGGAGCTGGGGACAGGAAGGGATGCTCTCCTAGTTGCAAAGAGCTGCTGCAGAGAACAGCTTTTTGCAACAAAGGCAGCATCCGGCACCACGGAGCCAGCTTTGTCTCAGCACAGGGCTGCGAGGATGCACTGCAGGGAGGTGCAGCCCTCGGAGCAGAGCCCATCTGCCAGGCAGCTGGGGCTGAGCCTCAGCACAGAGCATGGCATCCTGCACCCGGGGTGCAGGAGCTGGGTGCTGCGTGTTGCTCTGTGTTGAGCACATCCCCACCTTATTTCCCGCCTGGCATCCGAGGGCAGTGAGCCATTCTCAGTGCTCCCTGCGAGGCTCCGGGATTCCCGGGGAAGAGCGGTGTCGCTCTCAGGACACCTGGTGGGGGTCGGTGGCGGTCCCCGCAGCCCCAGGGCCCGGAGGCATTAACAAGAGATAAAGGCCCTACGGGGGCACCGCCCGCCCCGGGGGTCCCCGCGTTACCGGGGAGGCAGCTCTCCCGGCGGATGGGGATGGAGGCCACCGACGGGGGACGCTGCCGGGGGTCGCGGCGGGGCCGTGCGGGGTGGCGGCACGCACCTGGCGGTCCCTTCTCGCAGGCCAGGCCGCGGCCCAGCAGCAGGTCGCCGGGCAGCACCAGCGCCGCTCCCGCCGTCTCCTCGGGGCCGTCCTCAGCTTCCGCTGCAACACACCGAGCGCCGCGGGTCACTGCCGGGCTCCGGCCACCGCCTCCGCCGCCGCCCCCCGGCCCCGCCGCGCACTCACCCTTCACCGGCTGCGGGTGGCTCTGCTTCCGCCGGGGCATCGTGGTCGGTCCCGGCCCCGCCGCCCTCCCTCCTGCCTGCGGCCCGCCAGCCGCCCCCGCCAGCCCGGGGCGGCCACCGCCGCCCCGCCTCGACAGGGCACTTCCGCTTCCGGCCGCCGCGGGACAGGGCCGGCGCCGGAAGCTGGCGCGACGCCCCGGAAGTAGATTGCGAACCCGGAAGTGTGCTCACGGTCCGTTGCCCGCCTGCCCCGCCTCCTCAGTGCCGGTGCCGACGACCGCTGGGGCCGCGGCTTCGGTATGCGGCGGGGGGGCCCGGCCGGGCAGCGGGGGAGGCAGGTGGGGACCGGGCGGGTCCCCGGGTACGGGCCCTGCGTTGGACGTGACCGAGGCCGTGCGCGTGTCCCCGTCGCTCTGAGGCGTCGGGCCCGGCCCCAGGCCCGGTCCCCGCCTGCAGGAGCTGTGCCGCCCGCTCCGGGGCTCCGCGGGAGGTCTGAGCGGTCCTCGGTGCGTGGCGCCGTCAGCGGTGATCCGGTGCTGAGAGATCACTGAGGTACGGCGCAGGGCGTTCCGGGCGGGGTGGTGGAACCGTGGAGTCATTCGGGTTGGAGCGGCACTCCGAGATCACCGTGCCCACTGACCGTGGCCCTCAGTGCCACATCCCCACGGTTCTGGAACACCTCCAGGGACGGTGACCCCACCACCTCCCTGGGCAGCTGTGCCACTGCAGCACTGCTTTTTCAAAGAAGCTTTTCCTCATATCCAACCTGAACCTCTTCTGGCACAACTTGAAGCCATGTCCTCTCTTTAAAACAACAGCGTTCTTCCCAGGGAGTGGGGCAGCACAGAGGCCATAGTGTGGGCACTTCTCGCTCCTGCTGCATCAGCCCTGCAGACAAACTTCAAACAGAAATAGTATTTAGTGGGCATGTTGGATCTGAGTGGTCTGAGGGGCCTTTCCCAACCTTAATGATTCTATGATTCTATAAAAGTCTGTGGTGATGGCAGCATTGGCCTGAGATGGAGAGTCAAGTTTCCATTGGCTGTCCAGTTCCCACCTGCCCCTTCCAGCGATGGGGTTTTGCTGGTCTAGCTGTACTCGAAGGGGAAAAAACAGCAGAGGCTGCTGGAGGAAGGGTGGTGGTGCAGAGGGTGGTGACGCACTGGAACAGGTTGCCCAAGGAGGTTGTGGATGCTCCATCCCTGCATGCATTCAAGGCTGGATGTGGCTCTGGGCAGCCTGGTCTGGTGGTTGGTGACCCTGCCTGTGGCAGGGGGGGTTGAAACCAGATGATCATTGTGGTCCTTTTCAGCCCAGGGCATTCTATGATTCTAAGTAAAAAAGTAAGTAAAGGAAGAAGGATGCAGCAGTGCCATGGGACTATAAAGCATACGGTGTGACTTCTTGGGGAGAAGGAGAGCATGGGGAACGGTGGATCCACTGGCCCTGGGGTCATGGGGGTTATGTTGTTGGCTTCAGGTTAATGTGAACTCTAAGTAAGGGAAAACTGTGGCAGATTTACCTCATCTCTGCTCTCATCCCTTGATCCCTGTTCACCTGATGATTTGGCTTTTGGGTCTCCTAGCTTTGTTGTCTATTTTACATACAGAAGAGAAGGCTGAGGGCTCTGTGCTGCAAGGCTTGTACTGGGGAGATTCACCTGGCCTGCAGGAATGGGTGCCAGTTTCTGGCCAGTCTGGAGGCAGAGGGGCTCTGCAGGTCCCCTTTAGCTTATGTTCTCTTCAGATGTCCTCTTTAGTGCAGCCCTGTGGACTCCCCAGGGCTGGCAAGGCAGGGAGACTGAGGCTGCTGCTCAGTTTCCGGGCCCAAAGTGTAGTGGGGTCTCACGGATGCTGAGAGCTCCTTCCCACCCCCAGGAACTCCGTGCTTATCACATGCACTTCCTTCACAGGCTGAGCAGTGTGGGCTGCAGCTGGAGATGGTTTGGCCACTGATTGTGGAGACGCTGGCTCCAAGGCACAGGTAGGACGTGTCTGCCCCGCCATGGCTGCTGTGCTGGGGCTGCCACCACCCCACTGTCCTCCATAGCCTGCCAGAAGCAGATTGCTGCCCTGACGTGCCACCATGGAGCAGCCCACGTGGGTGCCTCAGCCCCCGTGCATCCTGGGCTCCTGCGGGCAGAAGGCAGAGGCCGTAGGGGAGATGCCGCCAGACCCGGTGCAAGAGCCAGGGGACCCCGAGGAGCTGCGCATTGCCCTGCCCCTGGGAGAGGATGGGGAGCTGGTGGAGTGTCCCCTCTGCCTGCTTCCCCAGCCACCCGAGGCCTTTCCCAGCCTTGCCTCCTGCTCCCACCGTTCGTGCCGGGCCTGCTTGCAGCAGTACCTGCGCATCGCCGTCAGCGAGAGCCGCGTGCGGGTGGCCTGCCCACACTGCCCCACCGTGCTGCAGCCTGCTGACGTCCACAGCCTCCTGCCTGAGCCTGCCCTCCGTGACAAGTATGAGGAGTTCCTCCTGCGGAGGCTGCTGGCTGCTGACCCCGGCACCCGCTGGTGTCCCGCACCAGACTGCAGGTGACTGCTGGCCCTGGCGTGGATCTCTTCTTCCTGGCTTCCTGGCAGGCTGGTGTGCCTGCATGCTGTGAGCCTTTTACAGGCTTGTGACTTGATTGGGTCTGTTCAGAGAGATGTCCTGGTTGTGGCTGCAGAGCCTAGGCAGCTATGTGTGTTGGTTAGGGCTGGAGTGTTTGGCTGTGCTGGGCCTGGCTGTGGGGACCCTGGGGGATTTTGTGAGTGCTGGGTGGGGGAGGCTTTGCTGTAGTCACAGAGCTGACCAGAGTGGCACCTGGCTCTTGAATGCTGGCTGCTGCTCTGTCACAGCACAGAGCTGGGACCTCTTGATGCACAGCCCGGCTGCTGTGCTGGGATGCTGGGGGAGGCCACGGACACCGCTGGCCCCAGCAAACTCCCTGCTTTTTCCCCACAGCTATGCTGTCATTGCCTATGGCTTTGCTGAGTGCCCTCGCCTCACCTGCGGGCGTGAGGGCTGTGGCACCGAGTTCTGCTACCACTGCCGGCAGCTCTGGCACCCTGATGGGCCCTGCGCAGCAGCGCCGCTGGCCTCCAGCCTAGCCAGCCCCTCTGCACAGCTGATTTACACAGAGGAGTCTGCCAATGGTGAGACCCTGGTCCAGGATGGGAACGTGGGGATTTGACACATCTGAGTCAAATGCTGTTCCTGCCATGACCCAGTGGTAACCTTCTGCTGCCTCTGCGTGGAGGCGTGCAGCCCCTGGGCTGGGGTTGGGGAGCAGGACCTTGTGCTGGCAGTGCCCAGCTCACCTAGACACCCACAGGGTGGGCTGCAGCCCTATGGGAGGGGCTGGGGGAGAGCTGCAGTGTCCTGTCCTGTTCTCAATCCCAGTCCATCTGCCTTCCCCTTGCCAGTTGAGACTGAGGACATCAAGGTCTGTCCCCGCTGCAGTGCCTTCATTATGAAGATCAATGACGGGAGCTGCAACCGCATGAACTGCACGGTGTGCGGCTGCCTGTTCTGCTGGCTCTGCCTGCAGGAGATCTCTGACGTGCACTTCCTGAGGTCAGTGTGGGGCTGTGGGTTGTGCTGGGGCTTGGGGTTGCCATCAGGAGTTGTGGGGGCAGTGGGGTCCTGCAGAGAGCCACAGCCGTGTTCTGCTAGGTAGCAGGGGTGTGGCACTGCTGCAGGGTCTGCCAGGGGTCCGTGGTGGGATGCAGGAACAGGGCTTTCTACTGCTCTTCAGTGCAACAGGTGCCATCATTGTCTGCCTGCCCCTCTGCATGTGCTGTTGGCCCAGCCTTGTGCTGTCCTTGCAGCCCATCTGGATGCACCTTCTGGGGTAAGAGGCCCTGGTCAAGGACCCGGAAGATCCTGTGGCAGCTGGGCATGGTGCTGGGGGCACCTATGGTGATCTCCCTCGTCGCAGGCATTGCTGTGCCTGTCATTATCATCGGGCTTCCCATCTACACGGGTAGGAAGGTACTGGTCCTGGGGTCTCTGTAGTCTCGCTCTGCATTGAGCCTGACAGCCCCCAGCCTCAGGCCTGGAGGGCATGTATCTGCAGAGCCAATTCACCTGTCTTGCTTCTTCTCCAGGTGTTGGGCCAGAGCCGGAGGAGCAGCTTGTCACCATGCCAGCAGTGCTTCTCTGTCACTAGCGGCGTCCTCCTCTCTCTCTTTGTGTCACCCATCATAACAGCTGTCACAGTAGGTAAGTGCACCTGGGGGCTGGTGGCACGGGGCCACTGATGGAGCAGCTTTAGGGGGATGTCAGAGACCTGTGGCAGTGGACCTTTGGCAGGGGCTGCCAATGCAGGCTGGGCAGTTGCTATGTTTCTGCCCACAGGCATTGGTGTGCCCCTGATGCTCACCTACGTCTATGGAGTGGTAGTGCTGTCTCTGTGCCGGAGCCGCAGTAGCTGTGGCCGCAGCCAACCTGGGGACCCCAGTGTGGTGGAGCTGGAGAACCTGACCAAGAGTGAGTCCTGCACTGCCAGCTGTCCCCTAGTGGGGACCCCTGCGTGGTGCTGCACAGGCTGTGATCCTGCAGCTGTGACAGCGCCATGGGCTGGGGCTTCCTGTTGGCCTGGGGCAGCGGGGAGCTTGCAGGTTGGTGTCTGGGGGGCTTGTGGGTGCTGTCCAAAGCACCCACAGCCAGGGTCCAGTTCACGTGCCTCCCTGCCAAGAGCTCCGGGGGCTGTTCTGCACCTGGTGTTGAAGTGCTCCTCATGCACAGGGCGTTCAGCACCATCTCTCTCTCTCTGCTAGTGAATGAGCTGTGGTCAGTGCTGCCCAGCCCCAAGGGCGTTGAGGACGGAGTCCCAGACACAGCCACCTCTTTCCCTAGCAGCAGCCACAGCCCACGCCCCAGGGTGATGTGGAAGGAGCAGGACAGTCACTCAGCCAGCACCGTGGCCCTCGCAGGGAGCACGCTGAGTGATACGTCCTACCGGTGAGCTGAAGGAGACCTGGGGAGGAGGGAGGTTGGCATGGCAAGTCCCCTTTCCTAACAGCCTTCCCCGCGCTTACCTTACTGCTGGATGGGGACTCAGCAGTGCTCTCCTGTTGGGCTGCTGCCCTAATGTGTTTGTCTGCAGAGAAGGCATCAACATCGAGGTGGAAGTGGCGATTGAATCAGTGCCGCATCCCACCCGAGAGCAGAGCCTGTGCAGCCCACAGTCAGGGCAGTCTCTCTCAGGGGACTCCCTGGGAGGCACCAGCGACAGGTGCAGTGTCACAGGCGTCCCAGCAGAGTGAAGAGGACAGTACAGCAGTGAGCTGGGAGATCCCTGAGCCGTAGAGCACCCACTTCAGTTCCCACCAACATGAAGAGCCCACGTCCTCCTTTGGCAGTCCTGGATGCCCTCCGCATGGCATCAGCAGCCCTGGGGCCTGGATCCAGCTGTCCCCAGACTCGGCAGGCCATCACCCCAAACTCAGCACTGCCTGCTAACTGTTGTATCCATCCCATCGCACCTCTTCCCCAAAGGCAGGCTTGAGCATTGGCACTGCTGAGAAATAAAACACTCCAAGTGTCACAGCAGGCTCTGATCTGTGGTGCCCTCTGAGGCCGGGCAGGGCTTAGAGTGGCCGGGCCCCACCACAGGCAAGGGACAACGGGCACAGGCTGTGTGGTGCCGTTACTTTGCGATCTGTGCTCTTGACCTCTAGTCAGCCTTAGCAAAACTGATTTTATCATGATAGCAGACTCATTATTAGAGCCTTGGATATGGCACGTGACATACCACAAAGCATTTTGATTCGAAGTTCCCAAGATAAAACATCGACAGCACACAGTAAGCGCTCTAAAACCAGTTACATCTCAATGCAGATTTCCAATGTGAGATCACTGCCAACCAGACTCTGTGGAGTCTCTTTAATAACCAGCACTAAAACTGAAGACTGACCTTCCTGAGACCGATACCTCACTGCAGGAACCAGACAACAGCAGACCCTGGGCGGGGCTGCAGGAGCCTGCTTTGATGGTACGGGGACAAAAGCAGTTCCAGCTCTGGACATGTCATTACTGGGCACTTAACGGAGGGACTTTGGGTCAGGGCCACTTGGGAAGGGGCTTACCTTGTCACAAAGATGTGAGTTCTCTGGGCTGGTGAAGCACGGGTGCAAGGTGAAGGGACGCAGCAGCAAGGAACAGCAGAGTTCGCTCCCACAGGAGCAGCAGCAGTATTGACACGAGCCATACAAAGCTGTCCACAACCCAGTGACCCTCACAGTGCCTCGAGACACAGGGACAGAGACGTTCTCTTCTCCCTTCCCACCTTCCTTGCCCCCCACTTCCAGGAAAGGACCAACGACCAGAAGTACAACTATGTTTTCCGGGCTTTTAGTTTGAAAAAAGTATTGATTGAAAGTGTACAACAGAATGAGGTGCGGCGGCAGCACCACAGCCGGATTGTTTCACAAATAAAAACAGAAAGGGCCTTAAATAATTGGGTGCAGATTTAAAAAACCTCAACAGTGAAAAAATTCTTTCCCTCCGAACAGAAAGTCACAGGCACAGAAATGGCAACAACCACATGGAGACAATGGGGGGACATCCTTCTAACCACAGGGCTCTGTGCCTAAGAGGCTGCCACCGATGGTGGGCTCCCACGCCGCGACCGGTGGCTGCTCCCGCGTGCAGCTCTGCCCTTGGCTCGCTCTTTGGAATGGTTACAGATGAACAGTGCCACATGCCCTTGCTAACCAGACCCGCCCCCCACCCCCCAACCAGGACACGGACAAACAAGGCCTCTGCTAAGGCTAAAAAAAGGACAAGACTTTGGAGTCTTGAGTTCAGCATGTTTAAGAAACGAGAGTCTGGTGAGCGCACAGCACAGTCCCTGTGCGAGGCTTGCTATTCCAGCTTGGCCTTCTTCTTATCACTGCCGTTCTCCTCTGCTGGTGCTGCTGCTGCTGCCACGTCCTCCAGTTTCCTCTTCCCACTTTCAGCAGGTGGGTGTGTATTGCGGGGTTTAAAACTGATAATGATGCAGGTCATGTTATCGCAGCCAGTGCCGTCCCCTGAGGTGTCTGGAGCCAAACACTGATCCAGCAGCTGAGGAGGGACAGGACAGGTTAGCAGATAGCAGAGAGACAGCACTTTAAATATTCTGAGACATTGGGCCCTTTCTTTTAGCAGTGTAGGTAGGGGCTGCCAGCCCAGAATAGCATGGGCTGGGCTCAAATGGTGTTTAAAGCCAGACAAGGGACAGAACCAGCCCTCAGTACTCCTGGCTTCCTGAAAGTGGACAGAAACTCCTTTGGCTTGACAGCAACTTAGGGGTCAAAGACATTAATCAAGGTGTCAAAGAAAGTGGACCCTAATTCAGATGTGACTCTGCTCCTGTAAGAGCCGGCATTGCAACCCACATGCTGCCTCAAGCTCTGAACAAACTGGCCTGATGGAGCTGGGGTGCAGAATCACTGTGTGCTGACGGGACGGTGAAGAGACTGACGGGGTGAGCTCTGTACCTTACCTCTTCTACAATGGAGGAGAGCGGCCTCAGGACTCCGTTCTCATCCTTTTGGGTGATCTTGGACTGGATGAAATCCACCACTTCCTGGCTGCTCATCACATTCCTGCAGAATGGGAAGGTCAGAAGGGTTATTAGCTAAGGGAGTGGTCACACCACACTGTCTCAAGAGAGAAAGCTCAGGGCAGTGATGGCCCAGGAGGCACAACTGCTCCCTCATTACCTACCAGATTCCATCACAGGCAATGACCATGAAGTCATGGTCATCATTTATTGTCAGCACTTTGATGTCAGGCAAAGCAGAGATCATCTGTTCTTCTGGAGGCAGATTCTTGTTCCGCTTGTAGAAGTGATCACCTGTAGAGGAGAGGAGGATCAATTTATGCAGCTGCTGGGCACTGGCAACCCTGGCTACCCCTGAGCAACGAGGAACACTACCCAGCCCTAATAGAATTGACACCGGTGCTCCCATTACCAGAGCAGATTTGACTGTGGGGACATCAGACAGAGAAATCAGCCACGCATTCAGGGCATGAGGTGAGCCCAGCACGCTGTTACCATACAATAGGAAAGAGGAGTGCTAGCCTGGCTCTGCTGTGATAATGTTAGATGCTCATCTTCCAGAAGCTCAGGGCCAGATATGACAGTACAGTGCCCTACCTGACAGCCCACTTACACTGCTGGGTTTGGGTCTTCTGAAGCCTCAGTAAGCTAAAGCTCACTTGAGAAAAATTAATCCTCAGCTCTGACTAAGGGGCTTATCTTGCATTACACTGCAGGAATACACTTCTATGGCAAACACAGAACAGTAGGCAGTAGTTTCCTTAGTTAAACAGAGCCCTAGATTTCATCCTACTCGTGTTTTCATCTCTTTACCCCTGGCTAATCATTTCTGTGGTTTGGGTCTTTCCACACAAGCTCTTCACTTCAACCCTTACCTGCTGACATTCCTAGTATATTATCAGTGTCACTGCCTACCCATCCCCTAATGCCTCCAAGCCTCTCATCTGCTCAGACTGTTGGGCTGCTAACAGACATGCCCGATCTCCTGAGTTATTAACGACTCCCACGCTGCTCATAAGAGACCAAAAGATGAGAGGAAGCAGCAGTTAGGTGCTGCCTGAAGCGTTGCACAAGGGGAATGGAGCTTGTACAATAAAAAGACAAGTCTGGCTGAAGAACAAATGGGCTCAAACTGGTATGAGGTTAGGTCTGTAGTAAGCAACATACCAAGATACTTCAACAGTGTCCTAACGAGCAGCAGAAAAGAAAAAATCTTTCCTATTGGAAAGTCAAGTTATTTTTTTGAGATAGTTTATGTGGGGTGGTTTCTGACAACCCAGCTGCAGGCACAAAAGCCTTGAAGGCCTCACATACTGCATCCTGCACCACAGCCTGGCAGGGGCTGGGCGTACTGACATCTGCCAGTTTCACGGCTGTTTTCTCTAATTAGGCTGAAATCTCACCAGATGAAATACCAAACAGATTCTAAACATCATCAAAACTGTTCCTTAGACTTAGTGGTTGGCAAGTGCTGGAAGCACAGATGTCCTGAGGCCAGGCAACACCACTGTTCACCCCTGGTTCTGCTCACCAATTGCCCTGGAGAGGTTGAGGCCACCATTCACTCTCCCATCCATGGTGACCTTGCCGCCAGCGTTCTTTATCCTGGCCAGTTCTACCTCATCCTCTGGCTTGTGGTCATACGACATGTCGACAGCTTTGCCACCTTCTGACACCACGCAGCGAGAGTCTCCAGCATTAGCCACAATCAGCTGCTTGCCTCGGATGAGGGCCACAACAGCAGTCGTCCCACTGTCAGAGCCAGGCTGCAAGAAAAACATTTGTGCTCAGACTTCTTCCTATTGCTCTAGATCAGATCATAAGCAACGCTAGCCACCATAGGCTCAGCACAGCCCCAAACTCATCTCAAACCTTCTTCCCATAAGCACACAGAACAATGGAGAAAGCGTGAGGGAAGCATGAGAAATGGCAGTAGTGTGTTTATCTAGTGGCACGATCAAAGCACACCTCCACTGCAGCCTCTCAACTGCCCATGATTCTCCAGTGTTCAACACATCCTGCTGTGCCCTCAACTCTAATGCAGCAGTTCCAGCTCCTGCCCAACTCAAGCAGAAGACTTGCAGCAAGCCAGGATACCTCTCCAAAGAAAGTTGGCACACTGGAAAATGTAACTCCCTTTCCTTGAGATGCTGGGTCCCTGGCCATCTGCCATGGGCTGAGAAGCCACAGCCTTGGCCTGGCCAAGGGCAACGCTCTGCCTGAGAGCAGCTGTCCTGCTACTGTCACACGTGCCCCTCCCATGCCAGCTCCCACTGCATTTCTAAGCACAGCAAACCCTGCTGCCCAGATCCATGCCCTATCCCTCCATCTCTTGCCTTGAGTCAGGCTGTCAGTAGCTGTGTTCAGCCTCGGGAGAACAAAAGGAATATTCTTAGCTGAATGGAAAGCCCCCTGCTGAGCCTCATACCCCCACCCCTTGCCATGTGCCCTTGGCTCCACACTATGCTGCAGAACACAGGAACAAGGTGTGCACCTCCTCTTTCCCCTCCATGCCTGGTAACAACATTTCCTCCTCTTCATCCTCATCCTCCTCTGCTTCTTCAGTGTCATCTTCATCATCTTCATTCTCTGCCTCTTCACTACTGTAACCATCCTCATCTTCACTGCATTCCTACAAGAAACAAAAGATACCACCAGGAGTCACGCAGGACACCCTCAGTGCCCTCCCCAGACAGCTGGTCCCTCCACCCCAGGGACAGAGGATCACTTTGCCCCAGAAGAGTGAAATGACCTGGTCGGTGTTCCCCAAACCTGATGTCTACAAACAGAGCAGCTAGTTTCAACTACCACAGTGAATGGAGGGATGGTGCATGCAGCAAGACCGATGAGTATCCACTATGGCTGCTGTGCAGGTGAGGGTATGCTGCCCTCAGAATTATCTAAACAATCCCCAATGAGATGGCCTCATAGTATCAGCCTGAAAAACCTACTCCTAGGGCACACCTAGGGTGAGCCTCGTCGCTCAAGTACCACAGCAAGCAATGCATTCTGCCCAGCCAGAAGGCCACTCTGTCCCAGTGCTGTTTCCTACCTCACTGTCTTCCTCCTCTTCCTCAACCTCATCTGACTCATCCTCACTGTCCTCAAAAAATTTGGATTTGGTTGTGCGCTGGGGCTTTCCCGTGGAGGAGCAGGAGGGCCCGGCCTCCCCAGTAGAAGAGGTGACGGCCTCGTCACCTTTGCCTAGTTCAGGCTTCTGCAGAGCAGGGCTGTTGCCTCCAGTGCTGGCTTTGTCTGAGGTGGAGGAAATACCCGTGATTTCTTCATCTGGCTTCCCATTCTTCCTCTCCTTGTGGTCGATAAGGTCCCCCGGGTCAGCCTCTCCGTTCATATTTGACTCCCCATCATGCTGCTTGCCCGTCCCCTCCGCAGCATTCTCCCCAGCCGGAGCTAAGGACTTGTGTTTGAGGTTCATGGTGCAGTTTTGTCCATAACGTGTGAGAAGTTCCTCAATGGTCATTGTGGCTTCTTCGTGCAGAAGAGCAGCTTCCTCATTATCCACTAGAAACGGAAAGGGGAAGGGGGGTGAGGACAAAGAGGGTCAAAAAGCAGGATGCATCACCACAGCAGCAGCTGTGCAACACACTGTGCTCAGCAGCGAGTTGCCGTGACTAGAGGTTGCTATTTGCAGACGTGTTTCAGCAATGCTCAGCATGCTTGCTGCTCACCAGCAGGCACAGACAAATGCAGCCAGGCCTGCACCGTCCCACCGCTTCCAGGCACTGCTGATGAACAATATGCAGATGACAGGGGAAGGGCTCCTACCCACGGCCGAGGCAAGCAGTCTGCAAGTTATCGTACCGCCTCGGGCAGCTGATGCTATCTGGCTGGCTTGTAGGCAGCACAAAAGTGTTTAAATTACATGTAAAGGTTGGGGGGTAAAGAGCCTCGTATTACGCCAACGTGAGCTCAAATGAAGTTGTGGGGGAAAGCAGACAGACCACTTTCATGTGCAGATTTGCTCATTAACACTGCAACTGTGAACAAGTTTTTGTTACAGCAGCTGCTCTGTGCTTATGCACAGAGATCCCAAGCATTTGGGATCCAGACATTTAAAATCAGATCATAAAGTAGCTTTAGGTATGAAGGACGCTAGACAGAAAATAGGATGGCTTTTCCTGAACTGGGAGCCCAGGACCAGAAACTCCACTGGTACCAGGTAACCTTCAGCATTTCCCTACTGACAACCCCTTGGCTATCCTTCTCTTTGCTACTTAATGTCAAAGTGAAAAGAAACAGCCATATCCCAAACGCTTCTGAAAAATACAGGATGAAAAAGAAAAAAACAAAGCCAATAACAACAAAACCCTTTGTTGGCTGGAGAATGAGGGCCAACAAACTCAGCAATTACAGATCAACACACTGTTCAGGGTGATGGCATCCCTTTACATCTGCTTCAAGGCTAACCACAAGCTATTCAGCCAAGAGCAGCGCAGGATTCCACCCTGGGATTCACCTTCTAAGCTGGCTTCATGATCTGGCAACTACTTGCTCACAGAAAAGCTCGCTCTCTTGGCAAGAAAGAACTGCTGAAAAGAGACAAGAATCTCATTCAGTCCTGCCTACAGTTTGTCTGACAGCGGCCCGGCGGAGATAAGCACCACACATTTCACTCTTACAACTTAGCCCACTTCCCAGCTCGATGATTTCTGCCACATCCTAGAAGCCTGCTCATGGAGGATATCCTACGGAAAACTGCTACAGGTTGGTTTGCTGTCCAGAGGATGAAGCTACCAAATGAATCAGCATTCTCCTAGAACCAGCTCAAAGCAATGGAGAGAGGCGGCAGCTTCACCTGAAACTGAACTGGGTGATTTGGACAAGCAAACTTTCTGCTAACTGAGACCTGCTCCAGCTGCTCTCAGTCCCTGGCCTGGAGTTGCAGTCTTATCTTGTTGGTGGCATCTGACTTACCATCATCTTCATCAGCAACTTTCTCCTTCTCATCTTCATCATCTTGGGGTCGCCCAGCCATCTGAGAGAGCTCTTTAATCACCTCCTCAGTGGTGAGCTTGGCATCTATGGCTAGGAAAGCATCTTCCAGGGCCTAAATATGAACACAGACATAATCAGGATGCGCGGTTTCATCTTCCCTATAGGATATCTGCTGTGATCAAACCTCTTCCAGAACACACCACACAGAAGTGGAGACCAAACTGGTCAAGGCAGGCAGTATCTCTGGGCCCATCTGGTCCAAACCAGATCCCAGTACCAACCCTGGGTATACCCAATGCCAGATCAGCACCACCAGAGAGAATTACAATAGAGGAAGGTGGGGCAGACAGGTCCTGGAGGGACGGGGCACTGCGTAAGCCCTAAGTACCAAGCAAGGGCTTTCTGCTGCACTGGTATTCATGCTTGTTCCAGGGCAGTGCTTCACTCATACCTTTTGCAATTTGCCTTCCTTATAGGCCTTCTGATCCTTGATGATCTCGGGAAGATACTTGGCACAGTACAGTGCAACTTCTTCTCCTGAAAGACAGCAGAAATCACTTAAGGATGCTGGTCCTCCCAGAAGCACAACATACATTTAAGCAACCGAATTCCTGAGGCAGATCTCGGGACACAGTCAGAACCAACCCAGATGTGGAGAAAGAAATCACACAGAGCAGACTGCTGTGCTTCTCATGTAAGCTTCGATTTGCTGGCGATCCCTGGGAAACCTCAGTAAGTTCTCACCCCTCAGAGCTGGGCAACACTGTAAGCTCCCAGAAAGGGACCGTGGGCCTATTCTGACCACAACACAACCGTTCCTCGTAGGCCCATTCTATGCAGAGGGAAGTTGTGCAGAGGGAACGTAGGGAGAAGTAAAGAGGGGGTGAGATTGGAGGAAAAAAGAAACAGCAGACAAGGGACTTTTTGAATGTGCTTGCTGAAAAGGGATTCAGTGGCCATTGACAAAGAACAGAAACCTTGCAAAACAGCTGCTGTTAAAATAGCACTGAGAAGTTCAATGCTGTGGAGCTACACAACAAAGAGACTGAGCTCTGTTCTGATCGTACTCTCAAAAATGTGGTGGAAGGAAGAGGGGAGAAAAAGCTGGAAGGTCACAGAAAAATAAACGATGCAAGAAATGACCCCAGTGCTTTTAATGAGAACTTGGAAGGAAAACCAAGGCGACCTGACAACAACAGACCTGGCAGGGAAATAAAAGAATGGCTGGGGCTCACAGGGTCCCACATGGAAAGGACAGGCAATTAATGTCCATTAAGCTTGGCTTATTGGAAAGCAGAACTTGTGGATCCAACTCAACATCTGCTCATAAAGATTCTATGACTTTTGTTGACAAAACTAAGCATGATTTAGTTTAGTTCAGTGGGCACGGTGGTGATTGGACTAGATATTCTTAGGGTCTTTTCCAACCTTAATGATTCCATGAGTGTATTTAGGGATGTGGGTTAGTGGTCACGGTGGGGATGGGCTGATGGTTGGACTTGGAGGTCTTTTCCAACCTGAATCATTCTATGATTTCATAGAATGGCCTGGGTTGAAAAGGACCTCAATGATCATCTGGTTTCAACCCCCCTGCCATGGGCAGGGTCGTCAACCACCAGACCAGGCTGCCCAGAGCAATTTAGGTAAGGTACAGAAGCACTTTGCTTGAAAAGTTAAACTTTCAAGATGCCACACAGCAAATAGGTTGAAGAACTGCCACGAGAAAAACTGAGCAAAGAATCACACCTGAACGTGTTTACATGTGATGATGGAGGACTGTTACAGATGATGCAGTCACATTTCTATCTAAGAGACAAAACAATTTCTACTGGACATCCATGCAGACAGCAGTGAATAATGGCAGTGACACGGGCAGCTGAACAGCCAGGCCCAAAGACAGCTGTGAGAACGCAGAGCTCGTGCTCAGAACTTGGCTGGTCCTTTGGCTTAGACCTAGATGTTACACTTCTGTGTTCCCATTACATGTTCTGACCAGTAAGCAAAGTGCTGCATCGTGCATCCCTCAGCAGAACGAGAAGAAAACCCAAGAAAACTGCAGGAACGGCTTGTCAAAAGCCAGAAACAACAGCATGGGGCTACTGACACGATTGCCAGACATCAATACAGTTTCCTCCAGCTTCTCTTCCAACTCAATCAGCACGACAGCCCTGACATCTGACTTATCTACTTCAATACTCTGGTGAAGCTCCACTCCTGCCCAGCACTCTGGGGTGTGTGCTGCTGGAAGCAGCTGACAGATCTAATAATACCAGCGTGGACATCTGATCCTCTGCCAGATGGAGATGATTGAACAGTGCAATCTTTGCACCAGAGCTAGGGACAAGCAATTTTCTTCGAAGTAACAGGAAGTTTGATCTGAGTTAAGTCACAACAGCTTTAAAGTCATGGGTTCAGAGCTTCCATACTGCCTCTGTAAGCAGATGAGGCATGGGCTGGCGCCCAGCCTGTAGGAAAAAGGTGCTCATTTACAGTGTTTTAACCAAAATGCCCAGAAAAACAAGATTCTTCTTTGGGGTCTTCCACCTGTGGAAGATGATTTAACAAAACAAGTCCTTCAATCCAAAAGCTGCACATCCCCTCGGTGCACAGGAGGCAGCCAGCAGCCCAGCACACAGACCACAGATCCAGTTGCTTGCACAGCAGGCCCAGGGAGGTCTAATGGGTTTTAAAAGCTGAATCAGTACCTCAAAGCACAGAGCTGCCAACGTGGCCAGAGAAACTGAGCTGGCTCAAGGAACTCACTTTTAGATGGAGACACATGTACTCAAATACTCTGTCTCTGCATTTCTGAACCTGTCAACAGATTTTTCTCATCACAAAAGACTTTGCGAGAGTGCAGTTGAGAAGCCAGATCCTGACTGGAGCACTGAGTGGGCATCAGGTGCCAAGCTGTGCCAAGGGAACCTTCCCACAGCCATGCTGAGGTGCAGTCAGCAGCATTACCCTACTGGCTGCCAATGGCTCCCTTCAGTCCATTGGGTATTGCACTCCTGGCTTCGGTTACATGTCAAAAATCAGCCTGCTAACCACATTTTTATCAACATCTCATCCTCACTAAATATCAAGCACTTTCCCTCTGAATACTCAGGCCCATGGAGGGGTGAGGGCAGCAAGAGCAGAGCAGAAGAGCCAGGTGAGAAAGCTGATGCAGAAAGCTCTGTCCTGCTGGGTGCTCCTTCTCACCGTCATCACACAGGATCTCATGTGCAGTGCCTTCATCTGGAAGCATCCTCAAAAGCCTTCAGGGGCTGAACACGTGGAGAACAAAATTATTCATATATAAGCCAACAGCGAATCCAGGATCGCATCTTCCACATCTGCATTATGAATCCCGTGGCACAACTCTCAAAGCCTCCATTAATCAATTTATTGCTGTTTTCTAACAGAGAAGCATCCAGCTAAGTCTCACTCAGAAGAAATCACAGAATCACAGAATCACTAAGGTTGGAAAAGACCTATAAGATCATCCAGTCCAACCATCCACCTATCATCAATAGTACACACTAAACCATGTCCCTCAACACAACATCCAAACGTTCCTTGAACACCTCCAGGGTCGGTGACTCCACCATCTCCCTGGGCAGCCCATTCCAGTGCCTGACCACTCTTTCAGAGCAGTAGTATTTCCTAATATCCAGCCTGAATCTTCCCTGGCGCAGCTTGAAGCCATTCCCTCTAGTCCTATCACCAGTTACACGAGAGAAGAGGCCGACCCCCAGCTCACTACAACCTCCCTTCAGGTAGTTATAGAGAGCAATAAGGTCTCCCCTGAGCCTCCTCTTCTCCAGACTGAACAATCCCAGCTCCCTCAGCCGCTCCTCATAAGGCCTGTGCTCCAGACCCCTCACCAGCTTTGTTGCCCTTCTTTGAACACGCTCCAGGGCCTCAATGTCTTTCTTGCAGTGAGGGGCCCAGAACTGGACACAGTACTTAAGGTGCGGCCTCACCAGAGCTGAGTACAGGGGGACAATTACTTCCCTGCTCCTGCTGGTCACACTACTTCTGATACAAGCCAGGATGCCATTGGCCTTCTTGGCCACCCAGGCACATTGCTGGCTCATGTTCAGCCGAGCGTCAACCAAATATGGAGCAAACCCCATTTATACTGACAGGTCAGGCACCCAAGAGCCAACAAGAATCGTGCTGCAGTATGATTGCTCCATCTCCAGGAGCACGGGCTGAACAGGACGTGTGAGGACAGGAGCAGGCAGCAGCCTCAAGGCAGGAACATGGAAGCCCAGGCAAGGCGAAGGCCGCTGGAGATCAAGGTTCCTAGATGAAATCATTGTCAGTACATGGACGTGCACAAACCCATCCCCTCTCGCCTTCGTAAGACTGAAAGTAGATCTGACTGTAAGATCTGATCTTTATTTAGACACATCCAATTTGAATTTGTAATAAAGAAAGCTTCAAATCAAGCAACAAATAAGCTGGCTATCAACGAGCACCATGGAGCCCCTTGGGAGCAGTGGGCACGGTGGTGATGGATATGTGCTTGGACTCGGTGATCTTAGAGGTCCTTTCCAACACTGGTGATCCTATGACAATGCTGGCATCCCAAAGAGAGGAGCTGCATGTAAATGAAATCACTTATTGGGAAAACAAACTGTGGAGTAAAGTGGAAAGCTACATACGAAATAACTTCATAAGGAACACAGTAATAAAACCTCTCCCATGTGAAGCTGGGAGATTAATGGAGACTTAAGGCTTAACTAGCTTAAAGCTACCAGGAATCTGAGGGAGTTATAAAAGAAAAGCTAAATTAATTCTTTCCACTGACAGCTGATAAATGTTGGAGAGGTTATTGCCTTAAAAACTGCTTTAAGCGGAAAGAACCTGAGAGATTGCTCTGAACTGAGGAAGCAACGCATCAATAACGCCATACAAGAGTAGAAATGGACAGATGCTGGTCTTCCAAGTCAGGTTCAGTTGGTCTGTGTCTATTCTGATAAAGTTTGCCAAGGAAAAGCTGGAGAAATTCAACCCCCAGAAACGTAAAATACAAGTTAGAAACCTATGCCAGTGCTTTGCCATCCCCATTAATGGCTTTCCCCAGTGCCCACCACAAATCTTTTCTATTGTATTTTAAAAATAAACCAAAAAACTCCACAACCAAACAAACAGAAGGAACAAAACCACACATTACTTCCTATCCGACACAAATGTGAACACCATAAAGAAGTCCTTCCGACAACCAACACATGAAATAAATGCTTTCAGCTAACAAGATCACATTGATCTCAAACTAAAACACGCTGGCTCAATGTTATTTGCTCCTGACCAGTTTCTGCCAGCTGTTACTTTATCTTCTTGTTAGATGCTTACAAATGGTTTCTGATTTTATGTAAGAAACCCCATTAAGCTTTATAGTTGCTAAGTCCTCTTCTTCTTTGTCCTCCTCTGCCTTTCAGAACCAATCCATCACTCAGATGCTCTCAAAGATAATCTCGGGGACTGCCCTCCCCAGTTCTCTGCATGCTCTGGAATCAGGTTCAAGAGGAAAAGAGTTTCAAAACATTCACTCTAAACACGTCAGACTGATACCATCTCTTCTGGGTAACTATCTGTCAGTTACTGACTCAGACCAACCTTTGTAAGAAGAACTGCCACTACAGGTAAGTCTTAAACTCTTATTTACAAACTGTCAGATTTAGATAACTTGATTCTAAAGGCAGTCACACGTGAAAGTGAGATGCCAAGTAGGGCAGCAGGTGACCTCCTCCTCCATTCGCTCCGCTATCAAAGACATGAAAGGCACATACATGATACAAAAAGAATCTATTAAAAGGCTTCAGAATGCAGAGGAAACTGGGTTTGCAGAAGTATGGACCAGCACATCTGGTATCTGAGCCCTGCAAATGCATGATATTGGTAGATGAAATTCCTCACTGACAGACATTAATAATAACTCGTGGAGCAGATCCTCCTGGGAACTGTGCTAAGGCACACAGAGAACACAGAGGTGACTGCAGAAAGCCAAGATGGCTTCAGTAAGGGCAAACAGTCCCTGAGAAATTTGGTTGCCTTCTGTAACAGGGTTACAGCTTCAGTAGATAAGGGAAGAGCAACTGATGTTATCTACCTGGACTTATGAAAAGTATACGGCAGGCTGAGAACTGGAGTTGCTCAGCCTGCAGAAGAGACAACTCTGAGGAGACCTTTATGCACTCCTGTACCCAAAGGCCTACAGGAAAGCTGGGGAAGGACTCTTTGTCAGGAATTATAGTGATAGAACAAGGGGTGACAGCTTTAAACTCAAAGAGGAGAGACTTAGATTAGATATAAGGAAGAAATTCTTCACTATGAAGGTGATGAGGCAGTGGCACAGAGTGCCCAAAGAAGTTGCCCTGGCAGTGCCCAAAGCCAGGCTGGATGAGCCCTGGGCAGCCTGGGCTGTCCCACCCCATGGCAGAGGTTGGAATGAAGTGATCTTTACGGTCCCTTCCAAATCAACCCATTTTGTGAACAGAAAAGGCAACCAGCCTAAATATACACAATGGATGGACACAAAACCACCTATTACCACTTAAGAAAGATCTTAGGATTTGGTAGGAAAGGAACTGAGATCAAAGCAGACAACACTTATGTCACAATAAAATGATGGTACATCTGTATCTTCAAAGCTACAGGCAATGCTTATCTGCCCACCTAAAAGCACACTGCAGAGCTAGAATACATCCAAAGACAATCATCATAATCAGAGCTGTGGAACAATATAATGCCTGGAATGTGTGGTTATGCCCAACACAAGCAGCACGACGACTGCTGTGGCCCTGGCATTTCATCACCTAGGCTAAAAATGACTGGAGTCATTCATGGTGCACTTTTAGCATAAGCCAGTTAGCACTCAAGTGACTTCTGGATACAGTTCAGGAGCAAGAAGGAAGCAGACTAACAGCCAGGTTGGATGCAGCCACACTATTGTAAGTCAGGTTAATAGCATCAGTGGGTCCACACTGTATCAAAGGGCCAGAAAATGGGGGCTCTTATTTAATGTAATAGTATGGATTTAGGACTCTTCCTACTAAAAGAAAGAACAGAGTCCAAAATAATGGAAGTGGAAATTGGTAACAGTGATTATTTACCAACTGCTTGCAATTGAAATGTACAGTATGGCAGTGAAATCATTGGGTAGCAGAGCCAGATCAAATTACTTGTTCAAACACAAACAATTATTTACTTCTATACAATACATCCTATGCAAATAACCACTGAATTTATAAAGCTGCAATCTCTGTGATTATCATAACTTAGTCCACAAGAAAATAAACAGGCATTCTTAAATGAGGTTTAGAAGATGGAATGTGAATCTCCTCGCAGTTTTGTGTCAACCCATGACCTTCCTTCTGGAAACCCCAAGAGACTTTCAGAGCCTTAGTCAATCTAGGTAACAAAGTGCTTCCCAAGGAGGAGCAGCATTTCTAAAGCTAGGCAGATGCTGGCTCCAGCTGCCACGATAGAAGCCACTTTTACCAAGCAGCCCCAGCAAAGAACTCTGGGGAGAGCAGGGCTGCAGTTACCTCCGTGTCCATCGTAGACTGAGAACATGGCTGTTTCGCTGTCCAGCTCTGGTATGCAGTTGTGTGCATCCTGTAAGAGAGAGAAGAGTGGGATGAGATGGGTTGCAGCAGACGCTCGTGTAGAAAGGAGCAGAGAGGCCGTGAGCGCTGACGCAGGGAGTCTCAAAGCTGGAGGAAGAACATGAACATATTCCCAAGAGCTTACCTGGTGAGAACTCATCTTCAGAGAAGGAACCCAGATCTTAAACACTGTGCTGTTATCTGAGCTAGAGCAGCTCAGCCTCTTTACAATGAAATCGTGCTGTATACTGCTTTAATTCCTCAATATGGCCCTAGATATTGCCACGTTCAAGCCAGAACCAGTTCCCTCTTTTCAAGGTACCTGTAAGGGCTGTGTTACTGTAGCAGCCCTCTTCCCCTGCTCTTGCCAAACAAGTTCTGTGCAAAGTGAAGAGCTGCTCTGATACGTGGGTGAACCCAGAAGGTCACATATGGAACCTCCTGCACTTATGCTTTCCACACAACCACAGGCTTTGCCTCAGCTCGCCCTGTGAACACGACCACAGATGACAGTCTGTCCCAGCAGGCCACGGAAAGGCAGCCTTGCTACACACAGGATCACTGCACCCACCAAGAACAAAGAGCTGGGCTGGAAAACCTCCTCTTGGCACACAGGCTCCTTCCTGCTTCCATCACACAGGATGCTCCTGACAGCAAAGCAAGGAGCCAGGCATCTGCCAAGCATCTTTACAGCAGCAAAGCAAAGGAGATGCAACTAGCAGTGCTCAATCCAAAGTACAGAACCAGGTATCACTTCCTAAGGTAAGACAGACATCTCTGTTCTGCCAGCTGTCCAGAAACCCTGACACCCTCCACAGAAAAACAGGAGGGAAAGTTTGTCCCAGGGGCTTTGGGGTATGAGTGTCAGAATCCTACCAGCCTGTGCATGCTCCCAGACTACAAAGATGACCAATAAACAAGGTGTATACACAGAGAAGCCTCTATCTCCACATGGTCGCAGGAGCAGCAGACCTGGAAGAAGACACTGCCCAGACCTTACCGCCAGTGCGACCTCTTTCACCCTGTGAGCAAACCAAACTTCTGCTACCAAACATGCGTGGGATTGTTTAAACGATGTGATCTTGCCTCCTTGCTGTGGTTGAAGCTCTTCACCTTGAAGCTCGCTGTGCTACAGATGCCCCAAAAGAAATCAGCTGAGCTCACACTGCCAGCCACCCCCAAACAGTTCTAGACATACGCTCAGCCACGCTGGATTGCTGCACAGCTGAGCAAACTGAGGAGCTTTTCTGCTCTTTATCCTCACTTCTCACAGCATTTACAGAAGCCTGAGAGATAGCAAAACCACAATAAAATAACTGGGATAAGTCCCTGGTGACTAAGCAGCAGCTTAATTAGAGCAAGCAACGCAAATGGGAGGAAACCCAATGCTGGCAGCAAAAAGGATCTTTCTACTCCATTTGTACAGCTGCAACACGTCCTGATCCCGAAGCAGGGCAGCGCTGTCGAGGAAGCAGACAAACAGGTAAAGGACCTCACTCTCCAAAATGAGCAATGGAGCTCACGAAGCCCTGCTGCCAGCAACCCCTCCCCTACCAGCCTTCAGCCCAAAGCATTTCCTCATGTACAAAACCACCTCTCTGGGCTCAAAATGGATTTTTATAGTACGTTTCTTTAGAGCTCCTTATACCTGTCTCACTTGGAGGCTCCTAAAACGTGACCCACAGGCAACAGAACTTTAACAGGATCTGTTACTAACTAAAAATGTCTGTGTCCTCCTACCACTTCCACACGTGCTGCCAAGCTTCACTAACAAAAACCATACCTAAAATTTTTAGTATTAACCAACAGAATACACTTTTGCTCAGAACTTTCTCCAAGCTTAATGGAAAAGTGAAAGTACACTTAAAAGTGAAAAAAGGGATAGAAGCCCATCCCAAAAAACCCCCACCAAACACTTGGGAGAAACCTGCAGCAGGTTCAGTTTGTAACACAGCACTCCCACCATCTCATCTCCTGTGATAAGGCAGCTCAGCCATGCCCACACCAATGCTCTCAGCATTACTTTTCCCAGTGGGGAGATATGCCAAAGATGTTGGTTAGGGCAAAAAACACAGCTGCAAGCTCTGGCCCTCATCCAGTTTCCAGAAAGGTCAACAGCAGTGAGAACAGGCTTCAAAATAGCCAAATTGAGCCAGCTTCCCACCTGTGGGAGGACTATAGTGACCCACCAGCAGCGCTGTAGGCTCTCTGCTCTCCCCCATCCGAGCCCACATCCTTAAGATGTTTCCAGCCTCTGTGCACCAGAACACTGCCCACATTCAGCCTTTTGCCACAAGCTGATGGCTGCACGTCATTCCAGTGCTCCAGTTGTGTCTGTGCTACCATTCCACCCACGCAAAATTCAACACAATGGAGCAATGGAGATGCTACTGGTCACAGCCAACTGAGCACAAGAACACTGAGTTCACCTTAGGATCACAGGCACCAATTCTCCTTTCTGCCTCTTCTACTCTAGAAACCATACCCTGCAGCTTCATAAAGCTCTGGTGCACACAGAAAGAAGGAAAAACTCAGTCACTGCTTTGTCACCAGTGAAACCACCAAAGCATTTCAGAAATGATGAAGTGTCCCCCCGTGACTTGTGGAACTGTCCTGGCAGAACCCAATCCCTGATGCTGTGAATGGGCCATCCAGACAAAGCCAAAGGGCTGCAAACAAGAAGGTGCTTTTCCACATTCAGAGGAGACGCACCCCTGGGGCTGCAGGGCCCAGTGCTGGTCCTTTCCTGGATCCCCTTGTTTGCTAGCTGCCTGTAAGGGAAAATTAACCAGGACATGAATGGTATTCATAGACTCACAGAATGGCTTGGGTTGGAAGGGACCTCAAACACCATCCAGTTCTAATGTGCTGCTGCAGGCTGGGTTGCCAGCCACTACATCAGGCACCAGCCCAGGCTGCCCAGGGCCCACCCGTGGCCTTGGGCACCTCCAGAGATGGGGCACCCTCAGCTCTCCGGGCAGCACTGCCAGTGCCCCACTGCCCTCTGAGAGAAAAATTTCCACGACACCTCACGCAAATCTCTATCAGTTTAAAACCGTTCCCCCTTGCCCTACCGCTCTCCACCTGGGTGAAAAGTTGATATCCTTCCTTATCCCCGGGCTCCAAGTGCTGCCTCTTACCAGGCGGGGTCCCCCCCAGCACGGCGCAGAGCCGGGGGTGGCACAGGGGGAGGGGAGGGAGGGAGGAGCAGCGCCCGCTCCCGCCAGGCCCAGACCCTCCGCCGGGCCCCACTCACCTCCATGGAGACGCGCCAACCCTGCATAGCGCTGAAACCGAAGTGCAGCGGGCGCGGCCCGAGCCCGGCCCCATCCCCGGAGCTCTTCACCGTGTTGGGCTGCGAGAGGTACGCGCCCATGGCGGAGGCCGCCGCGGTGCCAGCCCTCGGCGCGGCGGCCGTGCGCGGAGGGGCGGTGGCGGCGGACGCTGAGGCGGCCGAAGCAAAGCGGAGTGGAGCGGGCAGCACCTGAGGGGCGCGCGGCTCGGAGCGGGCGGCGAGGCAGCGAGGGCGGCGGAACCACCCACCAACGAGCCGCCGAGCGGAAGTAGCGCGGCCGGAAGCGCGGGCTAGAGAGTCGCCACGGGGGTGGGGGGAGGGGGCGCTCAACCCGCGCGGCCGAGGCACGGGGACCGGAAGTGCGGACCATAGAGACGGGCGGCCCCTAGAGCGGCGCGGCCGGGTAAGCGCTCCGCTCGGCGGCCTCAGGCCCCCCGGAGGTCGCCCAGCGCTTGGCAGTAGCGATCAGGCGCAGCCCTGGGGCTGCCCGCCGTGACGCTGCTCGGCTGCAGCAGCCCCTCAGAGGCAGTGCTTCGTTTGTACGCGCGCGGGGAAGGAAGAACCAGGGACTCAGAATCGATAGCACTGTAGTGTTAACGGGGAGCGCCTGAAACCCACTCGAGAACACTCTCCACAGAAGAAAAAAACAAACATAACCCAACAATTTCTCAGCACAGGACTACTACCCGCCGCACTCACTTCCCCCGCCCTATATACCCCAGGCCCCCGCCGCCGACCAATCAGCGGATGCCGGCAGCCCGCTTCGGTGCTCTCATTGGTCGCTGGGCTCCCAGCTCCTGCCCCATCTTGCCTCACAGGTGCGCGGGCGCCCTCTATCGCGCCTCGTAACCCCGAGCCCCGCCCACCGACCAATCCGCACATGGTAAAGGTAAGTATTTGTGTTCTGAATGGCTGGCGAGCAGGCGGCTCCGCCTCTGACGGCGCGTTACGCAGCGCGGCGGTTGGCGGTGGCCGTCGGCGGAGCAGCTCCGCGTTTGGGGAACGGGAGGTGCCGGGCGAGCCCGGTAAGCGCAGTCCGCATTCGCCGCTGGCCTGGGCTGTGCCTAGAGAGGATCGGGTACCTCCTGTAGGTTTGGGGTGCAGTTTTAGTTGACGGAGCCGGCGGGTGCGGCCCGGTCCGGCCCCTTGGGCCTGCTGTGAGGGCCTGCTCTGACCGACGGCCGCCTGACGCCGCGTCCCGCCCGCAGGTGGTGCGACGCAGCATGTCGGAGGGTGAGGCCAAACAGGCGCCGAGAGGCGGCTCCGACCCGAAGCCGGAGTCCGCCTCGTCGGGGCCGGGGATGACCTCGGTGTCTGCGCCCGTGACTTCCGCGGCGCCCCCGGAGGAGGAGGAGGAGGAGGAAGAGAGCGAGGACGAGTCCGAGATCCTCGAGGAGTCCCCGTGCGGCCGCTGGCAGAAGCGGCGTGAGGAGGTCAGTGCCGGCGTCCGGGGCTGGGCCTCTGCGGCGCGGTGGGGCGGGCACCGGGCGCTGCCCTCCCCGCAGCTGTCCGTTTGGGGCCGGGGGCTGCCCGGGGGCCGGGAGCGGCCTTTCTGGGCTGTGCGGCGGCCTGAGGTCCGCCTGTTATCCTCCCTGCGCGTCCGTAGCATTGGAGGCCTTTCCGAACGGTTGAAATCGAGGCCGGCTCTGCTGCTGCGTTGAGGAAGGGCTCTTCCTAGCGTTTGTTCATCTGTCTTGATTCCCGGCTCTTGTACTCGGGGAATAACAAGTGCACTGATTGCACAGCACCTGGTGAATGGAGTGGGACCTGCTGTGGAGCTGCCCGGTTGTGCAGACTCATCAGCTTTTTGAGTTATACGTTTGGGTTTGCTTTGAAGCCTTCAATTAGGACAGAGAGTGGCTGGTTCTTGCAGGCTTCTGGGCTTGTCTGATTTGCATTTGTTTCTCAGTGCGTGTATTAGGACCATCCTGTACGATGGCACAAGATTAGATCTTACTCTTTCAGAGCTCTTTCCACTTCTCTCTGTGTTCTCCTTATCGTCTCAGGGGGCTGCCTCCAGAGATTGGTTTCTGCTTCGTGTTGCCTTAGTGAAACCTGCTGTGGTTGGGCAAGCTGTGTGGCTGAGGAAATCTTACCTCTAGTGCTGCAAGGCGGGTGCTGATGTTGCCTTACTCAGCCAACTCAAAACAAGCACAGAGATGTCTGCGTTAACAGATACATTCATAGAGCAATGCAAACTCCAGTGGTGGTGAAAGAGTCACTTGTTCTGATGTAAATTTGGAGGTCGAAATAAGGTCAAGGATTCCCTACACCTTCTTTCCTTTATTTATTTGAAGGCTGTCCTGTACTTGTTAATGTATTCCAGTGTGTATTAAGAACGTGCCTCCAGTGGTGCAGGGGAGACTTCTATGTAAGACTCTAATTCTGTTATCTGAAATGTGTTCCTTATGACAACCTGAAACTATTGTTAGAAGTACTGTTGTCCCGTCCCCCCCCATGATCAGTGCTGACTCAGTGCACCAGAGACGTTGGGGAATGATTGAGTCACAGAATCCCAGAAGGGTCTTGGTTGGAAGGGACTTTAAAGACCACCCTATTCCAATCCCTGCCATGGGCAGGAACACCTCATGCTTGGGAATGAGGGTAGCCAGTTGGTCTGATTGCAGATCCCTTCTGTTTACTGGATGTCTGAGCTTCATTTCAGCTTGACAGATACTGAAGTAACAACAGAATGATTGTTGGAGGCCACAAAAGGAATTGTTGGTTGATTTGGGGTAAAAATGAGGCTTCTAATCCTCAGCCCTTCGTTGTCAAGGTGGTACTGTTCTCTTGCGAAGATGCTGAGCATTTATGTGTGTCTGATACAGGCTGCAGTTGTATGTGAGATGTGGCTTAATTAGATCTAAACTTGTATGGCACCTCCTACCCCTGCTTGGATCAACAGGTACCATGGAGTGGATGTTCCAGTGTGAAATTCCAGAACAACACCTTTACTTTCTGGACATCCCAGCATGCCCAGGTGCAGTGCTGTGCTGCAGCAGTGCCCTTTGAGGGCTGTCAGCGGGACGGAGCAGCCAGCTCTGGTTATTCCGGTCTGTGTGCCCACGCAGACAGCTCTTACTCACTGCCCCTGGGCAGCGGGGTTACTCCACGGGGAAGGAATGCTGTGGCCTCCCCTCCCGCCGTGATGCAATGCTGGTTCGTGATCCCAGCAGTGTCCTCTCCGGGTGCTGCCAGGAGCAGAGTAACGTGACAGTATGTACAGAAGGCAGCCTGTATGGCCAGGGAGAGCCTGTGTGCAACGTGTGGGCTCCCAGGTCTTCAGCTCTTCACTTCCCAGTGACTAGGAGCGTTATAACCGCGTTTATTTGTTAACAGCACAGGGGTGGGCCTGGGGACACGGGCAGGTCCCCGTCACTGTGTGCTCCTGTGCTGCGCGTGTGCTTAGGGAGATGCCTCGAAGCGCCACATGGGCGCAGGCGGACCAAGAGGCCTTCAGAGATGTCTCTGTTTGCTTGGTTTCCTACGACGTTCTTCAAACTTCCTCGGAGCCGTTTGTCCCTTCAGGAAAGCTCTCTTCGGGCTCTTCCAGTCCCTCGCGCGTGGAAGGAGCCCCTCCCGGCGGGCCGCGGCCTTCGGAGCCGGGAGCGGCCCCGGAGTGACAGCTCCTCCAGCCAATGGCTCGTGGAGTAGGAGCATTACATCATCTGCGGGAGCTCCCATTGGCTGCGTGCTGCCCCGCTCCCTTCCCAGCCGCTTCCGGTTGGCGCTGTTTGGCGCTCCCATTGGCTGCGTGCGGTCCCGCCTCCTGCCCAGCCGCTTCCGGTTGGGGCTGCTCGATGTCCCCGCGGCCTGCGCTGGGCCGGGCGGTGGGGGTGGTGCGGTCCCGGAGGCACGGGGCCTTGTACTCAGGCGGTCAGGCAGAAGTTGTTAGAATACCGCCTGTTCTCCGCTGGAAGCTTTCCCAGATCTCCCGCTATTCATTCTGCCTTTGTTTAGTGACAATGGTGAAATCACATGGCAGTTCAGGGCTTCTGGTGCGCCGGGTTTGTGTCCAGGGTGAGCAAACGAGGCTGTGCTGATGGGCTGTTCGTTCTAGAGACACGGAGCTTCTGTGGCACACTTTGCGCTATTACCACCAAAGCTCGGAGAAAACGTTTAAAATAAGGCTTTTGCACACCACTATGAAATCCTAAAGGTGCTGTTTTAACTAGACGGAGAATGCTCATCTTCCTCAGGGAGCACTTAATGGAGAATGGTGTGGTCCTGCTTTTATGTACCTTCTGCACTTCCCCTCCTGCAGGCAGCAGCATAGCTGCCTATGGGCCTTCTTTCCTTCAGACAGTCCCCACTTCTCCCAGCCCTGCTGCCGGCTCTGTGCCCTCCTGTGGGCACGCTGCGGGACCTTAAGAGCCTTTTTATGTTGTGGAGCTCAGAACTGCACACAGTCATAGAATGGCTTGGGTTGGAAGGGACCTTTCTGATCATCCAGTTCCAACCTCCTGCTGTGGGCTGGGTGCCCCCTCCAATCAGACTGCCCAGGATCCCATCCAGCCTGACCTTGGGCACCTCCAGGGATGGAATGGTTAGTGGAGTTGTAGGAGGGAGCAACAGAGGCTGACAGGTTCTCCAAGCTTGTGTTTTTTGTGATTCCTTTTATCTTTCTGACAAAAAAATCCCCAAACAAACACTTTTTTCTGCTGCCCCCATGTTACTCTGTGTTTTTCTGTCACTCACATAAATAATCTTCTTTTTTGAGGTTGTCCAAATATCTTCAGAATTACCTGCTGTTTGATCTATGCCTCCTGGGATCAGGAGCTTCATATAGAGGTGGATGCTAGGAATGTACATAAGGTACATTTTTAGGCTGCTGCTCCTGTTAGGTGTTAAACCTGAAATCATAGAATCATAGAATGGCCTGGGTTGAAAAGGACCACAATGCTCATCTGGTTTCAACCCCCCTGCTGTGTGCAGGGTCGCCAACCAGCAGACCAGGCTGCCCAGAGCCACATCCAGCCTGGCCTTGAATGCCTGCAGGGATGGGGCATCCGCAGCCTCCTTGGGCAACCTGTTCCAGTGCGTCACCACCCTCTGGGTGAAAAACTTCCTCCTAATATCCAACCTAAACCTCCCCTGTCTCGGTTTAAGACCAAATATTAGAGCTTCGACTCAGCACAGTCCCCAGGAGCTATGCAGACCAAGCAAGAAGTGCTACAGATACAGCTGTAGGAAGACTTGTGCTCTGCTGCAGCAAAATATTCCTTAACTTGTCTGTTTGTTAGCATTTTCAGCATGGTATTAGTGTTGAGCTTGGTAAGTGCCTGTTGGGGGAGAGTCTTCTGAGATCCACAGGTTCTTTTCTGCCTTATCCCTGAGGGAGATGTGTCTGTAAGTGTCTGTGCATACAGTGGTTGCTGTGTTGGTTGATTGTTGTTTTCCTGTTTCTAGTATTTTCTGCAGTCAGGTAAGCTGGCTGAACAGTGCAGTCTTGCATAGCTTGCTTTACTGCAGTGTGCACAGTAGATGGGTTGAAGAAATTCCATGTGGATGTCAGATTATCTGCAAAACTTGAGGACCAATATTTGAGGCAGTGTAGGTTGTTCCTGTGGGCAGCTATGAGATTAGTGTTTGATTCTTGCTCTTCTTCACTGTATCTTGTTGCTGGAAGTTACTATAGGCAGCAAAGGTGTCTTTACTGTCGTAGTATTGTTGAGGTTGGAAAAGACCTGTAAGGTCATCAAGTGCAGCCATCAGCTCATCACTGTACTGAGTTTCTTTATACTGGAAAGTGAGGCACCATCCTCAGAAAGGTGGCATTTCGGGTGCTCTGAGCTTTGCCTTCTGCTATTGGAGAGAGGAAGGGAAGTAGAGATCTTCAGGTTGGTATGAGAAGGGCTGCCAGCTTTTTGGTTGGCTTTGGCAGTGGATCCTTTTTCCAGCTGATGGGGGGAAAAAACAAATACCGTGCTGTAGTTCTTATGGTTTTACTTGACCATTGGGAACATGCATATTGTGCAGCCCTGTAACACTTCTATTGGCTCGTTTAGGGATGTCCTGGAAGGAGTGAACCTTTGTGATATGCTTGAATGAGAACAGGGGCAGTGCAGAATGTAGAGGGAACCAAGCCTTTGTCTGGGGCCTCTTGTCTACAGGGCCATTGTGTTCTTGCTTATTGACTGTAACTGACAGCTGGCAGCTTTCTGAGTGCCTCATCAGCCAGCAGCACCTCTCGGCCTTTATGCTGCCTCAGTGGGGGAGCAGGCACAGCCAGAGCAGCTGTCTGCTGCTTTCCCAGCTTTCCTGGGTGGTTAGGAGTGCTGGTTGAGCTCCAGCTGTCCATGACTAAGGTGTAGGGTTTGCTTTGCATTCCTGAAAGAGCTGTTGTAAGAAAATAAAATGCATTCCATGTAGCTTATTGGCAGCACCAGAGCCTTACTCTGTTCAGATCTCTGTGCTACGGAGAGAATAGGGAGCATGCGTGCACAGAAAACAGTAGTTAAAGAAAGAGCTTAGTGATAATCAGGCACAGGACGTGCATAGGGTTCCATCCTAACCCCTCTTTCCATATTTTGGGCTTCCCTCAAACATAAGTACTGCACCCAAATTGCCCATCCCTGACATTCTAAGTCTTGTGTTCCTTCACATGGCGTCTCCACTTGGTTTGAGTAATATTGCCAAAGGTGTTTCTCCCACTGGACTGCTTAGGTGGATTTACTGGTGGGTGATGACTTCATTGCTCACCTTTCTTGCCATGCAAGGCCTTGGGTTCGGTGTTGCACTCGCCATTGATGAGGTTGTCTGGGTTCCTCCCTCTGTTGTGGTGGTTCTGATCATCGATGTAGTTGTTTATATTTTGAATAGCTTGGAGTTTATACCCTCCAAATTTGAAATCAATGCTTACAGTTCTAAATTCTGCTGTGGACTTGAATGTCCAGAAATTTGTTGGCACGGAACTTTAATAAAAATACTGAGCAGAACTCCCAAAATTGAGCCCCAGGGCTGCCATCTCCACCCTTTGAGCCCTATTGCTCAGCCAGTTCTTCATAGAATGAATCATAGACTGGCCTGGGTTGAAAAGGACCACAATGCTCATCTGGTTCCAACCCCCTGCTGTGTGCAGGGTCGCCAACCAGCAGACCAGGCTGCCCAGAGCCACATCCAGCCTGGCCTTGAATGCCTGCAGGGATGGGGCAACCACAGCCTCCTTGGGCAACCTGTTCCAGTGCGTCACCACCCTCTGGGTGAAAAACTTCCTCCTAAGATCCAACCTAAACCTCCCCTGTCTCAGTTTCAAACCATTCCCCCTTGTCCTATCTCTGTCCACCCTCGTAAACAGCCGTTCCCCCTCCTGTTTATACGCTCCCTTCAAGTAGTGGAAGGCCACAATGAGGTCTCCCCGGAGCCTTCTCTTCTCCAATCTAGACAAGCCCAGTTCCCTCAACCTTTCCTCATAGGAGAGGTGCTCCAGCCCTCTGATCATCTTAGTGGCCCTCCTCTGGACCCGCTACAAGAGCTCCACGTCCTTCCTGTACTGGGGGCCCCAGGCCTGGACGCAGTACTGCAGATGGGGCCTCACAAGAGCTGAATAGAGGAGGACAGGGTTAATGTGAACCCTTCCAAATAATGTGCAGTCATTAAGAACACAGGATATTGCGTTTGAGCAGCTCTTGTTTCACAAGCCCTTGTCTGTGGTTTGGGTCATCAAGAGGCTGCTGAAAATTCAACAAGTTGAAGTAGTTTTCAGTTACTTGACAAATCTAGCAGGGAGAGAACTTCTATCCCCTTCATCCACTGTTAATGCCCGTGCACTCCTTACCCTTCAGAGCAACGCATGGAAGGCACCATCTTGGATTTGCCCTTTTTATTTCTGCTTGCTTGGTTGAGTCTGTAGAGAAGCTGAACTTCGTATTCCTACAGCTACATCTGTCTACAACGTTATTAACTGCCTCGTTGCTTCGAACTTGTTAAGCCTGCACTGAGAATTACCCTCAGTGATGTCATATGGGTTTGGTGCCGTGAGTCAGAGGTGATGCCCTCGAATGTTGCCTATGACTCATAGGAATGATTTGCTTTAGATAAGGTGCCCAGAAGTTACATTAAGTTCCGCTGCCTGTGTTACTGAGGCAGATTTTGAGTAGCTGTCAATACTTGAGGGCTGCAGTGATGAATCCAGCAGTCAGCAGCCCTGTGTAGGCAGTGAATGTAACAAAATAAGAGAATATTGAGGAATGCACAGGCACTTGGTGTTGGAGCCATGGCAGTACCTTGTTGCTGCAATACTAGCTTTGTGTTGACGGGGGTCTTACTTAAACTTCCTGAAGTTAAAGCCTTTGGGCGTTCAACTTTGGTATATTAATTGTACTGTGTGTTCTTACTGTCATGCCTGAGAGCTTTCTCCTGCTAAATACTGAATGGATAAATGTTTTATCCTTACAGCCTTCAATCTTTCATCGTTCAAGTTGGAAAAGACTTCTAAGATCAAGTCCAGCAGTGAATCCATCACCACCCACCATGCCCACTAACCCATGTCACCCATGACACCAAGTTTTATTTGACAGTGGAACATAACAGGCCTGATGTAGTATTTTAATGTCAGTATCAGTGTGTACATACAGAGAAAATCACTTTCTTATAATAAATACAGCAAATATTGTATTTATCTGAATGTAGTGCCAGACCTTTCTCTGCTCAGTTATGCAGTAAGCGAGAGGTAGGAGAGGAATGGGATCATTCATGCTGAGCTGCTTCTCTTATCATTGTTTTCAGCAGTTACTTTCTGTAGCTCAGGGTGTCTTTATGTAATTATGAACTATATTCTTTATTCCTATCTACATCATCCCATTGCATCACAATTTATGGCTGTTTCCTGAGCAATCTGTGTTGTTCCAACTGTAGTATTCTTGTGGTCATTTATTGCTCCCGGATGCCATCTGTAGTTTGAGAATGTTGAATGTTGTTAGGCCTCTTCTGATTCCCTTGGGAGATCATAGAATCATAGAATCATAAGGTTGGAAAGGGCCTGCAAGATCATCTAGTCCAACCGTCCTCCCATCCCCATTGCTACCACAAGCACTAAACCACATCTCGTAGCTCCTCATCCAGACGCCTCTTGAGCACTGCCAGGGACGGCGACTCCACCACCTCCCTGGGCAGCCGTTCCAGTGCCTGACCACTCTCTGAGACAAAAAGTTTTTCCTCATGTCTGACCTAAACCTCCTCTGGTACAACTTGCGGCCATTTCCTCGGGTCCTGTTTGTTGCCTGGGAGAAGAGGCCAAACCCCTCCTCCTCACAGCCTCCCTTCAGGAAGTTGTAGAGTGCAGTGAGGTCTCCCCTGAGTCTCCTCTTCTCCAGACTGAACAATCCCAGCTCCCTCAGCCGCTCCTCATAAGATTTGTGCTCCAGACCCCTCACCAGTTTCGTTGCCCTTCTCTGGACACGCTCCAGGGCCTCAATGTCTTTCTTGTAGTGAGGGGCCCAAAACTGAACACAGTACTTGAGGTGCGGCCTCACCAGTGCTGAGTACAGGGGGATGATCACCTCCCTGCTCCTGCTGGCCACACTATTTCTAATGCAGGCCAGGATGCAGTTGGCCCTCTTGGCCACCTGGGCACACTGTTGGCTCATGTTCAGCCGAGCATCGACCAACACCCCCAGGTCCCTTTCCTCTTCACAGCCATCCAGCCACTCAGCCCCAAGCCTATAGCGCTGCATGGGGTTATTGTGTCCATAGTGCAGGACCCGGCACTTGGCCTTGTTGAACCTCATCCCATTCACCTCAGCCCAGAGATCCAGCTTATCTAGATCCCTCTGAAGGGCCTCCCTACCATCAGGCAGATCGACACCACCTCCCAGCTTGGTGTCATCTGCAAACTTACTGAGGGTACGCTCAATGCCCTCATCTAGGTCATCAATAAAGATATTAAACAAGATGGGCCCCAGTACCACCCCTGGGGACACCACTTGAAATGGGTCACCAGCTGGACTTAACTCCATTAACCACTACCACTCTGCAAAGAAGCCAACCTGTACTGATTGGCTGTTGAAGTTGTCGAATTACACCATCAGCTTTAAAGGTTTGCACAAAAGCAGGCTTAATACTTTAATGGACTCCTTTCTCTGCTCGCAGTTCTTGTGTGTGCATGGTCTGTTGGTGTGTTAGTCCTTCTGATCATGCATTGTATTAAGAGCTCAAGATCAGCTGATGGATCAGCTCACTAGTTGAATGGAAATTGGATCATGTAAAAGTGGCTGCCAGAGGAATGGGTTTGTGAGGAAGCCTTTGTCTGTAGTGAGAAGTTTCCACCACATCTCTGTATTGACTTTTACTTCAGGGTGAGAGTTGGATCAGCTGGAAGGTAGGTAAGCCAGCTGATGGTAAATTGCTAATTTAAGTAAAGGTTAATCAACAGAGTTGATAATACTTGAAATGAAAGATGTGAAATGATGATCTAGCCTGCTAACTTGTATCTGTCTCCCTCCTCCCCATTCAGGTGAATCAGCGCAATGTGCCGGGCATCGATAGCGCCTACCTGGCTATGGACACAGAGGAAGGTGTGGAAGTTGTTTGGAATGAGGTTCAGTTTTCTGAGCGGAAGAACTTTAAACTTCAGGAGGTACGTTGATGTGTATCCCAACGTGATGTGGGAATCACCACAGGATCACAGAGGTTGGAGGTCACGTGGTTGCACCCCACTGCTCAAGCAGGGATACCTACAGCAGGTGGCCCAGGACCATGTCCACGTGGCTTCTGAAGACCTCTGAGGAGGAGCGGTCAACTGCCTCTCTCAGCAACCTATTCCAGTGCTCCATCACCCGTACAGTTAACATACGTTGCATCAGGGTGACGTGCTTTCCATCAGGGTGGAGTTTTGGACACTGGTTCATGTGGCTGGATCAATAACTCCTCCAGTTTAGAGTGCTGTGCTGCTTAAATGTAGCACATTCAGCTTAAGTGTGACCTCTGCAGAAAATGTAACTGTTGGCCTAGTCTTGGTGATCAAACAAGGCAGTACAAGATGAATTCAGATGCTGTTTGTTCTTGGTATAGAAGCTTTAAGTGTATCGCCTTGTTTCTGGGGTCTCAGACCCAAGGAGAAAGTAAGGCATGGGCCAACATGGTCACTAGTGTAACATGGCTTTGTCTTTATGTCACAGGAGAAAGTTAAAGCAGTGTTTGACAACTTAATTCAGTTGGAACACCTGAACATTGTAAAGTTTCACAAATACTGGGCTGATGTGAAGGAGAATAAAGCCAGAGTAAGTAAAACAAGCAACCTGTTGGGTTTTCTTGCTGTATATTCTGCAGGCAACTAGTGAAGCAGAAGGTAATATCTTATATTGCCCCACAGGTAATCTTCATCACTGAATATATGTCTTCAGGGAGCTTGAAACAGTTTCTGAAGAAGACAAAGAAAAACCACAAAACTATGAATGAAAAGGTAACTTGTTTTTTCTCTATGTATATTCTCACTTAGTGCCTTCAGCTTCCAAAAGGCCTTTTAGCAAAACTTCCTAATGAGAAGGAAACCTGGTGATAACACGTGCCTGAAGTTCTTTTTTGCTATTGTAAGCTAGTTCAGTTGCAGGCGTTCTGGGATGTCTTTTCTATGCTGCTTGCTTTGTTTCCTTGCACTCCTGCAGCTTGGTGTGACAGCTTGTCCTATTTCCACGTGTGCATGCAGGAAAGAGGGAGGTGGTCTGTGCAAAAGAAGAATTGGGAGGGAGGGCATGTGAACATGTAGAAACTACAGAGTGTGAGAGTCCTGATCCTGACAGCTTCCTACACACCTTCATTGGTTAGAAGCTATCAGTGAATGGAGGGTATAATCTTCCACGTGAATGGGCTCTGAATCACAGAAGTATGCATTAGTTGTTCTTCCTTGAGTGACTTCTGTCCTCCTTGCTCCTGTCTGCAGGCCTGGAAGCGATGGTGTACCCAGATCCTTTCTGCCCTCAGGTACGTGAGTTGCTGATCTCAAGGTCTAGCCATCTGTTTAACTGTAGCATTACTGTGCTAGGATAGTAAAAGCTGTAAGTATACATGCTGTTAAATGGTAGCAAACTTCACTGAATGGAGCCAGCAATTCTGGTCACCCAACCTGATTCTTATCCCAGTCATACTCTGCAGAGGGTCAGCTGCACTTCCTACAACAGAGGAGGATCAGAGACATCCCAGAGTCTGTGCAGTTCATAGAGTGGCTTAGGCTGGAATGGCCCTTAAAGCCAGTTCCAAGCCCTGCTGTGGACAGGGTTGCCACCCACTAGATCAGGCTGCCCAGGGCCCCATCCAGCCTGGTCAGTTAGATAATACTAAAGCTTCTGTGATAAAGAAACAGGTGCAATGTAAGCTTTGGATCCCAACAATTATGACTGATGTGATGGTGAGTGTGCAAGCTAGGCATCAGGGAGCTTTCCCAAGCATCCAGCTTTATAACCTGGCCCCAGACCATTGTCAAGAAGATGTTGCAAAGAAATCTCAAAGAAATTAAATTCTATGTGAATGAAATGTGGAACATTTTCTTCAACTTGGCAGCCTTACAGCCACGCAATGTATTCATAATTGTTGTGGTGTCACACTGTTAGGAGTACATATGAACCTGTACACATCTGGGTGATGCAGATGGTTATTCATCTGGTTGAATAAAACACAGAGAGGCTTTGTTTGGTCTTAAAGAGTCTTCTATATGTGAGCCAGATTTGGTGTGTGGCTAAAAACAGCCTGAAAAAAAATGATAACCCTGATGTCAAAGCAAGACTCCTCCTCCATAGAGAAAATTCTGTTTCCATGTAGCTGCTGAGGAATATCTGGCACTTTAATAAACTTTTGGGAGCTGACAGTCTTTAACTGTGCAGAGTGAAACATGAGACCATCATCAACTGTGCCTGGAGCCCCAGCACTGAAAAGTTCTATCTGTGCCTGGTGGAAAACATGACTGATCATGTTTGTACAGCACCGGGCACTTCTGCGATGCCCTGTGAAGAAGGACAGAGTAAAACCTTGATCTTTTGCTATCAAATCTTAACCCTTTTAGCACTCACCTAGCAGTAATCAGGTGGATAATGCAGATCTGGTATCCTGGGTTTTGTAAGAACTGAAGAAGCTTGTTTTCTTTCCCCTCTGCCCCCAGTTTTGGAGGTGGTTGTTCTATCCTAGCCTAAATACTGATGTGCCATCACAGAACTGTACCTCCCTGCTCTCCTTGGCACGTACCCTTTGCATTCCTGTTCTCTTCTGATGTGTTCCAGGGAAGGGATGGGGGGGGGATTCTTGCCTCAATCTGGGATTGTTTCCTGACCACTGTTCTTTCTGAATATCCAGCTACCTCCACTCCTGTGACCCTCCAATCATCCATGGCAACCTGACCTGCGACACCATCTTCATTCAGCACAACGGATTGATCAAAATTGGGTCAGGTAAGGCTTTTTGGAGGTACCTCTTGCCTATGAGGCAAGCTGCTCAATCAGAACAGGGCATCTAAGCCTTTCAAGTCCATCTGGCATGATAGGCAGGTGTGTACACATTCCTCCACCTCTGCATCATTTGGGCCAGGGACTGGCAGTCAGATTCACCCTTGGCTGGACCACCTTTATGCACAGGAAGGGCTGATATTGAGAACAGTTTCCCATGTCAGCCCCCCCCTCAGTTTTTGATCTCAAGGGACTGATCTCGGAAAAGATGTTGCAGCTTCCAAGTTTTGTACATGCATTATTCCTGGATTCATCAGTTCTGCCTTTCTTTTTCTTGTTAATACACACACAGCTTGCCTGCCAGTGTTGGGAAGCACTGAGTGCTGCCTGGAGAGCTGTGTCCACTGAGAGCTTCTTGTACAGACCAGTGTATCAAAGCTACAGGCTCTGGTTCCAGCAAGCTGCTAGTCTTGGCATCCTCACCCAACATCACTTGCTTTAGCTTGGACTTCAAGATGCTAGCTTGCATTGTGCCTGTGTGGCAAAGACATGTCCAGTTCAGGCTTGTGCCAAAGTGCTTTATTTCAGACCTAAGATGTGGTTTTGCTAGCAGTGCATCCTTGCTAACTCATTTTTATTTTATTTTTTCCATTTGTTGCTATTCTTGTGTCTCCAAAAATGCCTGCAGTTCGGATGCATTCTTCGGTACCTTCACATACCCTTCCAAGTGACAGCAGTCTGTCTGGCTGCTGCAGTGCTCTTAACCCTGAGGAGTGGGCACTTAGCATCCTTTAGGCTTTTGTCTGTGTGAATCCTTGGTTTGATACAGGCAACGTACAGGAAGGAGTGCAGTGCTTTACCTGTCATCTAGAAGTACTCTCTTTGTAAACTGTAGACCTCTGTAGCTTTTTCTTTCCATCAAAGAGCTCATACATTGTCTCTTTGTTACAGAATTGAGGTCTCTGTTCTCTGATGTGTACTTGTGCCCAGGGAGGGTGAGCCAGGACAGGAAGAACACTCAGCTATCTGCCTGTAAGCTGGCTAACATCTTGCTCTTCATGCAGACTGATCTCATTATGGGGTTCACTTCCTCTTTTCCTGAAGCTATCCGGGTAGGAGGAGTTTCCAGGAGTTGCACATATCTCATAGCTGTCTGCTGGCAGACAGCTGGCTCTCTGCCATTAGATTCAGGCCACCTATGGGAAGCCTATTGTAGGTTCTACTCAAGGAAAGTGTAAGAGATCCTTCTCTATCTGCTTGAGCTTGAAAAGATTCTACAGCTAGAATCTTTCTGACTGGTAGGCAGCTCTTTGTTCATAAAAGCAAACCACGTTAAATTGGTCTCTGGAGCTGAGGGTAGTTCTGCAGATCACCAGGCATGGTGTTCTCAGGAGCACTCCGACTGTCAGCAGTGCCACTCAGGCTGTCTAGAAAGGTGGTTCTTCGAGTGTAGGTCACACACAGTTGCCTACTCTCTCAAATTCTCAGCTTTGGTTCATGGTGAAGGAACAGAGGCAGTGGGATTGAAGTGCCTCTTTCAAGGAGCAGGGGGTGCCTGTGTGCTGTAGCAGCTGTATCCTCAGCAGGACTCCTTGCTACTCCTCAGGAAGCAAAACCAAGGAATTAATTCACTACTGGACTAGTAGGAGACTGGGTATAAGGAAAACATTTTTTATAGTAAGGGTGGTGAAGCACTGGCACAGGATGCTCAGAGAGGTGGTGGATGGCCCTGCAGACACCCGAGGTCAGGCTGGATGGGGCTCTGAGCACTGATGGAGCTGTGGGTGTCCCTGCTCAGTGCAGGGGACTTGGAGCAGGTGGCCTTTAAAGATCCCTTCCAACTCAAATGGTTCTGTGATTCGCTACTTCCCAGCAGGCAGACTTGCAGGAAAGCAGGGCTTTGATGCATGTAACAGCAGCTTGGGAAGACAAATGCCATAGCTCTGAGTGTCTCCTGTGCTCACCTTCCTTGTCTCGGCTTTTATTGCTCTGCATGATGTCATATGGCATGAAATATCCCTTTGGTCAGTTGGGATCAGCTGTTCTCACTGTGCCCACCTCAGCTTCTGAGGTACCCCAGCCACTTGCTGATGGGGTAGCAGGAGAAAGAGAAGAGGCCTCATCTCTGTGTTAGTGCTTTTCAGTAACAGCTAAAACATTGGTGTGCTGTCAATTCTGTTACAGCCTCCAATCCCAGGCACAGTACTGTGTCAGCTACTCTGAAGAAAATCAACTCTGTCCCAGCCCCAGCTGGTTTAACCCCACAGCTGTAGACTGCCCTATTCACTCTGTGGTCAGAAATGAATTGAATTATGTAGGAGATCTGATCCTTTCTTAAACTTGAGAAAAAAGAAGTGAGCACACGTGGCCTTGTGGTCAGAAGACAATCCTCAAAGTGTAACAGCTACGGTTCCAGCATAGGCTGGAGTTGAAGCTGGCAGTGTTGCAGAATGTATCCCCATTCCTGTGGTACACAGCAAGCTTCAGAAGTCAGAACTCTTGCTATCAGATGCTTGTGACTCTCTATCCCTGCTGGCTGTGCAGTAACCAGGCAGGCTGTTTCCACATTCAGACCTTAGAGAGTGTTGCTGTGGGATCACTGACAACATTAAGCCCATCTTTATTGCTTCATGTAATTACTTCCCAGAGCTGGCTGATAACTGAAGAGTTCTATCTGTACTTAGAAGAAGTGGGGCAGTAATCCTCCTGGCTTTAAGGGAAACAGTGATTCAGTGCACCACGATCTGCTCCTTAGTGCTGTCTCTGTCCCCAGCACCAGTGAGGACTGTGCTTCTGAGAGCTCTCCTTCCCTCTGCTTTTAACAAGAGAAAACGTCACTGGTTGTGGGCAGAAATCTGGGGCAAGGCAGCTGCTGGGTGAATCCCACAGACTGCTCATCCCTCTGCTAGGGGAAGGAGTACTAGAAGAGTGGTGGCAGCAAGTTGTTGCCTTACGAATGCGTGCTGCTTGCTCCTGCAGCACTTCTTTAGGTGCTGCAGCAGCCCTTCTGTCACATCCTGCTGCTACATCAGATTGCAGAAGCACGTGTTACTATGAGGACACTGTGTGTAGTTCTGGATTAGCCTTTTTTCCAGAGCCACCTGTGCCTTGCAAAGAGGAAAAAAAGATTGATTTTAGGAGTGAGGCAGATGGAGTTTTGGGGGTAGGGCTGAAATCTTTATGTGCTGGGAGTCATCTGTGGAATAAAAAGAGTTGGGAAGAGAGAGGATGTCTCGTACTGCTCAGCGCAAAGCCATCAATGAGCCATTTGTTTACAGACTACTTTCTCTCAGCAGCCTGGAGTGCAAGGTTAGTAGAGTTGAGGAGAGAGCCTCAAATGAGCATAATGTCTTTGAGAGCTTGTGGTGGGGATGGGGGAGACCTTGTCACTGGTGTTCTGGGGGTAGGAATGCTTTCTGGGGCCCCCAATACAAGAAAGAGAGGGAGCTGTTGGAGAGGGTCCAGAGGAGGTCACAAAGATGATCAGAGGGCTGCAGCACCTCCCTTACAAAGACAGGCTGAGGGAACTGGGCTTGTTCAGCCTGGAGAGGAGAAGGCTGCGGGGTGACCTCATTGCAGCCTTCCAGTACCTAAAGGGAGCCTATAAACAGGAGGGGAGTCAACTCTTTGAAAGGGTAGATAATAGCAGGACAAGGGGAAGTGGTTTGAAGTCACGGGAGGGAAGATTTAGGTTGGATGTCAGGGGAAGTTCTTTACTGTGAGAGTGGTGAGGTGCTGGAACAGCTGCCCAGAGAGGCTGTGATGCCCCGTCCATCCCTGGAGGTGTTCAAGGCCAGGTTGGATGGGGCCCTGGGCAGCCTGGTCTGCTATTAGATGTGGAGGTTGGTGGCCCTGCCTGTGGCAGGGGGTTGGAGCTTCATGATCCTTGAGGTCCCTTCCAACCCATTCTGTGATTTTATGACTCTTTCTGGAGCTGTGGTCAGATGACAATATTCCTTGTGAGATGCACTGCTTTCTCTGCACTCTCCCATGGGATCCACCTGAAGGACCATATTGCATCTGTGCAAACCTTGCTAGCCCAGCCATTGGACCTGTGAAGGGAGCACACTGCAGGGTGTTTCACTGCAACAGGTCAAAAGCATTGAGTGCCAGGGAACAAGTGTGTGTTTGGGCAGGATGCCTGATGCTGCTTGTTGCTCGTGCTACTGCTGCTGAGCCATGTCTTATCATTGGGAGCATTGGTGAGAGCCAGTAACAGGTGAGCAGGGACAGGAGAGCACCCACAGAACTTCCAACTTCTTCACCTTAGCTGTGGTTTCCTACTCGACAGGAGCTGTTTTGCAGTGACTGACCTAGCTGTCTGTATCAATGTGAAGTGCTTGCTGTTTCATCAACTCATTGACTTCTATCTTGTTTTACTCCCCGCTCACGGGCTGCTCTGTTACCAACAGTCTTTCATAGGATATTTGCTAATGGTGAGCAAACTTCTCCGCTCCTGTGACGTGACTGCCACTCTATATGTAACGTACACGACCTGTGTGTGTATATATATATCTATATATGTGTGTATATATGTATATATATATTGGTACTACACATGTGCACACACGTTATACTTCATTTACACAGCGTTCCCTTGCTATAAGGCTGACGTGTAAAACTGTTTGGTGTCTCCCACTTTGAGACCACGTGCTTTGTGCTGGGATGGAAACAGTTCCTCACACCCCGAGCCTTACAGAGAGGGAGCACTGCCCTTTGTGAAGTCTCCTGGTTGTTAGTTCTCTTCCTCTCCTCGTTCTTAGCTGCTAGTCCATGGACCCTCGTGCATGCTGGCTCCTGCATGTCAAGCCAATGGGATGCATTCTTCTGAGCTCTCCTGGCTGAACGTGCCACCAACATTAGGCTGTTTCCTGCTACTGCTCTGCTAGACTTGGCTGAGCACCCAACCTGGGCTAGCCTTTGCTTTGTGCTTGGATATCCGATTGCTTGCTTGTAGTTCTAACTCCTTAGCTGTTTTGTTTAAGACAAATGTCTCACTGAGATGCCACTCCTGGTGGCCAGAGATCTGCCACCCAAACGAGCCCCTGCTTGTGACACGAGGCTCCCTATTGGCTTCCCCAGAGAGAGCTCTGATTCTTGGAGAAACCTGGGCGTGTGAGGAGGGTGTTGGCCTGCAGAGACTAGAGGAGGATTTGAGTGCTGAAATTCATAACCCCATTAGATAGATATCTGTACTTAGATTCAAAGTAAGTATTATATTTGCCATCAGGGTTGTTAGAACTCGTTTCTGCTGAGTGGTTGGGAGCATATCAACCATCAGTCAGCTGTGGTGGAAAGGGAAGGACTGACAAATAGGCTTTTATATCTGATAGTCAGTCAGGTCTCTGTTGACCCATCTTAGTATGGGTACAGCAGTTGCACGTAGCTTCCTTCTGGAGACCTTTGAAGGCACGTGGAAAATAAGCATTGCAGAGAAGGCCACACACTTCTTCAGATAAAGTGCTAATAAGCTTTGAAGTACCTGCTTCAGAGCCTGCATGCGGGCAGGTATTGGTCAAGTATTCATCTTCCAGCCCTTCCTTATCAGTTCTGTGCCTGCTGTTCTGCCAGCTTTCACTTTCTACCTCCACAAATTGGATATAGACAGACGTGACAGTTTAAAACCCTGCATGCTTTTTACTCCAGAGGTGGGTGATACTTCCTGCATCCACGCAATGACAATGTTGCAGTAAAGAAGGCCAGTGGTATCCTGGGCTGCACGAAGAGGACTGCTACCAGCAGGTCAAGGGATGCCATCGTTCCCATCTGCTCTGGGTTGTGTCCTCCCTAATAAAAACACGTGTCATCTTAGTGTACCACTGAAGTGAAAGGTGAAGTGCAGCTTTCTGTAGCCTGATAGCAGGGAAGGAGAAGATAAAGCATTCTGATTCCCATCCTGGCCCTGTCACCATCCCTTACAGTTGCAAACAGATGCTCTTGTGTTCAGTTGAAGATTTGGAGTCCCTGTGATGCTGATGCAGGGTGACAAAGGTAAGGGTGTATCCTCTGGCACTGGGTTGCTTAGCAAGCCTGTGCCTAATCTGAGAGGTTACTAGTTGGTCCTTCTGGATATCATCTTGTTTTCTTTTGCTTCCTAAGCCTGCTGAAATCTGCAGTGCTGGGTAGCTGAGCACTTTGCTGGAGCAGTGGGATAACATTCCTGCTTCAGGGCATACTTAGATGTGTGCAGCAGACATCTGAGTGGTTCAGTTCCTCCTCCAGCCCCTGTATTCTTAAAGGGAAAGGGAGGGCAGCTGGAGCAGATCCTTTCCTAGATTCAAGAAGGTGAATGCAGGACAAGGAGGTGTGAGCTGTATGTGTGGCCAGAAGATGTCTTCTGCAGCATGTAGTGCTTCAAAAGGCAGCTCACTGCGAGGCTGGGCATCTGCTACAGCTTGACATTGGTGACAGCTGGGAAGTAACACCACCAAGTGAGTTGTTGGCTGGCACTCCTTACGACTGGCTATCTGATGAGCTGCCTGTGAGGGGGTGTTCACAACAGCTTATCCTTGAGGGCCTGACAAGTCTAGCAAGCTGTGTGTCCCTGTAGTAATGCATATTACTCTGTTTTTCTTGTCAGATTGATCTCAGCTTGCCAAAGACAAGTTGCTTGTTCTCCTTTCTACTGCACTCGATGTCTCTTCTTATCACCTGCACTTCATGGACGCCATCTTTGGCTGAATCCTTCTCTAAAATCATTTTCTGCTTCACTGATCCCCGCCACACTGATCAGCTGTGTGTGCCACTGTCTGACACTCCGTCCTTCACTACCTTCCCCTTCTTTGTGGCTGAGAAAGGCACTCGTTGCACTCTGACTTTCATTTGTGACCTTCATTGTTTGGCTTCCTTGTCGTGACTTTTCCCCAGCCATCACACATCTGATTCTTGACACAGTTAAGGCATCGCTTTATATGGCAGCGGATGGCAGCAGAAGTGCTGTGGAAGTCGTTCAGAAGAGCTTGTATCAGGGGTACCTTAAATCTGTGCTCTTATCTTCTGTGGCTCTGAATGTTTTATGCAGGTGAAGCTCTTCTCAATCCCTCTGATCTGTGCCAAGTTGCTTATATACCAAGGTGATGGTTGTGCAATAGTGACTAGATGAAACCTGGAGCTTGTTGCCCCAGCTTCTGAAATGCTGTCACAAGCTGTATTAACAGACTGCCTTTCTTCCCCCAGACTTTACTATATTGACCCATGGTTCCTGGGAGTACCTCTTGTACTGTGGGGCCTTACTGTGGGACGTGGTTCAGTGGTGGGCTTGTAGTGTTGGGTGTTGAGCTTGAGGATCTGGAAGGTCTCTTCCAACCTGAGTGATTCTGTGATTATTGGTACAGCTTGGGCTCCACTGAAACTTGCTTTGCTCACGTGAGAGTGCCTGTATTACAGCACTGGTTGTCTGTTGTTAATGCCTTCTTTGGTGGTTGATCCCTGCCTCTTCCTCCCTCTTACCTATGGGCTGGGAACAAGGGATGGGATGGCTGCATGGCTGACTGGCCCTTTCCATCCAGGCAAGACAGACAGCGAAATGAAGCTCATCTGAGGATTGTTTGGAAAAATGCTTTGTACGTGGCTGATTCTGCTCTGCTTTTGGCAGGGAGGTGTTCCCTGGGGTGGGAACACACCACATTCCTTGTCTGAGGACAGGTCCAGTGCTTGATGGAGGGGAAGTGGGATTGTTCAGTCAGGAGAAGGAGGCTGAGGGGAGACCTCACTGTGCTCAGTGACCTGAAAGAAGGTTGCAACAAGGAGGCGTCGGTCTCTCTTTCTCAGTTGACAAGCGTTAGGACATGAAGTGGCCTCAGGTTGTGCCAGGGAAGGTTTAGGTTGTGCATTAGGACTCGGTGAGTGAGGCTGATGGTTGGGGTTGGCTGGAAAAGACCCTTGAGATGACCTGAATGGCTCTATGTGCTGAATTCCTGCAACACTGTCACAGAATCGTAGGGTTTGGAGGGGATCTCAAGTCCAACCCTCTGCTAAAACAGGTTCATACAGTAGGGTTGTATGAGAACTGACATAAAGTAAGAGCTCTTCTATACAGAGAGCATGTTAGGGGTCACTGAGCTGCTCTGACTTGGTTACAGCCCGAGCCTCAGGGGAATCCCAGCATCTCCCTGCACTGCCAGTCTGACTTGGTGGAAGACTTTTATTCTTCACCCCAGGCTTTTGCAGCACTCAGCTGGCTGTGCCTGTGCAGCAGTATCACGTTCCTGGCTGCAGTTAGAGCACTTTGCCCAAGGAGGCTGTGGATGCCCCATCCCTGCAGGCATTCAAGGCCAGGCTGGATGTGGCTCTGGGCAGCCTGGTCTGCTGGTTGGCGACCCTGCACAAAGCAGGGGGTTGAAACCAGATGATCATTGTGGTCCTTTTCAACCAGGGCCATTCTGTGATTCATTCTACAGCTGGGCTAATTGCAGGGGCAGGTAGGGCAGTAGTGTAGAATACAGAAGCCCAGAGCTCCTCATTTGGGAGTTAAAGAGGATCTGGGCTCTGTGGCCCTGCTCATCCAGAGCAGTCAGCGTCGCTGGGAAAATGCAGAGCAGGTTTTAAAAGGAAGACCAAGAATTGAACTCACTCTTCTTAATCCTGTGAAGCTGATACCTGTTGGTATCTGTAAAGCAGAGTAAACTGTAAGCAAAAATGAGGGTCCATTCTTATGTTCTGCTCCCCTTTCTTATCGCTGGGAGTTCCTCCCTCCCTTCACCTCTGGGTGTTTATACTGGAGGCCGTGCAGGGGCTGCCTGCTGGAGTCCTGTGCTGTCAGGGCGAGCAGCTCTGCGTGACTTTCCTCTTGAGGAGCCTTGGCACTGGTGTCCTGCTGACACGTGGAAGGGTCAGCTAGGAAGAGCTGCCTCGTAGACCTGTTCTTTCCCTGGAGCCCCGAGGCAGTGACTGTAACTGCAGTGATCCTGGCTGTTCGTAGGGCTTCTGTTACAGCTGGGTTGCTTGCAGCCAATACTGATGTAAGTGAGGTGCTTTCAGGGCTTGCATTTCAACAGGGCGTTCCTTAGGACACGTCTGGGGATGGGCTGAGGTTTCCTGTATCCTAAGCATTCGTTGCTTTCTCCTAGTGGCACCAGACACGATAAACAACCACGTGAAGACGTGTCGGGAGGAGCAGAAGAACCTGCACTTCTTTGCTCCGGAGTACGGAGGTATGGTGTGCCCCTGGCTGTCCTGCCACACTGAGGCTCCCAGGCTGCTGTGAGCCTTGTTTGCAGCTGCAGCCTTATGGGTGATGTCCCATTATCAGTTTCTGTGTTGTTTGCCAGTTGAATGGCTCCAACTCCTTTGCCTTCTGATAGCACAGGAGGGAGAGAAGGCTGCGGGTTGTCGTAGCCTGATACAGAGGCTGCTGGGTGCAGGGGGAGACTGACAGCAGCGTTGTTTCTGTGTTGCAGAAGTTGCCAATGTTACCACTGCTGTGGATATTTATTCCTTTGGGATGTGTGCCCTGGAGGTGAGTTGGGAACACTCTGATTATGGGACAGGGAGAATAAATTCAAGGGAAGGACGTGGCTGTGTGGAGTTGCTGTGCTTATGGGTGTGTTAATTTGGTAACAGCAGCTTTTTATTCTCTGAGCCAAAGGCAATTTGCCTTGCTGAATCTTCAGACCTGCTCTGGAATCTTCTGCCAGCCTTTCCCTATTGGAAACTTGTGGATGTGTTGGCTGGAGTGAGTTGTGGGTGGAACTGTGTGCTTTTCTGCTTGTAAAACAGCTATTCATGCAGCCAGGAGGGCACTGCCAGGTTCTGGCAGCGATCCACTCACTGCTTCATTAGGGGGTGGGAATTGTCAAGCAGAACTGGAGGCCAATGGAGCATGAAATTCAAAATAGAGAGCCTGACTGTCTAAGGAGGTGCTGGCATAGCTTTAAGGACTCCTTGGCAATCTGTCAAGGTGCTGGAACCAAGCTGCCATAATGGAGCAGTTATTCTCTGCCTCCACAAACCGTCACCTTAAATAACACCAATCAGCTTGGTTGTTACGACCCCATACTTGCCAGCAGCGATCTTAATAGCTTCTTAGTGAAGTCCACCGTGCTGCTTTGTGCTTGCAGATGGCAGTGCTGGAAATACAGGGTAATGGAGAGTCATCTTACGTGCCCCAGGAGGCCATTAACAGTGCCATCCAGCTGCTGGAGGACCCCTTGCAGAGGGTGAGTGCGGCGGGGTCAGCGCCCACGTGGACCTGTCGGCCTCACGTATGGTCTCATGTGGTCTCACGCCATCTTTGTCTTGCAGGAGTTCATTCAGAAGTGTCTAGAACAGGACCCAGGCAAACGTCCTACAGCCCGGGAGCTCCTTTTTCATCAGGCATTGTTTGAGGTGCCATCACTAAAGCTGCTCGCTGCTCACTGCATCGTTGGGCATCAGCGTGAGTATGGAGTCCCAGGGTGCCGTGTTGTGTTACACAAAGCTTTGCTGAGTTACCACTGCAGCTCTCTAGGCTTTTTTCTTGCTCTTCTTAGCATTAGTTGTTCAGGTCTAACTGTTTTTTGTTTTATAATAGATATGATTCCTGAAAACGCTTTGGAAGAAATGACCAAAAACCTTGACATGAGTGCAGTGCTGGCAGAGATCAACCATGCGGACAGGGAAGGAGTCAAAATGATGTGAGTACCCTCGGTGTGCTCAGAGGGGTCTGCTCTGGGCAGTGGGTGAGGGCTGGAGGATCTCTTGCTGCTGTCTGCCCAGTGGGAGAAGAACTTGCACAAACAGATTCCACACAGCTGAGATGTGCCCCCCTGCCAGGCTGAGGGGAGGGAAATGGGCACCCTGCAGCTGCAGCAATCCCTGGTAAAATCTGGCCAGCTCTCTAAAGGGAAGTGCTGCCTGTTTCTGCCACCATTAAAATGCTGCCTTGCTGTTAGCTTCTGTGAGCTGGTGTAGGAAGAGTGGAGCACATCCCGCTTGGACTGTGCTTACCCTGCCTGCTTATGTAGCTGCAGCCTGGGACATGGGGATTTGAAACTGCATCCCAAGAGACTTGAGGGGATGTTAATGAGGTTCTGTTAATGTGGTTCTGTTAGCGGCTTCTCACTGCAGTGCTTCTTTCCCTCCAGCTTCTCACAGTCTCCAGCACTGGAGCTGGACAAGTTCCTGGAGGACGTAAGGTAAGAGAGAGCATTTCTTGGTGCTTTTGTTTGATTTTGGAGTAGTTTGTTTTTAAGTACCTCTTTAACTGTGTGTGAGACTGCAGTGATTTGTAGGAGAGGCGTAACCTCAGATCCGGGTTCTTTGTAGGAATGGTATCTACCCACTCACAGCTTTTGGGATGCCACGACCTCAGCAGCCCCAGCAGGTGGTGGTGAAGTCCCCCATTGCTCCACCATCAGTGAAAACCCCAACTCCGGAGCCAGCGGAGGTGGAAACCCGCAAGGTGAGGCAGGGCTCCTCCGCTCCTCCCCACGCAGCTGTGCTGTGAGCAGCAATGGCTCACGGGGTGTCTCTGCTTCTCTTTCAGGTGGTGCTGATGCAGTGCAACATTGAGTCAGTAGAGGAGGGAGTGAAGCACCACGTACGGTCCCACCTTCTGGCTGAGCGTGCTGTGTGTGTGTGGGGGGGGTTGCTGGTGTGCTGCTGGGGCCTGGTGTGATGTGCTGCTGCCAGAGCTGCAGTCCTTGGGGCACAAAGCCAGGCTGAGGCCCAGCTTGGGTTGGAAGGGTCCTTTAAAGGTCACGTCCTGTGATGAACAGTGACATCTACAGCCTGTGCCTATAGATGGCCTGCTGCTTAGCTAGCATTTATGGCTTATCCTCCCGACGCAGCCTTAGGGCACTCCTTCCACCTGGTTGTGCTGCTGGCGAGGGTTGGGAATAATGGAACTGGGTGTGTTGCTTCCTCTTAGACTCCAGTAGAGCTCTGCAGGGGCAGGGGAGGGGGTGATTCCAATCCCAGTGGGGGTGTGGGAGAACAATCCTGGCTGTGCTGGCTGCTGCCCGTAGTGTGGCAGCCTGTAAAACTGCACGTGCTCACGAGCACTTCTCTACCCTGCAGTTAACACTGCTGCTGAAACTGGAAGACAAGTTGAATCGACACTTGAGTTGTGACCTGCAGCCCAGTAAGTGCCTCTCCTCCTCTACTCTCATGCACTGGAGTCAGCAGTGCAGTCTGGACCTGGGGTTTACACGCTTCCCTGTGTTGCAGATGATAATATCCAGGAACTGGCAGCTGAATTGGTCCAGCTTGGATTCATCAGCGAGGTGAGCAGCCTCGAGTCTCAAGCAGGGACGTAGCTCTGCATTCCTTTCTCAGCCTTAATTCTCCTTGTCTGCCGGGGAGGTGGAAGAAGCAGCACGTGTTCCTGCCCACCTACCCGGGCAGGCGGTAACCGCGCTCTTGGCTTCGTGCCACCCCTCACTCTGACTTGTTCCCCCCAGGCTGACCAGAGCAGACTTACCTGTTTACTTGAAGAGGCATTCAGCAAGTTCTACTACACCCGGAACGGAGCTCTGACGGCAGTGACGGTGTCATCATAGCATCCCTTGGCTCCAGGGCGGCCGGTGCAGCTTTGTTGCCTGCGACCCTTTCTGTGTCTGTCCATCACCATAGGGCATCAGCAAGCCCCCAGCTGCAGTGCTTGGAAGCTCATCCTGCATGTGCTGTGGCTGGGCCCAGCGACGATCCTCCCTGCCCGCCTATTAAAGGGGACTTTGCGCATCAGTATTATTTCCAGCCCTGTTTTTGTCGGGATTTTGCCAGGTGGTGCTGGGGAGCCGGGTCCTGGCTCGGGGTGTTCTGTAGCCCCGTTCATGTGCATGGGATTTGTTCTGTTTGGATTGTACAAAGTGTCTTTTTGCACAGCACAGAAATGGTTTTTTCGATTTTTTTTAATTTAAAGGTAAGCAGAGGGGAGCCCTTAAGCCCCGTTCCCTCTCTGTACCCCCACCTCTGCAACCGCCTGTGGCAGCAGTCACGAGCCTCATCCCTGGGCAGAGGGATCCAGCGCCAGCCTGGCCCCTTAGCCTCTTCGCTCCCCTTTGGCTGCACTTTGTTTACTTGTTTTGCACAGCCCCGCAGCTCTGCACGTCGGCCCGTGCTGCAGGTGCAGGGCTGCGCTGTGTGCTCCCCCGGGCTGTGTCCACTGCTGCAGCATCCTGGAGCCGAGCTTGGCCCACCTGCCCCGCTGCTGCGTGCTGCTGCGGGCCCTGTGTGCGCTCCGGGCCTCTGCGGGCAGCCTGGAGCCCCGTGGTGCCGGCCTGGGCTCTGCTGGGCCGCCGGGTGCTCCAGCGCTCAGCTCCCTCTGCATCTCCTTTCTATCCGGGGTTGCTCGGAGGGGCTGAGCCCGCGGCCCTGCATGCGTCTTTGGGGCTGAGCGCGGCGCTGCTCCCGCATCTCATTTCTATCATTTCCTATTTTTAATAAACTGTTTTGTAAATACCTGAGTGCTGCCTCTTTCCGGGCTGGGGAAGAGTGGGGCTCCGCCTCGGGGCGGCTCCAGCTGCGGGCGGCCCGCTGCTGCTGCTGGCGGCCATGGCGGGCGGGCGTGCGGGGCGATGGTGGCCGGGGCCCCTGGCTGAGCCGCAGCGCCTGATGCGTGCTGGGCTGGGTCTCATCGTGCTGGGCCACAGCAACCTGGTGCTGGGGGCCATCGTGCACGGCTCCGTCCTGCGGCACGTCGCTGGGGCCAAGGGCGCCGTCACCCCTGAGTACGCGGTGGCCAACGTCGTGTCTGTGGTGTCCGAGCTGCTGGTGAGAGCCGTGCGGTGGGGGTGGACCCCGCGCTGGGCCGGAGGGGGTGGGAGCGGGCAAGGCTGTGGTGGTGTGTTGAGCGAGGATCTCTTCCACACAGAGCATCACTGTGGGCATCGTTGCCATCCTGGTGTCGCGCAACCTGACCCGGGCTGCCCTGGTGAGTGCGGGGCTGCTGGGGTGGGAGATGGGGGGATGGAGCAGTGCGGGGGCCTCAGCGTGGCTCGGTGTACCCTGGCGCCTGCCGGCAGCCGCTCCCTTGGACCTTGAACCCAGAGGCTCCTTCCGCCTCTGCTGCTGGGGCCGTGGCAGCTCCTGGGGCTGCAGGTGCTGGAGGAGGGTGGGCAGCAGCCCGGGCCCTGGGCGGCTTCTCGGGGCAGAAATGTTCCAGCTAATGGGTAAAGCTGCAGCCCACGTCTGACATCTCACAGTGCAGTCACAGGATGAGGGTGTGAGGAGCACTGCTGCCGGGGGGAGCCTCTGTGGTTTGTGGCTCTGTGTCTGTAGGACAAGGGGGAATGGTTTGAAACTGAGACAGGGGAGGTTTAAGTTAGGTATTAGGAGGAAGTTTTTCACCCAGAGGGTGGTGACGCACTGGAACAGGTTGCCCAAGGAGACTGTGGATGCCCCATCCCTGGAGGCATTCAAGGCCAGGCTGGATGTGGGTCTGGGCAGCCTGGTCTGCTGGTTGGCGACCCTGCACATAGCAGGGGGTTGAAACTGGATGATCATTGCGGTCCTTTTCAACCCAGGCCATTCTGTGGGTGAGGTGAAGCAGTGTGAGGCACAGCACAGAGGATGGCTGAAGCACACCAAGAGCCGGGGATGTGCATAGCATGTGTCTGCGTGGCAGAAACCTCCGCAGGGTTCCCGGTGACCCCGCGCAGAGCCACGGCGTGCCCAACCCCATGTCTTACCCCAGCTCTGGCCAGTCCCGCTCTCACATGCTCTCCTTATGCTGGCAGCACTGGGCCCTGCTGAGCGTGTCCCTGCTGAACTGCCTGCTGTCCACAGCGTGCAGCGTGGGGTTGGCGCTGGCCATCGCGCTCACCATCCACAGCCGAGGGATGCGCCTGGTCACGGGCTGCAGCAGCCCCGCGCTGCCGGCTGATGCCCGCGCAGCCATAGCCACCAACGACTGTCCCTTCAACACCACACGCATCTATGTGAGTATGTGTGGGCCCGGTGCTCGGCCCTCTCCTTTGCTTCTGCCTTCTCTATTTTCTGCCTTTTTTCTCTTTCCCCTTTCTCCATCCCGGCCCCCCTTGGTCCGCATGGGTCCCTCTCAGCTCTATGTGGGTGGGCGCTGCGGTCTGTGCCCCCCAGGAGTCCCCCACCTTCTGCTCTGCAGGACACGGCCCTGGCACTCTGGTTCCCCTCCATGCTGCTGGCGGCTGCAGAAGCTGTGCTGTCTGGAAGGTGCTCTTTGGCGGCCCTGGTCCTGCAGGGCATCGGCCCTTGTGCACGCAGCTACAGCAAGGACCAGGTATGCCCTAACCGCACACACAGGTGTCCCTGTCTGACCCAACGCTGCTGGCCAGGCCTGGGCTCTCCCACCTGGGCTGCCCCACCCCAGCACTCCCTGTACCCCCTGTAGGGCCCTGCAGCCCTCCACCTCTTTTCTTCTAGGTGGCCAGGCCAGGTACGGTGAAGGAGAGGCAGCTGCTGGTGGGGCTGGCTGAGACGTGCGCATAGCAGGAGAGGTGAGTGCAGTGGTGTGGGCACGGCCCTGCAGCGCAGCACTGGGCTTACACCCACTCTCTCACTGCAGGTGGTGCTGCACGAACGCTGTCATACAGTGGGGTGATGCTGCACCTGCTGCAGGTGTAGGCATGGGGCTGTGCTCTTCCCCACGACCCCACCACCCTCCCCGGGACAAACCCTGCCGGTCCCAGCCATGAACTGCCCAGAAGCACCAGCAGCCTTCACCCAGCAGGTGCTGTCTCTCATGAACCCCCTCCCTATCCCTCCCTGGGCCACAAGGCTCCACCTGATGCACCGAAAGCTGTGTCAGTCTCTTACATGCACAGCTGTGTGGAGGTAGAGGGACTGGGTGGGAGCACAAAGAAGTGTTGAGGCCTGGCAATAGCTGGGGTTGGCCTTGGTGCTGGTGCTCCACATGCAGAGCTGGTGCTCAGAAGCAGGCCGATGAATAGAAGGTGAAGAACCCCTTTCTTGTAAACCTCTGGTGTTTCCTTGAGTAAATAAAAGTTTTCATTTTTACACTGGCTGCAGTTTCCCCATGGTGGGTGCTTGCAGGCAGCTGGGTCTGCTCCTTGAAGGACAGTGCAAGGTGTGTGTCGGCCCTGCCTCCCACCCTCCCAGCACAGGCTGCAGTGTGATGCTTCACCCCTCAGCGTGGAGGCTGCGTGGTTAGCAGTCATGTAGAGGGCAAGGAAGTGAGATGAAGGGCTATGGCTCTGTCCTCCAGCAGCTATGTGTCCCTGGGCACTGCAGCCCTTAACAAACGGGAGCACAAAAAGGTTGAGAGGTGTTTATTGGAGGGTAGAAGCAGAGGGGGCTGAGGAACTGGACGGTCCGGCTCACTGGAAGGAGAAGCTGGTGCTTGGGAGCCCCCCGCACCACTGGCTGAGGAACTTGAGCACATCTTGGCATGCAGGGCTGTGGGATGTCTGCAGAGTAAAAGAGGTGGCCCTGGCACCGGCACTGGGGCAGTGTGGCTGCCTTTTCCCCAGTGGCACCTGGGAGCTGGCAGAGCTGCACCTGCAGGGCGTGTTGTGCCCAGGTACTGTGAGATTAATTCAATGGAGATACAATGGAATGGCCCTGAGTTGGTGTAGCTCCACCAGTGGGACAATGATTAATTATCAGCATGGGGGAATGAGTGCCTGGCTCACCTTGACAGCCATCAGGAACTTGTTCCACGTGTCCTTGTTGGCTTCTCGGCCCGGCCGCTTGAACTCGATCTTGTTCCTTAGCACGGGGTACCCTGGCCACACAGTGACACCCTCACCAACTAGCCAAGCCCCACAGCAGCCCTCCTGCCTTATGCATCCCTCCCTGCCACGGGCAGTTCCTCACAGCGGGGCAGCTTTTGTAGAAGGCAGCCATGTAGCTGCCCTGCTCCTCTTACAGCGCTGCCCGACGCCTCTCCAATCAGTGTGCAAAGTGCTCCAACTCCCTGCCTAGCTGTGAGCTGGCCCTGAGCTCACCTGTAAGCACACAGGGCATGGAATGCACCCCTGTGCCTGCAGCCACCAAGGAGGCTTCGTATGTGTCACGCTCGTCCTGTGGCAGCACCTGCTCCAGCCGCTGGTCCATGGACATGGTGAGCACCCAATCCCTGACCTCCTCCCTCTTCTCCTCCTGCAGGGCAGAGGACGGGGGTACTGTATGCTGTGTGTGTGCAGGAAGTGGGGTGTGAGTGCGTGCACGTGTGCACAAGTGAGTGTGTATAGCAGAGGGAGCGTGAGAGTGCATGAGTGTACGTAAACAGGGGCCGCAGGTGTGTTTGTGGTGGATGGTGCTGGCTGCTTTTCCATCTTCTGTAGTGCCACCCACATACAAGTGCCTGTTCAGAGAGGGCCTTCAGGCAGCATTTCTAGGGAGCTAACAGAGGGGGATGATACTCACAGGCACGTGCTGATGGGCTGGGAGTGGCACTTCAAAGGGAATGTCTGTGCTTTGGAAATCTGAGTGGTCCAGAGCATCCAGGTTCCCTTCTTCAATGGCCTGAGAAAGGAGAAGTGGTGGATCTCGAGGCAGTACCATCCCTGGCATTCAAACTAGTCTATATTGTAAAGGTGGCATTATCAATGCTCCTGTCTATTAGTGCTGTGAGGACTGGGCCTTCCTGGGAGGTGGCATTTTATAGCCCCATGCGTGCACACACAGAGCAAAGTCCAAGGCCTTGCATTCTCCATCTATACAAGCTCAGATGTGCTGCCCCATTCAGCCTCAGGCATCCCCTGGCCAGGCTGAGCATATGCTGGGTCTGCACAGCCCTACAGCCCACTGTCATTTTAAAGCATAACAGTCATAGAACCATAGAAACTTAGAATGGCCTGGGTTGAAAAGGACCACAATGATCATCTGGTTTCAACCCCCCTGCTATGTGCAGGGTTGCCAACCACCAGACCAGGCTGCCCAGAGCCACATCCAGCCTGGCCTTGAATGCCTCCAGGGATGGGGCATCCACAACTTCCCCCCCAGCAGAAGATACGCACATCTGAGAAGTCCAGGAAGCGGTTCAGGAAGATGAAGGCCATGTTCTCCCAGTTGACTGCCTAGTGTTGAGAGAAACCACAAGTGAGACCAGGCAGCGGATGGTTTATCTTCCCAGCCACAACTCTCCAATGTGAGTGATGGGCTGGAAAGCCAGCACCAAACAGTAAGAACATGCTGCTATGCTTGCTGTGTGTCATTACGTGGGCAGGAGGTCAGAGCCTGTAGTCATTAGATAACAGTTAGGTGGGAACAATTAGGTGACCCAGAGCAAGGTGGGCCAATAAGGAGTCCTGCATCTGCAATAGCAGAGCCACAAAACAGAACTCTGGCCTACCCCCTGGGTCTGCAGTTCATGTCCCCTTACTACTTCAGGTTTGTCCTTCTGCTACATCACAATAAAACACAAAATGTTTGAGGAAAGGCCTCCAAAGCCAGCATCTGGCTGCTCACATGCCAGTGCAGCTGGGGGAGACCATGGAAGATAAAGTTTGGAATCCCTGAGCCACCCTGGTGGCAGGCAGCTCTCACCTTGGCTGCTATCCCAGCTTCATAGAAGGCTTTGTCTGCAGGAAGGAGATCAGTGTGGCGCAGCAGAGAAATGGACAACCTGGCAGCCACGGTGTCCTGTAGACACAAGGGACAGTAAAGCCACAACAGTCAGCATGGAAAAGAACCAGGCTGGAAGAGATCTCTTGAGATCATATAACCACGGCCTCGTAGCAGAGCTCTGCACCCACCTTTCCTGGCATACTTGTCTATCCTAAAAGCCTTCATTGAAGGAGCTCTTAGAGTTTTTGTCCATGGCCATTCCAAGCTGATTTCTATCTATCTTCTATCTAACCTGCCTCTCCCTTGCAGTAATTAGATTCCTTAATTATCCAACGCGTACAAAGATTTGGAAAGCAGATTCTTTCCTGTTCCAGCAGTTATTTTTTATTATCTCTTCCTTCAGTCTGATCCCATTGACTGTGTACCTCCAGGCCTATCCTTCTCATCTTTGCTGTTCTCTGGCCTCCTTCTGGCTGCCTTTCTTTTTCACTTGCTGAAGCCTCATTGAGTTGGGGACCAATTCCTGCTCCCTGTGAACCACCTCCGGGTCATCCTGCCCCGAACCTCCACGTCCCCATGGAGCTCTGCACTCACAGTGCTGACTTGATAAAGGAACTTCAAGACCCTTACCAGTTGCTTCACACCCTGAGCAGCGGAGCGGGTGGCGTAGTAGTGAGATATCAGCAGCATAGTCTCAAACTCTGCATGTGCTGGAGTGTTCACCTCACTTGACTTTACTAAATTTTCACACTGAAGAAGAGAATAATAGGGAGTGTGTGAGCACCCTTCATCTGCTTGAGACTGTGGAAAAACTGGGAGAAAGAATGATCTGAAATATCCAGACACCTCGAGGGACTGGGAAAGGTGTGGATCTGAATGCTCCAGGTCCTGCAGAGTGCTGAAGTGAGGAGGCTATGGGAAAAGGGGAGAGCAACAGGCAACACTGCAAGGAGGGGAGTTTGGGTCAACAAGGGATTGTTTGATTGTTTTAGTTTATGCTGGGGGTGGGTATTTGTGGTACAGAAATAGCAAAGGCCATCACATGCTCTGGCTGGGGTATTTGGGGACAGGAGAGAAGGAGCATTGGGCTTTAAACCATATGCCTGGTCTGGTGGTTGGCGACCCTGCACACGGCAGGGGGGTTGAAACCAGATGATCATTGTGGTCCTTTTCAACCCAGGCCATTCTGTGATTCTATGAAGCAGCTCTGGGGAGATGGGAAGAGAGCTTCCAGGCTCAGCAGCTCTGCGCTTCTTCTGGGTCCTTCCCTCACCCGGGCTGCTGAATAGGGGTGCAGGAAGGGAGGTGGGCAGTTCAGACTTTAACAGGCAGTGGTGGCCGTGGCGCACACTCACCAGGCTGAAGAGGACATCGCGCAGGTCGGCCCAGCTGGGGTACGCCTCGGCGCAGTTCAGGCCAGGTGCATTCACCATCTCCACAAACAGACGCTTGTAAATGTTGAAGTTCTGCAAGACGAAGCAGTGAAATCTCGGTGGCAGAAGTTTGGAGCCCTTCTGCTGCTAAGCACAGGCTAAGGAAAGGGCAGCTCTGCTCTCCGGCGACTCCCACAGGGATGTTATGCTGTCTTCGTTACCTGTGGGTTGACGGGGGCTCCGTGCTGTACGTACAGGCTCAGGGCTTTGTCCCAGCTGCCCTCCCGGATGAGGTGGGTTGCATACAGAGCTACATACTTGTGCAAGACTTTATAGTTCTGGAGAAGGCACACAGAAAACATAATAACTGAAAGCATAAGATTAACGAGCTGAACACTTGGTAGTGACAGTTTCAGATGCTTGTACATAAATCGAGCCTGAAAAACAACACTGCTGCTCCTGAATAATTACAGCATCATCACAGGACTCTCCAAGATAACAGCTGCTACCACAAAAACCATTCACATCGACAGGGAAGTCTGAGTCAAGAAGAAATCAAGTTTACTGCAGTAGAGACCAAACTCAGGTTACTGCTTACTGCATTAGAAATAACAACAACAAAACAAACAGCACAACACTATTTGTTTGCCCAAATGGCCAGTGTTTGCCTGAGGGATTAACTATGATAACTGCAGTTACTGCAGGCTTTTCCCAGGGGCTGCCCTGCTGTTGTTCAGTCTGAAGCAATACCTCAACTTTAGAGAACCAGCACCTGTCCTTAGCGTAGCTCATTTATCAGTAGCCACCGAGCACAAACAAATCCCCAGAGTAGATCCTGGAATAGCTCTAAAGCAGTTTCATTTTGCTCTTCTCTGTTTTTATTACTCTGCTGGGCTAGTTTTGTTGGCTTCCAGTCAGTAAAAATGCAAGAAATGTCAAATTTGCTTTCATGACAAAGATGCCTAATTTCAACTGACACCAGGCTTCTGAAGAACACATAGAGAGAAAGCTCTCTGTTTCCTTGGTGCCAATTACTTTCAGCCCAAACAACTCAATCAATCACAAAAATTAAACACAGTATGCTTCTGGCTGCTCACGCTTCCTTATTAGGCGTGATGTGCCAGGATGGGGGCAGCAGAGAGGTGGTTTCTGAGCTGCTGCAGTGACTCGCCCTGCTCCCCACAGAGAAGGCTGATTCGCCTCTGCCCATTCATTCCTGCTGTCCCTGCTTCAGAGAGCCAGGACCCCCAGCCTGCCTCCTGAGGGCTCACACAGGTACTCACCTGCTTAGCTGCAACCTCCAGACACTTCTCCCATTGCTCCTGCTCTGCATACATATCCAAAGCAGCCATGACATCGACTCCCACCAGCTGAGGATAGAAACAGCACAAATTCACTATGAAGGCAAGGTTTCCTATCCACCTCCACCTTTTCTTCACATACACACAGTCCCTCTCTCTTTATGGAAACAGAGATCGAGCGTGACCCATCTGGTAAGCACAAGCCATGACTCAGGCATCTACAGAATCCTCTCCTATGGATATTTAGGCAAAAGCCCCATAAGGAAGGCCCTGGGGACCTCTGTCCCTGCCCTGTGGGACATCCCACATACGTACCGAATCTACCTTTCCTTGGTTCTTTAAATGCTCCTTGTAACGCTGGTCCACGTACTCCTCTGACCTGCAGGGTAGAAAGAATCTTAGCAGACAGCAGGACTAACAGTGCTCTGGATCAGTGCAGAGGCTGGGTTCGACTTTGTCTGCTTTGAGATAAAGAGGATTTTCACATCTATCAGGTCTACTGCTGGGTCTATAGGTAGAAGGGGCAAGAAAGAGTCTGGGCAGCTCTTTCCAATATGTGTGAGAAGAGAAGGAGACGACAGGCCTTTCAGAAGGAAGTATATGAACAGGAATGTAACAAGAAGAGGGAAGATAGGGATATGACAAAAGAGAATGAAGATTTCCATGGGATGTGTGGCAATGGGGCAAAAGAAAAGAGTTAGGGTGGTAAATGGCTGGTGGAGATGGAAGGGCAGATGCGGGGAATGTCCCCTGTCAAGGCTGGGAATATCACTGTGGGGAGAATCCAGAATACCCAGGGGCAGCAGGACAGGACAGGGCAAGGGACCATGCTGGGGTGGGAGAGGAAGTTGAAAGAGCCCAACCCCATACCTGGGGTCCAACTCCTTGGCCACACGTTTGGCTTTGCTCCATTCTTCCCCTTCAATGAAAGCATCAATAGCTTCTCGGATGAGGTCCATGTTGAGGTAGAGCTCTGCTGCCTGCAAGGGCAGATAGTCTCATGAGGAGCAAAACTCCAAAGGCACCCTGCAGCCCAGGCTGGAGCTGGCACTGTTGGAAGTGCCTAACACACAGCAGCAACGCAAAGTCTCTTCCCAAAAGACAACCCCCTTCTCCGTCTCCTCCCAAGGTCTGAGTCTCTCACACCATTCCAGAACTTGATCCCTTCCCCTCCTTCCTTCTTTCTGATGGCTCAGCACTGCCCGACTCTGAAGTGGGCCACCCACCCATCACCCCAGGGTGCGACTTGCCCTCCTCCCCTTGGATACTATACAGCTCTCCCTTCCCATGTCACTGTTTCTTCAGTGTCAGGCACCAGCCCTCACCGAACTGTATTTCTTCATGGCCACCAGCTGAGGAGCCACAGTCCGCGTGACCTCCATGCTCTGTGACTGACTCAAGAACTTGATGGCCAACTCAGCAGCCTGTGAAGAGAAATCATCAGCAGCAATAAGGGCTGCTTGAGAAAGGGATGAAGCTGGGAAGAGCTCGGTCCCAGCTGATATAGAGTCAGCTGCACGTGAACTATGCAGAAGAGGAGGAGGAGAAACGATAGCCCACTTTAGTGATTCAGAGAAGCTCAGACAAGGACACAATTGTTACTGAAGTGGATACGAGGACACGGGTACTAGTGAAAAGTATGAACAAGAACAAAACTCAAAGGCTGGTGGATGTGTGCCAAGAGAGGGTGCTCAGTTAGCTAAGGTCTACGTCATAAAGTCTAGCTTCGTTGTGCAGGGAGATACTGGCACAAAGATTATGGCATGCTGCTGAAAGTAGCGCCACAGCAAGGATGTCAGCACAGCATGGGGTAAGAGGACAGCCCGTTTGGGCTCAAAAGAATGGTCACTGATGGCCTGCAGAACCTCTCTTGTGTCCTGCAGCGACTGAGGTATCTGGGGGACGCACTATGGGTTCTAAGAAGCCTCCTAGATAGTAGAGCAGATGAAGGGAATCACACCTTCAGCAAACACTTCTCCATCAGGACACTGTTGCTGGAATCCTGCACCTTCAGATAGCAGTCCACTGCCCTGGCATATTCCCCTGCCTGTTCCCACTCCCGTGCCTGCTCCAGCAGCCCTTCTGTTCCTCTGTAGGGAGAAACACAGGCTGTGAACAAGACTGTGATGCTGCCACATCCTGCAGACAGTGTGCAGTGCATTGGCAAGGAGGTGCAAGCAGAGGTAAGTCAGAGACCTCAGAAGGGAGAGGGGGCCGTGTGTGTGTCAAGGAATGCACACAGCTAACACCGAGGAGAGTACTGATTAAGGAACCTAGGGAGATGCACTGGCAGCACTGGAGACCTGGCAGATCAATGGCCTAGGGAAAGAGCAAACAATCTGCTCCCTGCTGCCTGAGCACGATACTTACCCAGAGCCCTTTTTGGCAGCCTCCCTGCCACACTCCTTCTGTAACTCCTCCAGCCGACCAGGCACATATTCCTTGCAGATCCGCAGGGCTTCACTCCACATGTCAGCCTCCTGCAGCAGCACAACAGAGAGGAGAAACTTTCACCAGCTCACCAGGGTCCTCTGCTCTCCTGACACAATATATCTCGCCTCACATGTCATCTTGCCAGAGGATCCACTGGGAGGAACAACCACGGCAATGTCATCCAATTCTGCCAGCTGAAATGGCACCACTCACCCGGGCAGTGTCAGGGGAAGGTTCTGCATTCATTCTAGCTAACTCTATGGAATAGGCTCTTACAGTCCCCAAACTCACCCACTCACACCATCCCTGAGGCATACCCATACCTTTCTGGCAAGGTACTTTCTCCCAGAGCTGTGGGACAGCTAAGATAGGCTGTGAAATTCTTGCCAGATCAGCTTTCTAAGAAAAGGCCAGATTTAAGTTATATCAGCAACCACCTGTGTAAACATTTCTCTTTGGCTACTAAGCTGATAGGAGCTGGATTTCACTCCTCCATAGAAGCTGGGCTATCAACCAGTGACAAAGACAATGATTCTGCCACAGCCAACACTCGCCTTGTAGTACTTTATTGCCAGCTCGGGTCTCTGTGCTCGCAGGAGGAAGGCCTCTGCTTTCTGGAACTCTCGATGCTCAAAAGCAAAACGTGCCTGTCCCACAAGCACATCAGCCACGCTGTCTGGGTCGTGAGCCTCAGCCACACGCTGTGCAGCATCCCAGTTCTGGTTATGCACAAACCTAGGAGGATCGACAGGAGATGTAATAAGAGGCACAGCAGGAGGCAGAGCAGTGCTGGAGAAGCCATCAGGCTGGCACCATACAGGGAGATGCAGCAGTCCAAAGCAGGAAGACTACATACATTAGCACTGCCTCCTTGGGTTTTCCAGCTTTAATAAATTCTGCTTCAGCCTCTTCAAATTTGCCCTAGGAAAGAAGGAGGAGTTTACGTGCATGCTTTTCTCTCCTGATAACAGCACATGACTTCCTCTACTTACCATGAGGCAGAGTGGATTTATGAAACAGAGAGGTGTGTGGAAGCTTGGGGCTATAGTTATCTAGGTGAGCAGTGTCTGCAGCCACAGAAGTGCCTTCTGCAGCAGCCCTTCATGAGAACTCTTCGATTACCTGAGTGGCCAGGGAGCTTCTACCTATTCCAAGGGGTAAAATTACCTCATCTTCTAGGAACATGGCGTATTTTAAGTGGATCTCTGGCATCTTCTGCTTCATGGAGAGGCGAGCCAGTTCAAAAGCAAATTCAAAGACACTGAAATGAAAGAGAAAATGGGGTCACAGCAGGACCGTGTGCTGCAAGGGCATGCTTTCATCAAGAGTGAGACGTCAAACAGAGCACAAGACATAGGGAGAGGAGGGGGGGAAGATGGGGGATTTCAAGTGAATGGCCACTACTCCTGTTCTTGATCAAAAGCTAGGAACTTTTTTGGCTCCCACTAAGGAGGTTCAGCTCCTTCACACTTGTTCTCAGTGCCAGAGGCCCTTTGCTCAGCTCTAAAGGGGGGTCACAAAGCTCCCAGGAGCCCAGAAAAGTGGGAGAGCTGGGGCAGAGCAGCACTGCGGATGGCAGTGCAGACACGTGTCTGGGCAGGTGCAGAGTGGGGCCAAAACACTTCTGGATAGCAGTTACTTATGGTGGCATGAGGAATACCTTCCCCTGTGTTCAGAGGCTCTCACAAGATCTCTCTATTCAAGTTAAAGGGAAAATTTCTTTTGTCTGCCCACCTCAGGCTTTACATTTATGAGATTAACAGGTGGACAAGACTAATCTGTTAAGTCCTCTGTGCCAAGGACAAGGTGTCAGGAAGCACAAGGTACGGGCAGAGAAGAACATGAGGGGAGGAGCATGGGAAGATATGCCATATCCTTGACCTATAGCTATCACACACATACAATGATTTATCTAAGGCCATTCCATCTTTCTCAGATCATGAAGGTAGAAGTGTTGGGCTGAAGGACCTGCTTACCCACTGTCAGCTGCATGGTCGATGGCCATCTCCAGAAGTCCAAATTTACTGAGGAGTTTCACAGCTGCCTCTCCACCCAGGCTCTTTGCCCACATGTAGGCCACGTGCTTATAGGAGTTTGCCCCACCATGTGCCTTGGCCACCTATCCAAAGCAAAGAAAGCAGAAAAAACACAGTGCATCAATCAGCAGGCTGAGCCAGGACTTACCCTCTTGTACCAACTGCTCTCTCCCAAGGAGCCCTTCTGTAGCCACCACTGGGCCAGGGAGAATGAGACAAGGGCTTAAATGGCAGTGCTGCACAGAAGCTAGGAGTCCAGGCCTGCTTTTGGAGTGCAATACTGCAGAGCAGTCAGAGGAAGAGCAGTGGCACAAGGGCCTTCATGGCTGTGCCACATGCTTAAGTTAGATAGTCCACATCAAGCCTGCACATTTTGTGGTGAATATGGACAGGGCAATTCCTACTGGGATCCTGCAACCCTGCATGGCAGGATAGCTGTGATCATTACCCTGTAGGCTTCCTCCCACATGTCATTCACTCTGTACATGTTTACTGTGGCCTTCCAGTCCTTAGCTTCTAGGTAGTGGTACTCAGCCTCCTGTAAACGTCCCTCTACCTCCAGCTCCTGCAATTAGAAGCAGTGAATTAGTGACACTTATCCTTGCTCGCCCTACCTGGTCCCTGGCCATGAGATGCACTCACCTTGCCCAGGTGCAGATGGGTGTCACTGAGTAAGTCCTTGTGGTACTTGGCTACCAAGCGAACCATCTCATCATACATCTTACACTTCTTGTACATAGTGATGGCCAAATCAGGTTCATCCACAGTGATATACAGCCTGGGAACACAACCACATTCACAAGACTCAGCTGAGGACATACCCAGTCCCTGTATTCTCTCTGCATCCAACAGGGAACACGTCCTAGGCCCACTGTCAGAAGGCATTACTGGAGGACCATGACTGCAGGAACAATCATCTCACAGCCAAAACCAAACTTGTGCAGGATTTGCTGCTCCAATTGGATGCATGTAAGTCTACAGGGCTCAATGGGAATCATCACAGGGTATTCAAGGAGATGGGTAATGTTATTGTGAGACCTTTCTCAATTATTTTTCAACAGTTTTGGGAATCTAGAGAGATCTCAGTTGACTGAAAGCTGGCAAATGTTGTCCCAGTTTTCAAGAAGGGCAAGAAATCACAGAATGGCCCGGGTTGGAAGGGACCTCAAGGATCATGAAGCTCCAACCCACTGCTGCATGCAGGGCCACCAACCTCCCCATTTCATACTAGACCAGGATGCCCAGGGCCCCATCCAATCTGGCCTTGGACGGGACATCCACAGCCTCTCTGGGCAGCTGTTCCAGCATCTCACCACTCTCATAGTAAAGAACTTCCCCTGATATCCAACCTAAACCTTCCCTCCTTCAACTTAAAACCACTTCCCCTTGTCCTGCTGTTGTCTACCCTTTCAAAGAGTTGACCCCCCTCCTGTTTGTAGGCTCCCTTGAGGTACTGGAAGGCTGCAATGAGGTCACCCCGCAGCCTTCTCTTCTCCAGGCTGAACAAGCCCAGCTCCCTCAGCCTGTCTTTGTAGGGGAGGTGCTGCAGCCCTCTGATCATCTTTGTGGCCTCCTCTGGACCCTCTCCTACAGCTCTCTGTCTTTCTTGTACCGGGGGCTCCAGACCTGGATGCAGTACTCCAGATGGGGCGTCACAAGGGCAGAGTAGAGGGGGACAATCACCTCCCTGTCCCTGCTGGACACCCCTCTTCTGATGCAGCCCAGGATACCAATTGCTTTCCAAGCTGCAAGAGCACACTGCTGGCTCATGTCAAGCTTTTCATCCACCAGGATCCCCAGGTCCTTCTCTGCAGGGCTACTCTTAGAGACTGCTCCTTCCAGTCTGTATAAATGCCTGGGATTCCTCTGGCCCAAGTGCAAAACCTTGCACTTTGCTGTGTTGAACCTTATTAGGTTCACCTGGACCCACCTTTCAAGTCTGTTCAAGAAAGAAGAATCTGCTACTTACATGCCTGTCAATCTCCCTTTGGTGTCTAGTAAAATCATGGAGAAGACTACTCTGGAAGTTACTGAAGATGCTTGAAAGACAATACAGTAGCTAGTCACAGTCAGCGTGGGCTCGTGGGGAGGAAGTCCAGTTTCATGAAGTTTTATGAAAAGGTTACCCATCTCAATGACTAAGGGAAGCCAGCTGATATAATAAGCAAAGCTTTCTGCACTGTCTCTCACAGTATCCTTCTGGACAAAATGTCCAGCATACACCTGGACAAATACATAATAAGATGGGCGAACAATTGGCTGACTGGTCAGGCTCAAATGATTACAATCAGACTGGCAGGCAGTCATTAGTGGGGCTTCTCAGGGCTCCATTTTAGGGCCAGTTCTCTTTAATGTTTTCATCACTAACTTTGGTACAAGACTTGAAGGTATATGCTGGGTAAGTTTTGGACAATACTAAACTGGGAGGAGCTGTGGACTCCCCTGAGGGCAGTGTCCTTGCAGAGATACTGACAAATTGGAGGGCTGAGCAATCACCAATCACATGAAATTTAACAAGACCAAGTGCAAGATGAGGCAACCCTGGATACACGTACAGACCATGGGGTGAGAGGTAGGAGAGTGGCCCTGCAAAAAGAGATCTAAGGGTTCTGGTTGACAGCAAGCTGAATATGTCAGCAGTGTGTCCTGGCAGCCAAAAGGGACAACTGTACATTGGGGTGCATCAGACCCAGCACTGTTAGCTGATATACAGCATGGCATATAGCTGATATACAGCACTGGAATACAGCATGACTGTTGTAGAATGCACGGCTGAGCACTGCTTAGACAGGGCCCTTCTGTTACGCCACCATCATCTGCTGAAGGGTGATGTTATTTCCTCTGTCCTCACTGGTCACCCCATGTCCTGACTTGGAGAGACCCTCTGGGCTTCTGTGACCTGCCTTCATCTTGGCCTCCAACTTCAGGTTGTCAGTTCTGGTGGAATGGCAACATGGCTCAACTTACTCATTTATGCCACCAAAAGGATTAAACTCCGTGTGACCTTTCCAGTTGTAATGCTTCCTTTCATGTACTGGCATCCTTGAGGTCAGGTGCCATGGCATCAGATAGCTGTGTTTGTCCCTGTACCTACTAACCTTATTGTGTTATTCTTAATCTAGAACTGACAAAAATAGTAACCTGGCTGAAAAACACTTCCATGGCCACGACAGACCAGATGTGGCACCTAGGGAAAAGCCTGGCTTCCCTGACTACTCTTCCTATGACCACTGAAATATCAGTTCTAGGGCTCCAAATGTGATGATAGTACATGGGATCTTTCCAAATCTCAGTCCCAAACTCTGCTCCTATTCAAGGAAAGGGCTCCTTCTCACTGTAGCCAAACTTTCAGAGCTCTATCTTGGACTAGCACTGATTATAATGCTCACCTCTCCGCTTCTTTGTACTTGCCCTGCTTCTCCATCTCTTGGGCTTGGGTTATGTAGAGAACAGACACATCTTCCTGGCTCATACACTTGATTGCCAGCTGCCAAAACAAACACACATGGGACAAGCAAATTCTTGGTACAAAGTAGTGAAGTAGAAGGTGAAAATGAATCTCCTTCCTACTTCAAACAGGAGTGTACAATACATGCTCTGCAGAGAATTGGTTGTCATTTGTCACTGTGATCAAAGCACACAGGACCAGGCCCTTTGGAGAGCACTATTTGTCAGAGGTGCACCCACCATGAGGCTGCTGAAGTAAAGAGGATTGTGGGTACAAGGGACTGAATTCCTTCTTGCTTTCAGATACCCCTACACCAATCCTTTAAAAAACAGTGCTTGCTGATGCTGGCACACAAGGCCACTTGCTGATGAAGGGCAATTCACTAAGCAGGATGAGGTCCCTAGAAACTCTGACTTCTGATTTTACCTTGTGAGCCTGTTCCCAGAGCCCGGCCTGCGTGTACATGTCAATGGCATCTTTGGTCTGGTCTCCTTTGATGTACAGCTCCTCTGCGATCTGTAGTGAGATGACCATAGTCAGTAGTCTCAATGCATACAGAGCAGCAATGATTGTGTTCTGTGGCCTCACCTGATACTCCTGCAGGGCTGCATAGTGCTGGGCAATCTTGGGATAATATTTAGCTGCTGTCTGTTTGTCCTGCAAGTCCAAAATGTAGATGGCTTTCTTCCACTGCCGGGCTCCCAAAGCTGCCTCTATGGCCTTAATGGAGCACCTAGCAAAGGAAACATTACTTTTTACAGCCAGCCAGCAGTCATCTCCTACAGCTGAGCCAGGGGGACCAAAGCATTCTGCTGCTTGATTCTTCTTCCAGGGTTAGAGCAGCAAGAAGGACCTGAATAACTTCACAGTATCAGCAGAGAAGAAAGCAGCCTTCAGGATGCATGAGAACAAAGGTCTGGAATACTGGCAAAGCTAGGGGAAATAATTAAGAACTAGGACAGCAGAGAAGACTAATTAGGGCTGAGAGATCTTGAAAGAAAAGTGGTGAGGAATCCACAGCAAGGCCAGCAGAGACTGCACAGAAGTACCAGGGGCACTGGCAAAGCGAAGTTGAGGGCTTACTCAGAAAAAAAGCCCTACTGATTTAAGCAAATCATATCAATAACACAACCCACCAGGTTAAGCTGCTGCTAGTTATACAGCCATCACCTGCCCCCACCTGGCTTCGATATAATGGTTAATGGCAGCATCCAGCTGTTTCTGCTGCACCAGATGGTCTCCCCATGCCTCCTCCAGCTTCACAACTTCTGCAGGAAATGCCAGGCGAGCCAGCTCCACTGCTGTAAGGGGACATGAAAGCTGATCTGCTGAAACCAGCAAGGAAGCAGAACTGTGAGGCAAACAAAGGCCTTGGATAGGGGGTAGGGGGATGGTGACTCCCTAGAGCAGTCCAGCTCCAATGGGCTACCCAGCAATCTGGACCCTATGGGAGGCTGGATCTGGATCTATGCTGGTGCAATCAGCCTGATCAAGGCCTTGGGGAAGAGGCTCTTGTTGATGTGTGTGTGACTATGTGAAAATACATGCATTGAACGAGGTGATACGTGGAAGTTTCAGAGCAAATAGGCAACTCAGAGCTTCAGGGCAAAAGCTCGTTCTGCCACCAGGCCAGAGTACCCAGGATCCTGCTGGGAAAAGGTGGGGCTGGGGGTAGAATGTTAGCACAGTACCTTTCAGGAAGGCATTGCCCTTGCAATAGCACTCCAGAGCCTTCCGTGCGTTCCCAACCTTCTCGAACAGATCTCCTGCCTAATGACAAACACACTCATGATAAACACAGGGTGCCAGTTTCCAGAGCTCCTGTCTCCCCACAGTATCCACCCTACCACCCCCACCTACAGAGCTGTCAGTCTTACTAGGCCTTGCCACACAGACTTCTCCATCACTTAAAACATACAAAAAAAACAAAAAAAAAGATAAAAAAAAAAAACAAAAAAAAACTAGACAAAGGGGACTTTGAGGAGAGAATGCACATGCAGATATCCTCATCTTCTCTGTGGACCCACACACTCCAATTATTTTTTTGGAGTATCACCTATCAATAAGACCATTTTTGTGAGATAACTTCTCTCTGCATACTGATGAGACATGGTGGATGTCCCAGCCATGGAGAAATTCTAAGTCAGGCAGGACAGGGCACTGAGCAACCTGATCTAGCTGTAGATGTCCCTGTTCATTGCAGGGGAGTTGGACTAGATGGTCTTTAAGGGTCCCTTACAACTCAAGAGATTCTATGATTCTATGAGAAGCAAACATTTCTCTTGGGTCAAAATGAAACGGTCAGAAAAGGCCCAAAGTGAAATGAAACTGGAGAAACCTAACTGAAGCAGGACACATAAAATAGGCAAGCAGAAAGAAGTGATTTTTCACACAATGCACAGTCGAACTGGGTAACTCACAGACAATGTAGTAGATCCAAAAGTACATATAGTTAAACTAATCATTTGGCAAGCTCTAAGCCTAAAAATAAATCTTCCCAGGTAGACTATAGTCTGCAAGCTGCTGGTAGCCATGAAAGTACTCCATAGGAAGCATCAGCATGTATTTGTCTTCCTTGCTCTTTATACTTCCTTCTCAAGCATCTGGAAGAGGCTACTTCTGGCCAGGATACCAAGCTGTATATGGGTCAGACTCAGCACTCCTTTCTTATATTAACATAATCATGAGCTACATGAAATACATCCTTCTGTTTTAAAAGTGTCACCTAATGATAAGTAGTTACCCATTTCTTGTGTTATTAGATATAATCACTACCCTTCTCTGACATTCATAGTGCTGGAGTGTCTTCATAACCTCCTTCGATTTTCTTCCTTAGCTTTTCCATTTAGACTATCTTTATATGAAAGCTGTCCACCATTTTTTATTCTGTTGTGAGGAAGCACTGTACATCTCTGCAGTGGTATCAAGCTTTCTGTTTCATTGGCAACTCCTATTCCAGTTGGTTCCTGGTTTCCCAGAGGTCTCCTTGGCTGTTACTGAACACTCAGCTTTGGAGACATGCCATCAGTGAGTCGTTATCTTTTTCCTGACTAATAACAGCACTTAAAGGCTTCGTCTGTGTATGATGGATGCAGCTGGGATTTCCTACTAAATGTCAAATGTGAATTTATCAACACAGAATTACATCTGCTACAGTCCTCTCTATCTCACAGATGCAGAGGACAGGGTAAGAGCTTTCATACTACTAAGTAAGAAGAAGGCCCAGTGGGGAGGACCGCTTACCTGCTCAAACAGTTCTCCTCTGATCAGTGCTGTGGAGATCCTATTGATGACATCCCCATTGGTCATGAGCTCATCTCTGTTCATGGCCAGCCGTGCTGCCTTAGCTGGCAGCCCTGCCCTCAGGTACAAGCTGACAGCTGCCAGATAATCTCCCTGTCCCTCCTGAACCTCCCCAGCCTTCTCTTCCTGTTGGGTATCCAGCAGCCATTGGTAGTAACCACGACGTAGCTTATCCAGCATCGGGTGTCCCTGTTGAAAAATGCAGCAATGGTTGATCTGAACAAAGGCAAGATGTTGTCCTGCTCCTCCTGCGGGCTCTGAATAGCTCATGGCACCAGAAATCTTGCTGCCCTGTTAGACTAAGCAACTGCAGTTAGCAGAAACCAAAAGACAAGCCCAGTGTACCACTGCATTACTCATTCTTTTGCAAAGCCCCAGCTAGTCCTAAATCCATCTCGTTATCCTTTCTTCCTCACTATTCACCAAGTTTGTAATTCCATCAAAGCAACCTCCCCTTAAGTTCCTCTTTTATCACACTGAGACATTCCTTGATATTTTATTCCTTGACTGTCAGTTGCATGATCATGAACCCACTGATTTTATTCTTGTGTTCTTTCTTGTGGACAAATTGGGCTACCCTAATCTTGCCTAAACCACATCTCTAATGCACCCTGACCCTCTGCCATGTAACACTGTACTCTAGAAAATAAAAGCACATGTTTGGTGTTGGAACAAAGATCTATTCATCCCCAAACCCTGCCATTAACAGCTATCCTTGCTGATTTCTGCACTTGCTGTGTCTTAGAGACATCACTTCCTATCTAGCACTGTAATTAATTCTCTCTACATCCAAGCCTCCATATTTGTGCCTTGTTCTCCCAATTCTATGACCTGCTCTGGACTCTCTTTCTGATGGCATGAATTCCTCATTTCTTTAGCAGTCAAAGCTCCTTCGTACAACAACCCCACCATATAGAGTTGAATCAGATGGGGGATCTCCAAGGCAAGCTCAGAGTCTCTTTGGGAGCCTCTCCAAGCAGATGTGAGGTCCTGAGAGGCCAAGTGAAGTGCACCTAGACCCTGACTGGACTCTGAACTAGGAGACTGGCCAAATAAGCACAGACCACAGTCCAGTGAAACTATATTCCGTACCTTGGCCTCAGCAACCACAATGCATTCATCCCACATGTGCAGCTCCTGGTACATGTCCATGGCTTCTTCCGTGGCATTCTGTGTTAAAGAGCAAAGTGTCAAGCTGAAGGGTCCATTAGCAGACATATTGCCATTGAGCTCTCACAGCAGGTAGGGTTAGAAATGTAGGAAACATCTGAACATGTGAACCACGCCCTTTACATGGATATTGATCCTTCCTTGCTCTCTTCCAGCAATCCTACACTCTACATCTTGGAAGACAGAACGTCTCCTTCTATTCCAGGGCAAAAAATTTTCTCCCAGGAACAAGCAATCTCTTTCTTCTCAGAAATCAATCTCAGATCACAAATCGTCCTGCTCAGAAATAAGTGAGATCTTTTCTGCTCCTTGTTCCTTTACTCACCTGTTCCAGGAAGATCATCTCTGCCAGCTTGTAGTTCTTGTCTAGCATGGCCAAGCGGGCACGCACCAGGTAATGGTCTGTACCATCCCCACCCTGCAGACAGTTACAGTTAGCTCAGTTGTTTTTACTGGGTGAAAGAAAAGGCTCTGGATACGGTACAAGGGAAGGGAATGCAGGTAGGGTCTATGTCACTATAGAAACTGAAGACAGATGTGAATCACAGAAGTGAGAAAACAGGAGCAGCACAGTATGGAGTGGCCAGCCAGAAGAGGGTTCTGGCAGGCCTGGATGAAGAATTATGTCAGCAGATTCTACAAGACTAAGTCCTGGTCTGTAGCAGTATACTGTGGGACTTGGACACCAGTAATGTGCATGCAAGTATCTACAGGGATGTGACTACCCTGAACAGCAGAAGAGGTTTGACTCACATGCTCTTGAGCTGCCTGGTCAGCAATAGCGTTGGTTTCATGCAGAAATCGAGCCTTTGCCACATTGCCCAGAGCTGCAAAGCACCTTTGAAAAAACAAAGCAGTTAGTCAGTAATGGGTTTGTCAGCACCTTTGGTTTAAGACAACAAAATCAGAACCTCAGCAGCAAAATCATGCAGTGCAAGGCGTAGAGATGGGGAGCCTTGCCTCAGCAGAAAGATTTTGTCAAGGTCCACGTTCAGATGTGCCCTCTAGCCCTGGTTTGTGGAGAAGCCATGGACATGATCAGTGTCCAAGCTTCAATCCTCTACGCTTCAGAGACGTGCAGAGTTTGCCCATGTCTACCAGGTCCCTGAAACCTTTTTACTGCACTGCCCTGGGTTGCTATCAGCAAAAGTTTATGCTACAAAGTGATTCCTCCTGACCCCAGTACTATCATTACCGTCTAGGATCAAAAGGCAAAGTCATTGCCTGGAATAGAGAACTCTTCATTCTTTGATGCAGTAAACTTTCAGGTCACACAAAAAGTCCCATCTTCAGTTAGGCCCTGAATTCTGTGAGGGATTCAGCAAAGAGTGTGTTCACACCAGGAAGATGATTTAGCTTGTTCCCATACCTCTCTGCTATGTGCAGCTGTCTAGCTTCCAAAGCTAGTTTGCTTAGGGTCTTCCACATGGCTTCAGTCTCTGTTGACATTTCCAGTGTCTCCAAAAATGCAGTAGCCCTTAAGACAAAGAGATTTGCAGACTTTCAGTGACAGAACAGAAGAGCTCTTCAGGCTGAGAACAGAGCTCCCTAACAAGAGGTGCACTGAAAACAGATGGGTAGGATGAGCTCTGAAGAGAACTGTATAAAGCAAGGCCTGACACATAGAGACAAAGATCAGTGAAGATGACAGAGCTGAGTGCTCACTGCTGAAGGACTCCACTGTGTGTTACAGCCACACCCTGCATCAAAATCACGCTCCGTACCTGAACCTCAACTCAGCATGGAAAGTTGTGCTGGTGTAATTCATGGATTACAGACCCTCAGATGTCTGTTAAGTGATGTGGAGTACCTGCCACGACCACATGGCTTCTCTAGCACTTACCTGTGATAATCCTCATCATCAATGGCAGTTCCAAACTCTATGAGACCTTCATCTAGTGTGTAGGACACAGTGTTCACCCCTTCAGACACGATCACTTCAGTCTTTCCATCGTTCCGTTCCAAGTTTACAACATCTCCCTAAAAAGAGTTCCAGCTATCAACACTCCCCTGTTGTCTGGGGGTATGCAGGGTAGTAATGACATGAGCACAATTCTACCAACTGTGAAAGCTCTACCAGAGCATTTCTGGCAGAGCAATACGAGACAGATGAGCTGATATTTTGTCCAGGAGAAACCAGCAGTCCCCTTCTGTCCACTTTCCACAACACCATCTTGCCTATTCCCATGCATGTAAGCAAGATACAACAGAAACTGATGGAGGAAATCAAAGACTCCAGAGTTTTACCTTCAGAGGAAACATGGTGACTCGCTCGGGAGCATCAATGTTATACCAAATGCAGAGGTTGTTCCTGCTCTGAGCCACCACCACGTCACTGCCTGGGACCCATTGCACATAGGAGCAATAGTTCAAAATGGTAGTCTTGGTGCTGCTCCCAATGTCATACAGCTGCAACTAGATGGGGAAAGTGGAGAAAAAGGCTCAGTATGGCTCATGGCTGGGCTGCTAGCTCACATGAACTTGGTAGGAACACCTGAGCAAGCACGTTGTAAACAGATATCACCAACCAAGAGTTAAACGTTTTCCAAGATATGCTGCTTGAACTGCCACCCTCTTTTATTTATACATATGACTGTTGAAGACTTAAGATCTTTTTTAATACTTGCATATTTTAAGCAGCATGCTCAGATCCTGCCTTCTTTATTAATAAGCTCATAAATAAGTAAATAAGAATATACCTTGTGTAGAGCTCTAACAGGAGAATGGTCTTCTAAATCCTCCATGCAAACAGGGTAGGGGACCAAGAAAGCCTTACTCTGCAATTCTGTGCTGAACTGTCCATCCTAGGTAAAATCTTATTGCAAGAACTGCTGCCAACAAGCTGAGAGGGTGTTTGCTTGTGAAACTGTTACCATCAATTTGGGCATAGCTTTGTCCTGGGTTTACTAATACTCTCCCAGGCTATGTTCAGTCTCAGTTGTGGGAATTAGCACAAGCCAAAGGTCATACTGGACCTGCTATTTGGTTGTGACTAAGCTGTTTTAGAGAATTAGAGTTCATCTTACAGATGTAACTCAAGCAGAGAATGCCTTTTTAAATTGATGTCTAAGTACAACATTGGAGTCCTCATCCTGAGATTCACTCACTTGCCTCCCTCTCCCAGCAAAAGAGTCTATGATCCGTATTTTAAGGAGTAATGAGATGAGGGAAGATGTCAAGTAACTAACTTCAGAGTTAGATATGACTGAAATCCAAACATGTGATGCTGCCAGCTCATGCAATCTGAACATGGTCTGTTTTTCCTAAGGAGTGGTCAAAAAGTCATGAGTACTTCATATGTCTCTCATTTCTCTCCCTGCACTCAGGCATACCTGTCTTTACTTCTCCCAAAGTGTGTCACCTCACCACACTCCCCTGCCTGGCCTTACCCTCATCTTCTTGTCCCTGAAGAGTAGTTTGTGGCCTGTTTCATTCAGCTCCAGCCAATCAATCTTGCTGTCGTGGCTGACAGTGCCAACACTGTAGTTACCAACAAGGTCCACTTGGGAAAGAAAAAGAAGAAACAGTGTTAAGTACCTAATGGGCCCCAAGGTGCTGAACACTCCATGTTGCCCTACAGGGATCAGGTATCTGGGACTTAAATACTGCAGGACCCACTAGCAAACACACTGCAACATGAAAAGCATACTGCAGTGACATTTATCTTGGAGCCTTATCAACAGCACTAATTCCCTCCACCCCTCTATGAGCATGCACAGATCATAGGCAGTACAGAACCTTGGGTCCTGGACACAGTGACAGCCACTCCACAGCTGTGCCCACACAAGGCAGCTAATCTTCCAGACCTGGTTCTAGTGATCTGCTGACAGGCAGAGTGAATGTGAAATGAGCCTTCAGGAATCTGCTGCCGGATTGTGTGAATGCAAAGAGGGCCTCCAGGGGAATGCTGCCTGGCATGGAGCATGCAAAGGAATTGGGAAGGCCAGCAAAATACAGGGGAGTGAGTGATGTTTACAATCACCTGTTGCTATAGTCTTGATGTCTATCAAATAAGCCAGTCTCTTGTTCTCCTCCACGCCTCTCTGTTGTCTCTCATTGATACGGACACTGTTTGAAAGGAATGATAACTGTTACCTTTACTGCTCTCTAAATTCAAAGGATCAAATCCCATCCTCCTCCTGCAAGACTTACCTGCAGCTGCCCTAAACACGTGGAGCCTCTCGTAGTTCTTTGACCTGTGATTCTTGTACAATACCTATGGCTACCTCAAATAAGAACAATGCCTCTGATTCATGGCTTCATTCCAGAAGCTGCCCCTTTGGACCCATGGTTCCCAATAGCAAATTAGTTATGATGCTTCCACCTCTGAGCAGCCCATGATCTTCCCTTCTCTCCTCTTCAGTTAGTAAAGGGAGTTTGATACTTTAGAGAGACAGAGGAGCTCCCACTTGCACCTGAAGTCCCCAGCAATGTTGTACTAGGATCAGCTGGATACACAGATGCCTGAGTACACGCACAGATTCCTTTTCAGGCAATAACCAAGTCAGACTTGAATAAACAAAAAGGAAAATGGGTTCTAAAAGTGCTTCTAAAACGTTACAACCCTTAATCACAACACAACAATTGGCTGGTCACTGCCAGATGACTACTCAGAAAACATGCAGCAATGTGTGGTCGGGTCCCAGTGCCCGTGAGCTACGTTCTACAGAGGGGTACACTTCCAAGTGTACGTATCTGAGGTCACCCCCACAAAATGTCAGTACTGGCTACACAGGCAGGTATCACACTTACCTGACCAGATGAGGATTCACAAACTCCGTGCGGACAGACCCTAAGATGTCATTGCTTCCATATTCCACCAGTGTCAGCTCCCCTGCATTAAAGATCATGCAGACCTGTAAGAGAGAGGGGAATGCACTCTTAAAGAAAAACCAGGTAAGCACAAATGCATACCAGTGAGGTGAGCAGAAAAGGACTGCTGCAGACAAGTGGGGAGACCTTATTGCTCTAGGGGAGACCTTATTGCTCTCTACAACTACCTGAAGGGAGGTTGTAGTGAGCTGGGGGTCGGCCTCTTCTCTCGTGTGACTGGTGATAGGACTAGAGGGAATGGCTTCAAGCTGCGCCAGGGAAGATTCAGGCTGGATGTTAGGAAATACTACTGCTCTGAAAGGGTGGTCAGGCACTGGAATGGGCTGCCCAGAGAGGTGGTGGAGTCACCGACCCTGAAGGTGTGCAAGGAACGTTTGGATGTTGTGTTGAGGGACATGGTTTAGCAAGAGCCATTGGTGATGGGTGAATGGTTGGACTGGATGATCCTGTGGGTCTTTTCCAACCTTAGTGATTCTATGATTCTATGAAGTATAAACTCAAACCCACTAGGATGAGCAAGGAACTGTTCTTGTCTTCTTGTTGTGACTGTCTAAAGGCTGCTGAGTTTAGTTCTGGGCCTATTACTCCTGCAGGAGGAGCCAAGCTGTCATTCTGAGAGCTGTCAGACAATAAATCTAAGCTTGTCCAGATCTTCCTGCCTTGCCAGACAGCATAGGATTCCAGACAGTTAACACGTTCTGTTTTCTGTACCTCTAACATCCTCTCTGGCTATTTTACTTTTATTTCTCCTCTCTCCTACGTGGTTATTGCTTACACAGTCTTCACAATGGATTTGCTCTGTACATGGCAAATGTGGAAAAAAGTGGAAAAGGCAAGCATGGGGAAGAAGCAGATTGGGATGCACACGGAGAGGATAAATCCAGGAAGCAGATGAAAAGCACTACTTTCCAGGAATGTGGTTGTCACTTTTTCTGCCAGAGCACACACTTCTTTACCTGTCATTTACAATAGCACCCTGCCCCATCCAACTTACGTTCTCGTTGTCAAAGAAGAACTTCTCATTCCCTCCAGATCCTTGCCAGGCTACCTGCAAGGCAATGACACAGAGTGAGCAGTCCAGGCTGACAGCTTTTGGAGGGAATCATTGTGATCTGTGGTAAGCTCTGATCTCCCAGGACAGATAACAAGAACTACACTGCACAAGAGATCACATTCCAGACCTCCAACTGCCAACACTGTTGTTCACCTGGAATTTGAGAAGAGGATGAGGTAATGCAATAGTTGCTGTGATTACAACAGCCAAGTGGTCAGTTAGGCAGAAAACTGATACAGAGATTTGTCTGTCTAAGTTTTCAGCAGTATCTTCCAACTCAAATCTATAATTGGAAACTACTGCTCCCAGACAGATCTGTGAGCATGCCATTGGTCTGAATTAAATTATACACTTGTGCAAAGCAAAAATGTTCTTGGGTGTTGTTAATACTCTTGCCAGACATTTAACCTACTGCCTAGGTTTTCCAGGCCTGGCAATATAGTCTCATCACTCTGCACACAGGTTCAAGGCATTGGGCAGTTTTGTCTGGATTGTTCTGTACTGGAAATGGTACTGGCACAAGCTGTGGTACTGTGATCATGAATGCATTTTTAATGTATATTTTTTATTTTTTTAAGAAAAAGGACAATAGAATTCATACATTCACATCTGGAATGTGCAGATGTGCATCCAGTATGGCCCTCCCCTCTCTACTCTCCCAGTACTAGACAGTGAAAANCTATGTCACTATAGAAACTGAAGACAGATGTGAATCACAGAAGTGAGAAAACAGGAGCAGCACAGTATGGAGTGGCCAGCCAGAAGAGGGTTCTGGCAGGCCTGGATGAAGAATTATGTCAGCAGATTCTACAAGACTAAGTCCTGGTCTATAGCAGTATACTGTGGGACTTGGACACCAGTAATGTGCATGCAAGTATCTACAGGGATGTGACTACCCTGAACAGCAGAAGAGGTTTGACTCACATGCTCTTGAGCTGCCTGGTCAGCAATAGCGTTGGTTTCATGCAGAAATCGAGCCTTTGCCACATTGCCCAGAGCTGCAAAGCAACTTTGAAAAAACAAAGCAGTTAGTCAGTAATGGGTTTGTCAGCACCTTTGGTTTAAGACAACAAAATCAGAACCTCAGCAGCAAAATCATGCAGTGCAAGGAGTAGAGATGGGGAGCCTTGCCTCAGCAGAAAGATTTTGCCAAGGTCCACGTTCAGATGTGCCCTCTAGCCCTGGTTTGTGGAGAAGCCATGGACATGATCAGTGTCCAAGCTTCAATCCTCTACGCTTCAGAGATGTGCAGAGTTTGTCCATGTCTACCAGGTCCCTGAAACCTTGTTACTGCACTGCCCTGGGTTGCTATCAGCAAAAGTTTATGCTACAAAGTGATTCCTCCTGACCCCGGTACTATCATTACTGTCTAGGATTAAAAGGCAAAGTCATTGCCTGGAATAGAGAACACTTCATTCTTTGATGCAGTAAACTTTCCAGGTCACACAAAAAGTCCCATCTTTAGTTAGGCCCTGAATTCTGTGAGGGATTCAGCAAAGAGTGTGTTCACACCAGGAAGATGATTTAGCTTATTCCCATACCTCTCTGCTATGTGCAGCTGTCTAGCTTCCAAAGCTAGTTTGCTTAGGGTCTTCCACATGGCTTCAGTCTCTGTTGACATTTCCAGTGTCTCCAAAAATGCAGTAGCCCTTAAGACAAAGAGATTTGCAGACTTTCAGTGACAGAACAGAAGAGCTCTTAAGGCTGAGAACAGAGCTCCCTAACAAGAGAAGCACTGAAAAAAGATGGGTAGGATGAGCTCTGAAGAGAACTGTATAAAGCAAGGCCTGACAAATAGAGACAAAGATCAGTGAAGATGACAAAGCTGAGTACTCACTGCTGAAGGACTCCACTGTGTGTTACAGCCACACCCTGCATCAAAATCACGCTCAGTACCTGAACCTCAACTCAGCATGGAAAGTTGTGCTGGTGTAATTCATGGATTACAGACCCTCAGATGTCTGTTAAGTGATGTGGAGTACCTGCCACGACCACATGGCTTCTCTAGCACTTACCTGTGATAATCCTCATCATCAATGGCAGTTCCAAACTCTATGAGACCTTCATCTAGTGTGTAGGACACAGTGTTCACCCCTTCAGACACGATCACTTCAGTCTTTCCATCGTTCCGTTCCAAGTTTACAACATCTCCCTAAAAAGAGTTCCAGCTATCAACACTCCCCTGTTGTCTGGGGGTATGCAGGGTAGTAATGACATGAGCACAATTCTACCAACTGTGAAAGCTCTACCAGAGCATTTCTGGCAGAGCAATACGAGACAGATGAGCTGATATTTTGTCCAGGAGAAACCAGCAGTCCCCTTCTGTCCACTTTCCACAACACCATCTTGCCTATTCCCATGCATGTAAGCAAGATACAACAGAAACTGATGGAGGAAATCAAAGACTCCAGAGTTTTACCTTCAGAGGAAACATGGTGACTCGCTCGGGAGCATCAATGTTATACCAAATGCAGAGGTTGTTCCTGCTCTGAGCCACCACCACGTCACTGCCTGGGACCCATTGCACATAGGAGCAATAGTTCAAAATGGTAGTCTTGGTGCTGCTCCCAATGTCATACAGCTGCAACTAGATGGGGAAAGTGGAGAAAAAGGCTCAGTATGGCTCATGGCTGGGCTGCTAGCTCACATGAACTTGGTAGGAACACCTGAGCAAGCACGTTGTAAACAGATATCACCAACCAAGAGTTAAACGTTTTCCAAGATATGCTGCTTGAACTGCCACCCTCTTTTATTTATACATATGACTGTTGAAGACTTAAGATCTTTTTTAATACTTGCATATTTTAAGCAGCATGCTCAGATCCTGCCTTCTTTATTAATAAGCTCATAAATAAGTAAATAAGAATATACCTTGTGTAGAGCTCTAACAGGAGAATGGTCTTCTAAATCCTCCATGCAAACAGGGTAGGGGACCAAGAAAGCCTTACTCTGCAATTCTGTGCTGAACTGTCCATCCTAGGTAAAATCTTATTGCAAGAACTGCTGCCAACAAGCTGAGAGGGTGTTTGCTTGTGAAACTGTTACCATCATTTTGGGCATAGCTTTGTCCTGGGTTTACTAATACTCTCCCAGGCTATGTTCAGTCTCAGTTGTGGGAATTAGCACAAGCCAAAGGTCATACTGGACCTGCTATTTGGTTGTGACTAAGCTGTTTTAGAGAATTAGAGTTCATCTTACAGATGTAACTCAAGCAGAGAATGCCTTTTTAAATTGATGTCTAAGTACAACATTGGAGTCCTCATCCTGAGATTCACTCACTTGCCTCCCTCTCCCAGCAAAAGAGTCTATGATCCGTATTTTAAGGAGTAATGAGATGAGGGAAGATGTCAAGTAACTAACTTCAGAGTTAGATATGACTGAAATCCAAACATGTGATGCTGCCAGCTCATGCAATCTGAACATGGTCTGTTTTTCCTAAGGAGTGGTCAAAAAGTCATGAGTACTTCATATGTCTCTCATTTCTCTCCCTGCACTCAGGCATACCTGTCTTTACTTCTCCCAAAGTGTGTCACCTCACCACACTCCCCTGCCTGGCCTTACCCTCATCTTCTTGTCCCTGAAGAGTAGTTTGTGGCCTGTTTCATTCAGCTCCAGCCAATCAATCTTGCTGTCGTGGCTGACAGTGCCAACACTGTAGTTACCAACAAGGTCCACTTGGGAAAGAAAAAGAAGAAACAGTGTTAAGTACCTAATGGGCCCCAAGGTGCTGAACACTCCATGTTGCCCTACAGGGATCAGGTATCTGGGACTTAAATACTGCAGGACCCACTAGCAAACACACTGCAACATGAAAAGCATACTGCAGTGACATTTATCTTGGAGCCTTATCAACAGCAGTAATTCCCTCCACCCTCTATGAGCATGCACAGATCATAGGCAGTACAGAACCTTGGGTCCTGGACACAGTGACAGCCACTCCACAGCTGTGCCCACACAAGGCAGCTAATCTTCCAGACCTGGTTCTAGTGATCTGCTGACAGGCAGAGTGAATGTGAAATGAGCCTTCAGGAATCTGCTGCCGGATTGTGTGAATGCAAAGAGGGCCTCCAGGGGAATGCTGCCTGGCATGGAGCATGCAAAGGAATTGGGAAGGCCAGCAAAATACAGGGGAGTGAGTGATGTTTACATTCACCTGTTGCTATAGTCTTGATGTCTATCAAATAAGCCAGTCTCTTGTTCTCCTCCACGCCTCTCTGTTGTCTCTCATTGATACGGACACTGTTGTTTGAAAGGAATGATAACTGTTACCTTTACTGCTCTCTAAATTCAAAGGATCAAATCCCATCCTCCTCCTGCAAGACTTACCTGCAGCTGCCCTAAACACGTGGAGCCTCTCGTAGTTCTTTGACCTGTGATTCTTGTACAATACCTATGGCTACCTCAAATAAGAACAATGCCTCTGATTCATGGCTTCATTCCAGAAGCTGCCCCTTTGGACCCATGGTTCCCAATAGCAAATTAGTTATGATGCTTCCACCTCTGAGCAGCCCATGATCTTCCCTTCTCTCCTCTTCAGTTAGTAAAGGGAGTTTGATACTTTAGAGAGATAGAGGAGCTCCCACTTGCACCTGAAGTCCCCAGCAATGTTGTACTAGGATCAGCTGGATACACAGATGCCTGAGTACACGCACAGATTCCTTTTCAGGCAATAACCAAGTCAGACTTGAATAAACAAAAAGGAAAATGGGTTCTAAAAGTGCTTCTAAAACGTTACAACCCTTAATCACAACACAGCAATTGGCTGGTCACTGCCAGATGACTACTCAGAAAACATGCAGCAATGTGTGGTCGGGTCCCAGTGCCCGTGAGCTACGTTCTACAGAGGGGTACACTTCCAAGTGTACGTATCTGAGGTCACCCCCACAAAATGTCAGTACTGGCTACACAGGCAGGTATCACACTTACCTGACCAGATGAGGATTCACAAACTCCGTGCGGACAGACCCTAAGATGTCATTGCTTCCATATTCCACCAGTGTCAGCTCCCCTGCATTAAAGATCATGCAGACCTGTAAGAGAGAGGGGAATGCACTCTTACAGAAAAGCCAGGTAAGCACAAATGCCTACCAGTGAGGTGAGCAGAAAAGGACTGCTGCAGACAAGTGGGGAGACCTTATTGCTCTAGGGGAGACCTTATTGCTCTCTACAACTACCTGAAGGGAGGTTGTAGTGAGCTGGGGGTCGGCCTCTTCTCTCGTGTGACTGGTGATAGGACTAGAGGGAATGGCTTCAAGCTGCGCCAGGGAAGATTCAGGCTGGATGTTAGGAAATACTACTGCTCTGAAAGGGTGGTCAGGCACTGGAATGGGCTGCCCAGAGAGGTGGTGGAGTCACCGACCCTGGAGGTGTGCAAGGAACGTTTGGATGTTGTGTTGAGGGACATGGTTTAGCAAGAGCCATTGGTGATGGGTGAATGGTTGGACTGGATGATCCTGTGGGTCTTTTCCAACCTTAGTGATTCTATGATTCTATGAAGTATAAACTCAAACCCACTAGGATGAGCAAGGAACTGTTCTTGTCTTCTTGTTGTGACTGTCTCAAGGCTGCTGAGTTTAGTTCTGGGCCTATTACTCCTGCAGGAGGAGCCAAGCTGTCATTCTGAGAGCTGTCAGACAATAAATCTAAGCTTGTCCAGATCTTCCTGCCTTGCCAGACAGCATAGGATTCCAGACAGTTAACACGTTCTGTTTTCTGTACCTCTAACATCCTCTCTGGCTATTTTCCTTTTATTTCTCCTCTCTCCTACGTGGTTATTGCTTACACAGTCTTCACAATGGATTTGCTCTGTACATGGCAAATGTGGAAAAATGTGGAAAAGGCAAGCATGGGGAAGAAGCAGATTGGGATGCACACGGAGAGGATAAATCCAGGAAGCAGATGAAAAGCACTACTTTCCAGGAATGTGGTTGTCGCTTTTTCTGCCAGAGCACACACTTCTTTACCTGTCATTTACAGTAGCACCCTGCCCCATCCAACTTACGTTCTCGTTGTCAAAGAAGAACTTCTCATTCCCTCCAGATCCTTGCCAGGCTACCTGCAAGGCAATGACACAGAGTGAGCAGTCCAGGCTGACAGCTTTTGGAGGGAATCATTGTGATCTGTGGTAAGCTCTGATCTCCCAGGACAGATAACAAGAACTACACTGCACAAGGGATCACATTCCAGTCCTCCAGCTGCCAACACTGTTGTTCACCTGGAATTTGAGAAGAGGATGAGGTAATGCAATAGTTGCTGTGATTACAACAGCCAAGTGGTCAGTTAGGCAGAAAACTGATACAGAGATTTGTCTGTCTAAGTTTTCAGCAGTATCTTCCAACTCAAATCTATAATTGGGAACTACTGCTCCCAGACAGATCTGTGAGCATGCCATTGGTCTGAATTAAATTATACACTTGTGCAAAGCAAAAATGTTCTTGGGTGTTGTTAATACTCTTGCCAGACATTTAACCTACTGCCTAGGTTTTCCAGGCCTGGCAATATAGTCTCATCACTCTGCACACAGGTTCAAGGCATTGGGCAGTTTTGTCTGGATTGTTCTGTACTGGAAATGGTACTGGCACAAGCTGTGGTACTGTGATCATGAATGCATTTTTAATGTATATTTTTTATTTTTTTAAGAAAAAGGACAATAGAATTCATACATTCACATCTGGAATGTGCAGATGTGCATCCAGTATGGCCCTCCCCTCTCTACTCTCCCAGTACTAGACAGTGAAAACACTGACAAATCATAGAATCATAGAATGGATTGGGTTGGAAGGGACCTTGAAGATTATCTAGTCCTGACCTCCCTGCCATGGGCTTGGTGTCCCCCACCAGCTCAGGCTGCCCAGGGTCCCATCCAGCCTGGCCTTGAGCACCTCCAAGGATGGGGCACCCACACTTCTCTGGGCAGCTGTGCCAGGGCCTCACCACCCTCATAGTGAAGAACTTCCTCCTAACGTTTAATCTAGACTTCACCTGACAGCCATGACTTATCAAGTATGACAGAGAGTAGCCTGGCAATCACATCAGCCAGTTCCCTCAGGTCCCTGGGATGCATGTCATTGGGTCCCATTGATTTGGACACATTCAGTCTCATCAGCTGGTCTTAAATTTTCTCTTTGCTAAGAGCAAACTGGAGCAAATTCAGCAGAAGGCCATCAAGATGTTTGGGACACTTGCACTATGAGTAGAAGCTAAAGGAATTGGGCTTCTCCAGCTTGGAGAAGGGAAACCTTAGGAGACATCTATGAAGATGAACCTTCTTTGTGCAAGTGGTTTGATAAGATACCTCCCCAAATCCCATTCAACCTGAATTATTCTTTGAAAATACATTTATTTTTTCCATGCAGAAAACATATTTTGTGAGTCGCAAATTTAAGCATTTGACATTCATGAAACAACATCAATTTTCCATTACCTCACTGAGCTTGTTGGAGTTGATGTCACCCAGCAGTAACGTGTCTGATGTGTGGGCAACCAGATATCTGTCCTTCCCTAAGATCTTCACCTCGTCGATCTCATAACCATAGTGGGATTTCAATACAACACGAGTTCCTGTTGAGAGGTTTTTCACAATGACCTACAGAAAGTAGGAAAAATATGAGGCCTGCTTTCCACGCACAGAGGAATAGAATCACAGAATCACAGAATGGTTGGGTTGGAAGGGACCTCAAGGATCATGAATCTCCAACTCCCCTGCCACAGGCAGGGCCACCAACCTCCCCATTTCATACTAGACCAGGCTAGTATAGATAGAATACTATCCCTGCCCTATGAGAGACTATATAACAGATGATGTTTGGTTGTTTAGACATCCCCTCATATCACTTCACCCTGTTTTTAAAAGAAATCTTACAGTTTATTTTGTATGGGATGATGACTGTAGTAGAAGTGTGGGACTCTCACTTCTACCATTTGGAAGCTTCTAGACTAACTGGAGGACTACTCATGCTCTCAAGGATAAGCCATCCTTTAGGAGCCCTGCTCGCTCATCATGAACTACAGAGGGATGCCTGGATTGCTTGTGCACCTTTACTACCTGATTTCGAACCAGGTGAAGTTGAATGAAATTAAACCACATGAGAAGCCTGTATTTTACCCAGAGGTACCTCAAACACATTCACAAGCTAGGAAATAAACTCCACTGTCTTTTACTCCTATCAAATTTCCACCCAGACTTGACCCTGTTCCTGGAATATTCCCTGTGTCCCTCCCAGCAAGTTGCTATGGACAAAACATAGATGTAAACGTGCACCTAAAATGCTTTGGTAACTTGCTGTGATGATTTTGGTGCATGTTTTTCAAGGAGGTGTAACTGCTTTAAAGGGAGGAGAGAATGAGGTAGATGGAGAAATACTCCATTAATCTTACCTCTTTCAAGTATAGTTGTGTGGTTGTACTGGGGCTGATGCTAACTACTACAGAATTTACAGAATTCTCTCTGCAGATTATGAGGAATCTGAATGATTGGGACAAGACTGGAGACAGATTATGGGCAGGAAAGAAGCTGATGGCACAAAGAACTTCAAACACATGTAGTTTTAGTGAAGGTCTCATTTTCACCAAGGGACATTGTGTTATTGGACGTTCTCTTACCTGGCTTGGTCCCACATATGTCATTTCAAACTTATTTTTGTAAATGCTTCTCCGAAGGCAGCAGTCAAACTGTTCAACACCTCCACACAGAGTGCCCTGGGGAAGCAAACCCACTTCTTAGTCAGTGAATTGTTTTAAGGGGAGGCATTCAGACCCTATTCACGCAAAGAAGATCAGAGGTGCAACAGAAACCCACGCATCCTTGCTCCTCTGCAGAACCAGCCTCCAGATGCATAAAGACCAGCCCTATTCTGGCTTTCTTAAAAGAACAGGAAAAATTCTAGAGAAATGGAGTTACCAAATATTGGCACACACGTGACAGAGAGGTAAAAAAAATTATTTCTTTTTATCCTCATCTTTATCTTCATCTCCTTTATTCCCCATTCTTGCTACTTCCCACCGCCCCTCTTCTACCCTCCCAAACTCTCCTCCCTTCAAACAGAATCCTTCCACCTTTATCTCTTTCTTTATAACATCTCCATTCCTTCCAGCACTCACCTATCCCTTATTTCCTTCCCCTCCTCTGCAAATACTTGTTCTTATTCAACTAATTCTCTGAAAAGATTTTAAGGGTTCTTGACTTTGTCAAACATAAAAAGATGCATAAACTGTCAAAAAGAAGTTGTAAATAGCAACTTCTTTAAAACTCACTAAATTAAGTAGGGAGATATTTAACTTAATAAAGAAACGTTTAAAGAAAGATTAATTTAGAATAATAGAATATTCTGAGTTGGAAGGGACCCATAAAGCTCATCGAGTCCAATTCAGCTGAAAACTCAACTGCAAGAGCTTTAAAGAATTACTTAATAGAGAAAGGCAGACCAGAGCCCATAGGCTGGAAGTAGAAAAAAGACAGCTCTGAAATGAAAACAGCACGCAGAGTATAAGAAACAGTTCAGTTTTTCTGGAACTGGTGCTCATGAGACTGCCCTAGAGAAGCTATGCTGACCTTACTGAGCTTTTGTCAAAAAAGGGCTTTATACCACTGAGTCATTATACCATGATTCATGAAGATTTCCAGGTTCATTGAAAATGTCACAGAATCACAGAATGGTTAGGGCTGGCAGAGAACTCTGGAGGTCACCTGGTCTAAATCCCCTGCTGAAGCAAGAGTCATCTAGAGTAGGTTGCCCAGGACCACGTCCAGATGGCTTTTGAAGACCCCCGAGGAGGAAGATTCCAAAACCCTCTATACCAACCTGTTTCATGGCTCAGCCTCCTGCACAGTGAAGAAGTGTTTCCTGATGGAAATTCTTGTGTTTCAGTTTGTGCCCGCTGCCTCTTGTCCTCTCACTGGGCATATTGCACACCTGACTTTAGCAGTGTCCCCTGCACAAGGCCTCAGCCTAGGCACCTTGCATCACACTCCTAGGTGATGGTGACTATCCTGACGAGCCCTCTCTGTACCACATAACTCTGATCTCAGGGGAATGCCTGAGACTACACCTGGCATTTGACTCATTGGCTCAAGGCTGCTAATTCATGATACAAACCGCACAGATCCTTGAACCATCCCTCTTCCAAGCCAGAGATGTGATGGTGTAGAGGTGAGGTATTTCTTTGGGTTTGGCTTCCTCCCAAGCACCACGGCGTGGGCTCCAGTTCAAAACCCTCAACCTATGAGAAGAGATAAAAAAACAATGAAGAAATGAAAACAGCTGAAGGAGAAAGCACTGCAAAGGGGAGACTTTACCATCAGCCATCGCACCTATCATAGCTTCCAATGACAACAGCCTGGCCACCAGGACTGGCAGCTGCTGTGGTGAATTCCTTCTCTGAGGAGTCTCGGCTATAGTCAAAGCTTTGAATCACGTTGCCCTCCTTCCCATAAGCCACAATCTTCTTATCACATCCTGCAGCCACGATGCTGTTCAAAGCCCAGGCGAGGGCATAAGGAGGACAAGGATGCATCACCAGCTTACCCTACATAAGACAGGAGATAAGATCTTGAACACACCATTGGATTTAGCCCCCAGTTGAGCTCTGTAGTCCACCAGAATGAGACAAGTATGATGCCTTTCCATAAAGAACAGTTCGTGGGGGTTGATTTGTCTGCATGCCCTAGGCTGTAGGAAGGCAGACAGAAACCAGAGCTGAGATGTAAGAACAATTTCACTCTTTTAACTGGGAGAGAAGATTGCTGATGTCAGTAAGAAGACCAGTACTATTAACTAGACTGGGATGCATTATTAACCTGGCAGAGTACATTTTGGGCCCTTCAGTTTATCATGCTACAGGGCAGACGTGCTCGAATTGCTTCAGTTAAAAAGAAAAGATCTGAGTATGAATAGCATTTCTTCACCACAGCTTAAAACAGTAAGACTTCTGGAGAGAAACAGGAGGCTTGGGAGAAACGCTGGGTGCCCACAGCATCCTGTGCACAGACACAGTGTGAACTTGGGACTGTTCCCTGAAAACCCTACCCATTCAAGCATCATTCTCCAAGACAGTCTAACATGAGATCTTCCCAGAGACCTGACAAACCTCATGTCTCACTCACAAAATAAAGCCCTCTCTTACCACTACACTCAAGAGTAGTTTCAAGTACCTCATTACTGCTCCACCTACATCAATGCTGCACAAAACCTATTCCAGCAAACACAGACTGCTTCTCTCCAGACTTGCACTCCCTGTACAACCTGATCACTTTACGGAGTTCTTGAGCTGGGGGTTAAATTGTGTAGGCAGGAATTTTGCTCACTGAATAAGGATCTTTGATACCTGTGATTCACCTGAGCCCTCATCATCAAAGAAGAAGCGTACTATGGTTCCATCCGCATGGCCAGACAGGATTCCCTTCCCCGACACGCTGTAAAGAAGCAGACAGGATGATGTAAAGTTGCAGTAAGACTTGCATCTTTGTCTTTCTATCCCTCCCTAAAGAAGCCAGTCCCAGGGACAGGGTTGTGGTTCCTCATCAAAGGAACCTTCACCACACATAAGCTGGGTGGTGAACACAAGAAAATGTAGTACTGTACCAGTGTAGAGTGGGCAACTAAATATCTTCATCACATAAAAGCACAGTAACTAACTTACTATAACATACTATGTTACTAAAACACATAGAGGCTAAGGAAACAAGTGAAATAACAACAAAAATGTCTTATAGCAAGGTGTTTCAAACAACCTTTTAATTGAAACTCCTCTAAAAATGAGGCTGGGTATTGTAACACCAGTCATCCCTAAAAGCAACAGCAGCTGGAAAAAAAAACATCTGGACAAACACTCCAAGACTAAAACCATTATCTATAGCATTATCATATCATGTACTTCTCCATGCAAACAGGGAGGAGTAAGGAAGAGGAAACAGGCTTAATGTGATGTACACAGAATGAATACTTTTAATGATAATTCATTTATGGAATACAAGTTCTATGAACGTTGCCTTCTATTTCAATCCCACATTTGTCATTAACATCTATCAGTATCAGCATGAGCTGTGTTTAGAAATATGAGGAAAAGAGGGTGGGGAGGGAGACTGGGGAGGAAAGAAGGGGAAGAGGAGGGTGTGAGATTTTAGAAAGTGATTTCTTCTGGAAAGCACTGAATTTTATCACCTTGCTAAGAACCAACAGCATAAAGACACTCTGCCAACCTCCCATATTGCCACAAGTTCTGCTAGGGCCAATGGCTGGGCAGGATAATGAGCCAAAGCAGCATAGCTAAAGCAATTCCATACTCACTTGGAAGCTAGTGAGACCACATAGGAATCTGTCCCATAAATGGTGGAAGACTTGTTGTTCTTTGTATTTGCTAAACGAACCTGAAAAAGAGAAGGGTCAGTGTTGCTCCTGGCCCCATAGAGAACCGTGGACTTCCTGCACTGTAATATCCCCAAAGGCTTCCCAGTTTATAAGCACCAGAAATAACAGGAAGCTCATTTGTTTCTGGTAGGTTAGAGAACAAGCGGGTAAGTCAGCGCTGCAGCCACACTTCCACATTTCTAGGACAGCTCAGGAAAAGGACCCAAGGATTCAGGAGAACCTCCAAGGACTTTTCACCCAGAGGGCGGTGACGCACTGGAACAGGTTGCCCAAGGAGGCTGTGGATGCCCCATCCCTGCAGGCATTCAAGGCCAGGCTGGATGTGGCTCTGGGCAGCCTGGTCTGCTGGTTGGCGACCCTGCACACAGCAGGGGGGTTGAAACCAGATGATCATTGTGGTGCTTTTCAACCCAGGCCATTCTATGTCTAACTGGGAACCAAAACCAGGAACTTTAAGCCAGTGGTGTAATCCCTTCATTGCAGATCAGTGTCCTAAGCCCACACAGTAATGTTTTCTACTCTGAAGCACAGGTGCTTGCAGGCTTTCATAGACCTTGCATGGAAAAGAAAATCAGGTAAGTAACAAGTTTCTCTACCTTTCCTTCAGCAAGACCAAAGACAATGGTATTCTCCGCTGGCCACAATAAGCAGGTCACAGCACTCTGCCAAAGAGGAAGAAAAAAGAAGTAAAAGCTCCACCCTACTCAGAAAGCTTCTCATCCCACTGCTACGTAAGGCAGCTCATGAAAAGTAAGACCATTCAGCCCAAGAAAGAGACGTGGGCATTGGAATGGACCTTAATGTGGGATTAAGGCACTCCATACTGCTGTCTGAACTAGGTAACAGTGAGCTGGGGTACAGTAAGAGGCTGAGAAAAGCTAAAGCTGAGCATCAAATAGTGTTTATTTATACTTGTTTCACTTACAAGCAAGATGGTTATGAGATGCTACCAAGTAGGCCAGGCAGAAACAGGTTCACTAAACCCAAATCAAAGGAGTTCTCAAAATCTGAGGTGTGGGGATCAGGTGAATAAATCTGACCATGAAACTTAATTGTAAGAGAGGGCCAAAGAGAGTTCTACTGCTTCACATTTAGACTGAAAAACTGCAGTCAGTAAGTTTGGATAGGGTGCTCTCTGACACGTGCAGGTAGAACTAGAGAAGCAGAACACTCAAAAGGCCAAGGACATAGCCTGACTGAAGTTACTGACCTAAGTAGGATTGGAACACGTGGAAACTGCATTTGAACTGAATTCTGCACGCTTTACATTTTGGTTAGTGGGGAATCTTGGGGTAACGATGCACCCTAACATTATGAACAAAATGGAAAAAGCAAAGCACATTTGGCTGGTGATGTAAATCCAGTCTGAGTCTGACAGGTAACCAGGTCACAGCTACCAGGCTTTTTAACATGTCAGTGTAGGAACATAGTGCTGCCTGCAGAACTGCAAGTTCAACTGGGTGAGTATTGAGCCCAAGAGCCCCAAACTCCACGCAAAGGCTATCAGCATTCCGTCTGCAATCCTGTGACAGTGCAAAACTTGGCTACCAATCTATCCCCTCTGCTACTGTCTGCAGAATGGAAACGGTGGCTGGGGAACAACAAACTGCTCAGGCAGATCCACTGTCTTGGTTGGTCTTCTATGAGGCAGTAAACTTTTTTAGATTTCCATACCTTACAAGAGGCTATCTGGGTCTTGCAATTGAAGGGGTTAGGGGAAATGCCATCAGAAACAGAGAGAAGATGCCCATAAACAGCTTTTGCAGAAGTGGAATGCAGCAACTGCCATGCAATTAGTCTGTGTGCAAAAGCAGGCAAAAGGCAGAGGGTAATGTGAAACTGTGAATGTTCTTGGAGCTTCTTGGCTATATGAAGATATATAAAATACCCAGGTGAACTTGAGTGGAACAGCATTGTTCAGGACAGAGATCCAGTCATTCAGGACACTGAGCAAAGGGGGAGATCAGATGTCTACCCTGGAGCAATGGCACTGCATTTCTGGAACAGGTTTCTGAAGGCAGCGGTCACAGAACCAAGCCAGCTGGACTTCAGGAAGTGTTTGAACTACGCTCTAAGAAACATAGTTTAGTTTTTGAGTGGTCCTGTGTGGAGCCAGGAGTTGGACTGGATTCTTGTCAGTCCCTTCCAACTTGGGACATTCTATGATTCTATCCCATCACCATCCTCTGTTCTTCCCACTCTGTATGACATTGCTAGGCAGCCTCCTCCAGCCCTTCATCGCTTCGTNTAAGCCACAATCTTCTTATCACATCCTGCAGCCACGATGCTGTTCAAAGCCCAGGCGAGGGCATAAGGAGGACAAGGATGCATCACCAGCTTACCCTACATAAGACAGGAGATAAGATCTTGAACACACCATTGGATTTAGCCCCCAGTTGAGCTCTGTAGTCCACCAGAATGAGACAAGTATGATGCCTTTCCATAAAGAACAGTTCGTGGGGGTTGATTTGTCTGCATGCCCTAGGCTGTAGGAAGGCAGACAGAAACCAGAGCTGAGATGTAAGAACAATTTCACTCTTTTAACTGGGAGAGAAGATTGCTGATGTCAGTAAGAAGACCAGTACTATTAACTAGACTGGGATGCATTATTAACCTGGCAGAGTACATTTTGGGCCCTTCAGTTTATCATGCTACAGGGCAGACGTGCTCGAATTGCTTCAGTTAAAAAGAAAAGATCTGAGTATGAATAGCATTTCTTCACCACAGCTTAAAACAGTAAGACTTCTGGAGAGAAACAGGAGGCTTGGGAGAAACACTGGGTGCCCACAGCATCCTGTGCACAGACACAGTGTGAACTTGGGACTGTTCCCTGAAAACCCTACCCATTCAAGCATCATTCTCCAAGACAGTCTAACATGAGATCTTCCCAGAGACCTGACAAACCTCATGTCTCACTCACAAAATAAAGCCCTCTCTTACCACTACACTCAAGAGTAGTTTCAAGTACCTCATTACTGCTCCACCTACATCAATGCTGCACAAAACCTATTCCAGCAAACACAGACTGCTTCTCTCCAGACTTGCACTCCCTGTACAACCTGATCACTTTACGGAGTTCTTGAGCTGGGGGTTAAATTGTGTAGGCAGGAATTTTGCTCACTGAATAAGGATCTTTGATACCTGTGATTCACCTGAGCCCTCATCATCAAAGAAGAAGCGTACTATGGTTCCATCCGCATGGCCAGACAGGATTCCCTTCCCCGACACGCTGTAAAGAAGCAGACAGGATGATGTAAAGTTGCAGTAAGACTTGCATCTTTGTCTTTCTATCCCTCCCTAAAGAAGCCAGTCCCAGGGACAGGGTTGTGGTTCCTCATCAAAGGAACCTTCACCACACATAAGCTGGGTGGTGAACACAAGAAAATGTAGTACTGTACCAGTGTAGAGTGGGCAACTAAATATCTTCATCACATAAAAGCACAGTAACTAACTTACTATAACATACTATGTTACTAAAACACATAGAGGCTAAGGAAACAAGTGAAATAACAACAAAAATGTCTTATAGCAAGGTGTTTCAAACAACCTTTTAATTGAAACTCCTCTAGAAATGAGGCTGGGTATTGTAACACCAGTCATCCCTAAAAGCAACAGCAGCTGGAAAAAAAAACATCTGGACAAACACTCCAAGACTAAAACCATTATCTATAGCATTATCATATCATGTACTTCTCCATGCAAACAGGGAGGAGTAAGGAAGAGGAAACAGGCTTAATGTGATGTACACAGAATGAATACTTTTAATGATAATTCATTTATGGAATACAAGTTCTATGAACGTTGCCTTCTATTTCAATCCCACATTTGTCATTAACATCTATCAGTATCAGCATGAGCTGTGTTTAGAAATATGAGGAAAAGAGGGTGGGGAGGGAGACTGGGGAGGAAAGAAGGGGAAGAGGAGGGTGTGAGATTTTAGAAAGTGATTTCTTCTGGAAAGCACTGAATTTTATCACCTTGCTAAGAACCAACAGCATAAAGACACTCTGCCAACCTCCCATATTGCCACAAGTTCTGCTAGGGCCAATGGCTGGGCAGGATAATGAGCCAAAGCAGCATAGCTAAAGCAATTCCATACTCACTTGGAAGCTAGTGAGACCACATAGGAATCTGTCCCATAAATGGTGGAAGACTTGTTGTTCTTTGTATTTGCTAAACGAACCTGAAAAAGAGAAGGGTCAGTGTTGCTCCTGGCCCCATAGAGAACCGTGGACTTCCTGCACTGTAATATCCCCAAAGGCTTCCCAGTTTATAAGCACCAGAAATAACAGGAAGCTCATTTGTTTCTGGTAGGTTAGAGAACAAGCGGGTAAGTCAGCGCTGCAGACACACTTCCACATTTCTAGGACAGCTCAGGAAAAGGACCCAAGGATTCAGGAGAACCTCCAAGGACTTTTCACCCAGAGGGCGGTGACGCACTGGAACAGGTTGCCCAAGGAGGCTGTGGATGCCCCATCCCTGCAGGCATTCAAGGCCAGGCTGGATGTGGCTCTGGGCAGCCTGGTCTGCTGGTTGGCGACCCTGCACACAGCAGGGGGGTTGAAACCAGATGATCATTGTGGTGCTTTTCAACCCAGGCCATTCTATGTCTAACTGGGAACCAAAACCAGGAACTTTAAGCCAGTGGTGTAATCCCTTCATTGCAGATCAGTGTCCTAAGCCCACACAGTAATGTTTTCTACTCTGAAGCACAGGTGCTTGCAGGCTTTCATAGACCTTGCATGGAAAAGAAAATCAGGTAAGTAACAAGTTTCTCTACCTTTCCTTCAGCAAGACCAAAGACAATGGTATTCTCCGCTGGCCACAATAAGCAGGTCACAGCACTCTGCCAAAGAGGAAGAAAAAAGAAGTAAAAGCTCCACCCTACTCAGAAAGCTTCTCATCCCACTGCTACGTAAGGCAGCTCATGAAAAGTAAGACCATTCAGCCCAAGAAAGAGACGTGGGCATTGGAATGGACCTTAATGTGGGATTAAGGCACTCCATACTGCTGTCTGAACTAGGTAACAGTGAGCTGGGGTACAGTAAGAGGCTGAGAAAAGCTAAAGCTGAGCATCAAATAGTGTTTATTTATACTTGTTTCACTTACAAGCAAGATGGTTATGAGATGCTACCAAGTAGGCCAGGCAGAAACAGGTTCACTAAACCCAAATCAAAGGAGTTCTCAAAATCTGAGGTGTGGGGATCAGGTGAATAAATCTGACCATGAAACTTAATTGTAAGAGAGGGCCAAAGAGAGTTCTACTGCTTCACATTTAGACTGAAAAACTGCAGTCAGTAAGTTTGGATAGGGTGCTCTCTGACACGTGCAGGTAGAACTAGAGAAGCAGAACACTCAAAAGGCCAAGGACATAGCCTGACTGAAGTTACTGACCTAAGTAGGATTGGAACACGTGGAAACTGCATTTGAACTGAATTCTGCACGCTTTACATTTTGGTTAGTGGGGAATCTTGGGGTAACGATGCACCCTAACATTATGAACAAAATGGAAAAAGCAAAGCACATTTGGCTGGTGATGTAAATCCAGTCTGAGTCTGACAGGTAACCAGGTCACAGCTACCAGGCTTTTTAACATGTCAGTGTAGGAACATAGTGCTGCCTGCAGAACTGCAAGTTCAACTGGGTGAGTATTGAGCCCAAGAGCCCCAAACTCCACGCAAAGGCTATCAGCATTCCGTCTGCAATCCTGTGACAGTGCAAAACTTGGCTACCAATCTATCCCCTCTGCTACTGTCTGCAGAATGGAAACGGTGGCTGGGGAACAACAAACTGCTCAGGCAGATCCACTGTCTTGGTTGGTCTTCTATGAGGCAGTAAACTTTTTTAGATTTCCATACCTTACAAGAGGCTATCTGGGTCTTGCAATTGAAGGGGTTAGGGGAAATGCCATCAGAAACAGAGAGAAGATGCCCATAAACAGCTTTTGCAGAAGTGGAATGCAGCAACTGCCATGCAATTAGTCTGTGTGCAAAAGCAGGCAAAAGGCAGAGGGTAATGTGAAACTGTGAATGTTCTTGGAGCTTCTTGGCTATATGAAGATATATAAAATACCCAGGTGAACTTGAGTGGAACAGCATTGTTCAGGACAGAGATCCAGTCATTCAGGACACTGAGCAAAGGGGGAGATCAGATGTCTACCCTGGAGCAATGGCACTGCATTTCTGGAACAGGTTTCTGAAGGCAGCGGTCACAGAACCAAGCCAGCTGGACTTCAGGAAGTGTTTGAACTACGCTCTAAGAAACATAGTTTAGTTTTTGAGTGGTCCTGTGTGGAGCCAGGAGTTGGACTGGATTCTTGTCAGTCCCTTCCAACTTGGGACATTCTATGATTCTATCCCATCACCATCCTCTGTTCTTCCCACTCTGTATGACATTGCTAGGCAGCCTCCTCCAGCCCTTCATCGCTTAGTCGCTGTTTCAGGTAACTGATTTTCTCTGAGTGTCAGCACATGAATTGCTACTGGGAAGAGCTGCAGGAATCACATAAATGTCAACAACACAACTACAGGCAGTGCAATTGCTTTTCCAACTGAAAGGGCCCATGCATTGAGCTTCAAGGACAGAAGGAGGTACGAGTAAGCAATGTCTGTCTGGCTGGGAATCAATGGACAGTTTTTCTTCTAGTTCTGGTCTCAGACAGGCACCAGTATTGCTCTGCTGCAGGAAGCAATGGATGGATTACAGAAAATATCTGATCTGAGATCAGCTGCAGAAACATTTAGAGCTGCTGATCTGTGAAAAACAGGCTCAGATTCTCTTCTGTTTCTCCATTTCAACTCACATAAAACATTCTGTCCACTGATGCCAAGAGTCGTCCCTGAAGGTTTGTAACTGACTGCATTGATCAATAGACAGTTAATTACTGTGTCATATCACAGCTTTATGAGGCCTCTCAAGCTTGGAGACACACCTCAAAATGTAGAGATTATCTTAGCTTCTATCCATGTCTTTGAGTAATCAAATATCACTGACAGTTTGCCCACATATGTGTCTGAGTATGAGCAGAGAGACACCCAATCGTTGTCTCTATCCTACATCTGTGGGAGAAAATGGAGTTAAACAGAAGCCTGGGTCTCACCATTTGGATGAACTTGTTGCATATCACCTTCTTGTCACCCCTGCAGAAAAAGGCAGACAAAAATGACTATTGGTGAAACTGGTAAAACTGCCTATCAAGGCTACTCCACCCTTTATATTTAGCCCATTTTAGTATTGCTGAACACAGGTTGTTTAAGTTCTGTATGCTGATGTTCTACCAAAGGCCAATTTTAGGCAGAAAATTTTCAGGGGGGAAAAAAAAACAAGTTTATGTATTTTGCAAGACTGGGAAAATGGGGGAATTCTCTGAGCTTCCAAAGCTTTGGTGATGTGCCTTTCTGATCAGCACCAGCACTACACACAGCAGCAAACAAGTGTGAGATGAGGCAGGTGTGTGTCTCCGTTCCACATCTATCAAACAGGGGACAGCAGTGTCAGCTTTCCAACTACAGCTCCACAGAAGTTGGCACATGCTCCCACCAGGTTCTACTGTGTTCAACTGCTGCTCACCATGGAAAGATCTGAGTGAATCACTGCAGGTTAGATGATCTGTCTCACTGCGTGTTCTATGCTGATGATCAGGCTTGGATAAGAACCCACACCAGCACCCAGAAAGTGTGCTGCATGGAGAGTGTCACTCCCTTCACACACAGAATAACACAGAATTGTAGAGGTTGGAAAGGACCTCTGGAGACTGTTTAGTCCAACTTCTTCTAAACAAAGTTTCCTATAGTAGTTGCACAGGAACAGATGCACCCATCCAGATGGGTCTTGAATACCTCCAGAGGAGACTCCACAACCTCTGTGAGCAGCCTGTTCCAGTGCTCTCTCACCCTCACAGTAAAGTTCTTCCTCATGTTTGTATGGAACTTACTGTGTTCCCACATCTGCCTGTTGCCCTTTGTTCAGTTGCTGCACACCACTGAAAAGAAACTGGCCTCATTCACTTGAATCTGGCACTTCAGATATTTATAAACAATGATGAGATCTCTGTCTTCTATTCTCCAGGCTGAAAAGTCCCAGGGCTCTCAGCCTATCCTAGTACAGGAGATGCTCAAGGATCTGATCATCTTTGTGGCCCTCCACTGGACTCTCTCTAGGAGATCCCTGTCTTTTTTGAACTAGGGAGCCCAAAACTGGACACAGTGCTCCAGATGTGGCCTCACCAGGGCAGAGCAAAGGGAGATCACCTCCCTCACCCTGCTGGCCATGCCCTCTGCATCACGCCTCAAGGTACCATTGGCCCACTGGCCTTCTTAGCCACAGGGGCACAGCGATGGCTCGTGGCCAACTTGTGGTCAACTGTTGGTCAACCAGGACACCACTGACCTTCTCAGACCAGGCCTTCTCACACCAAGACCCCTAAGTCCTTCCTATGGGTGCAGCACTGGACACTGCCACCAGACTCACCACTCCTCTCCGATCCTGTAGACGTAGACAATGTTGTCTGTTTGGCCAATGGCAATTTTGGTGGAGTCCGGGGAGAACGCCATGCCTTTCACCACGTAGCTCTTCCTGCCGTACTGTGGGCAGAGGGCAGACTGAGCCCCAGGGGAAGGCCATCACGTCCCACCCACACAGCCCACAGCCACGGGCAACAGCCTGGGCCCGGGACCCTCACCTTGGCATCGGCAGGCTTGGTGGAGAACTTGTCACGCCGCTCACCGTGCTCGTCGTAAAGCAGCACCACACGCTCCGCGGTGCAAACGGCGAAGCGGCCGCTGTTGGCCGACCAGGCCATGCAGGTCACACGCGCGGTGCCGTCCTGCGGGACACACACAGCCTCAGCGCCACCTCAGCATCACCTCAGCATCACCGCAGCCCGGACTCTCCCCGGCTCCCCCCAGCCCGAAACAACCCGACTCGACCTGCGGGGCCAGCAGGGTCCGCACGTGTCGCAGCTGCATCGTGCAGGACGGAGAGCGGTAGCAGCACCGGATCGCACCGTCGCCGTATCCCGCTACAACCCACGCCCGTTGCCTAGCAACCACTGAGCCGGCACTGCTGATGACGTCATCAATATGCGCATCGATAATCCACGGCGCACCGCCCCTTCCGGTCTCGGTATCTCCACTTCCGGTCCCGCCCCGTCCCAGTTCCGGCAGCGCTCAGCATAAGCGCAGCCATGGAGGCGCTGAGAGCGGCGGGTCGCGCTGTGCTGCGGAGTCCGCGTCTCGCCCGGCACGGCCTGGGGCTCTGCCGGCGGCGCAGTGAGTGCGGGCCGGGGGCGGAGGGGGCCAGAGGGTCGGTGCAGGCCCATGGGGCGGGAAACACTGGTCTGGGCCCGGCTGGCCCTGGGACAAAGTGGGGTCCGTGTGCCCGGAGACGGGCTGTGGCTGCGGGTGGGATGCGGCCCCTGTGGGGCTGAAGTGGTGCTTAGAGCTTGGAGCGAGATCCTGACGTGGCCCTGAGGAGGGCTCCCTGGTAGCTGCAGCCTTATGTGCTATGCAGATCAGGTCGTCTGATTTCCCCGTGGATTCAAGTTGCTTCAATTATGGGTCAGAGCGTTCTATAAGCGTAGCAGTAACGTTCTGGGAGCTAATCCCAGGAAAGAGGTGAAAAATAACCCTGAGAAGCATTATCTGAGTGTGAACAGCAGATGCATAGGTAATTCCCAGGGAGGCATTTGAATCTAGTGCTTCTAATGGTGTATAGAATTCTTTGGTCCTTGTCCCTCCCTCCTCTATGGGTGAATCCAGACTGACTCCCAGTACCTTAACCCTTCTCATCCTATGCAACACAGGTGAGGCTGCACCTTGAGTGCTGTGTTCAGTTTTGGGCTTCTCACTACAAGAAAGACAGTGAGGCCCTGGAGCGTGTGGAGAGGATGGCAATGAAACTGTGAGGGGTGTGGAGCACAAGTGTTATGGGGAGCAGCTGAGGAGGAGGCTCAAGAGAGATCTCATGGTTCTCTATATCTGAAAAGATGTTGTAATGAGGTGGGGATTGGCTTCTCCTAGGTAACTGCTATATGACAAGAGGTGATAGCCTCACGTTGTGCCAGGGGAGGTTCAGGTTGGGTGTTAGGAAGCATTTCTTCTCAGAAAGAGCAGTGATGCAGTGGCACAGCTGCCCAGGGAGGCGGTGGGGCCGCCATCCCTAGAGGTGTTCCATAAGTGGGTAGATGTGGCACTGAGGGATGTGGTCAGTGGGCATGGGGGGGTGGGTTGGATGAGTGAACTGGGTGATCTTAGAGGTCTTTCCCAACCTCAGTGGTTTTATGATGATTCTACGAGCTTCTCTGTCACCATCTTTCTGCTCTCTGAGATTTGAGGAGGTAAATGTGTACTCAATTCTGCTTCATCTGTCCTTGAAAAGCATCCCCAGAGGAAGAGCTTGGTATGAAAGAAGTGTTCCTTTGTGCATGGCACTGATCTCATAAACAGTTTTTGTCTTTGATGAGAGTGAGCTTTTTGTTGGCTTTATCTGGTGGGAGCAGAGCTTGTATGGATGCTTTTACAGTGCTTGTTTTTTGTGTCCTCTGTTAGTAACAGTGGTGTGAGGGCTCCTTCTTCTACCAGCACATGCAGAATGTGAAGTAATCAGTTTCTTAAGGAAACTGAATGTGCTGAGGGCCCTCTGTAGGGAATCTGAGGAGATTGAGGAGGTGATTGTCCACCTCTGCTGTGCTCTCTTAAGACCCCACCAAAAGTGCTGAGAACCCCAACATAGGAAAGATGTGGACCTGTTGGATTGGGTTCAGAGTAGACTGTGAAGATGTTCAGGGGGCTGGGACACCTCCCTGTGAGAACAGGCTGAGGGAGCTGGGGTGTTCAGCCTGGAGAAGAGAAGGCTCCAGGGAGACCTCTTTGTTGCCTTCCTGTACCTGGAGGCCTATGGGACAGCTGAGGAGGGACTCTTTTAGTGAGGCACTGACACAGGTTGCCCAGAGAGGTGGTGGATGGCCCTGCAGACACCCAAGGTCAGGCTGGATGAGGCTCTGAGCACCTGATGGAGCTATGGGTGTCCTGTTCAATGCAGGGAGTTGTGCTAGATGACTTTAAAAGATCCATTCCAGCTCAAACAATTCTATGATCCTTTGTCAGAGGGTGCAGTGATAGGACAGGGACTAACAGCTTTAAACTAAAAGGGGAGATTTAGATTAGACATTAGGAAGAAATTCCTCACTAATGAGGGTAGTTTTTGAACGGATGCTCTTTGTCCTTTATTTTTTTTAATAGACCAGTAATGCACATGGAGTTCTCTTCCCTCTGTTCATTGGAATTCATCCATAAAGCACATTCTTTTGGAAGCTAGCTTGCGCTCTTTAAATGCCAATCCAAACTGTTCTGTAACACAGAGCCTATATAGGATGATTGCTTCCCGATCACCTCTGCTGCAGCTGTGAGTGCTGGCCCCTTTCCTGGCAGCCTGCTGCTGCAGATAACAGCAGATAATAGTTTGGCTTTGCTTGCACTGAGACAGCTTGGGGATTTTGATCTGAGTGGGGCAGCAAGCATTGCTGTTCTGAGATGTGGCAGCACATGAAGCGGATGAGGTGAATGCAGTACATAGCGCACACTGCTTGAGTGAAGGAGCTGAGGCCTGGAAATGTTAGGTTTTGATGGATAGCATTGAACACTATGCAGATCTGAGGCCCTGTGAAGATACGAAGGAGCTTACTGTGTTTGCTGGCAGAGCTTCTACCTCCAGGGCTGAGAGCTTTGAGGGTAAGCTCTCCTCTCATTGTGTTCTTCCAAGCACTGCTGCTGGGAGCACTGAAGCTGCAACGTGGTGAGGTGGCTCTGCTGGGACTAACCACAGGGCTTCTGCTGCTAAATCATTTTGTCTTCACAGAGCTTCCTGAGAGCTGGGCTGACATGCAGGAACCACTGCTTGAGGGGATGTGCTTCACTCTGAAGTATCTGGGCATGACACTGGTAGAGAAACCCAAAGGGGAAGACATGGCAGCTGCTGCCATCCGCCGGATCGTCGCCACGGTGAGAGCCAGCTCTGTGCTGGGGTAGAGAAGGGCCAGTTTGGAGCTGGCAAGTAGACATGGGAAGCATCGACATCACAGTCCTGAGCTCCATCTAGGGACTGTGCTGTTCCCAAGGGGAGGGTGGCTTGCAAGTGACAGGCTGGCCTCCATCTCAGTGCTTTGGAGGAAGCTGTTTTTCTGCAGGACAGCCACCATTGCTTGCTACCACGCAGCTGGGGGCAGAACTTTGTCCCTCTCTTCACACAGAGAAGAGAGAGAACTGGGGGAGATGGGGTCAGTCCTTTCCCATGTGCATGGCAATAGCATGAAGGGACTCCTGGGGTGCCCTAAACAAGATGTGCCTGATCTCCAGGCTCTTGCTTTCCTGTCCATTTGGCAGGAACCTCTGCAGCATGGGTCCAAGTGAGAGACATTCTGTGCAGAATCTGGGAGGTTTCTGGCAGCAGGGTGGGGTTGAGGGCCCTCACTGGGTCTTCAAAGATGTCTGGTGTCTTTCCACTGCCAGGCACGGGTGGGAGCTCGCAAGTTCCAGAAGGTGATCCTGACAGTGTCTCCAAGGGGCATCTCGCTGCAGGACGCCGAAACAAAGGAGATGGTTGAGAACATCTCCATCTACAGGTGGGCATGGCATGCAGGAGGGCCTGGGTAAGGGAAGTGATCCTGGATGATTCTATGATTCTGGGTGTTCCCAAGCAACCAGCAGGAGACTGGTGGGATCTCGAGCAGCAAGGGTGGGCTGGGCCTTGTGCTGGCCCCCACAGCACTGCCTGGGTCTGAATGCATACAGGGACCTGGGCAAACTTGTGTTCTCAGTCAGTATCTGGCCTTTTCTGTGGACCCTGATTGTCTCTTCTGAGTCCTGTGCTCAGCAGGATGTCAGATTGGGGCTGGTGGATAGAAGACCCCCACAACTAGGGCAAGACTGCATGCCTACCTTTTTTTTGCTGATGAAAGACCAGAGGACCACCCTTCTGGCTGCAATGGCCTGAGTGTGCCTTGGCCTGCAGCTCACTTGAGCTGGCTAAAGGCAGTTCAAAGAGCTGTTTTCCTGTTTGTTTGTTCCCTCCTTACTGCTGCCAGTTGTACTTTGGCTGTGTGTATGTGGGAGGGGAGCATGGCTGAAGGCTGATCGCTAGCTGAGAAGCAGAGTCAGGACGTGTCCTTGGTGCAAAAGCTGGGACTCAACACAAGAGCTGATACACCAAAGCAGAGCATCCTACTGCTTGGCCTCCAGTTGTGCTCTTGCTTTTCTATGCTCCTTTTGATTCAGTGCTTGAGTTCACACCTAGGCTTGAACAAGACATCAGAAGACCAAAGAGCACACTGAGCAACACAAGCTGGGGATACCTGTGGATGCAGTGATCTCTTACTAGCTCTAGGTGCCAGGCAGCCTTTTGTCCTTTCTGGGGAGCTGTGCTGCTGGTTATCTAGGGCAGGTGAAAGTCTCAGGCTGTCTCCCCTATTTGTTGGTGTGCAGCAGACCTATGCTGGGTTCCCCTGTTGCTCTGAGCAGCTCCTCTCTGCCCATAGGATCTCCTACTGTACAACAGACAAGCTGCAGAACAAAGTCTTTGCTTACATTGCGCAGAGCCAGGAGAGCGGGGCGCTGGAGTGCCATGCCTTCCTGTCACCTAAGAAGAAGATTGTAAGCACTTCTCTTTGGCTCTTGGCTCTTTGAGGTAAGGGTGGGTATGAAGCCCTTTCTTCTTCCCCTTCAGAGAGAGCAGACCCTTACTTCTGTGTCCCTAGATGGAAATAGAGCCAGGGAATGTACGTTTCCTCACATTGTGCAGAGGTGGATGGTGAGCAACAGGAGGTTCTTCTGTCCCAGTTCCTCTGGGATCTCCTCTTGGAAAAGATTGGCCCATATGAACAGACTGGCAGAGCACTGAGCCTTGGCCTTCCACACGAGAGTTGCACAGGGAGATGTGACATGGGAGGCCTGGAGCACCTCTGTTCTTGGGCAGTGCTATTGCCATGGCTTGGGAGCAGAGATGGAATTAGACATTTTCCCTCTTTCTTGTACACAGGCCCAGGCTGTAACTCTGACGGTGGCCCAGGCCTTCCAAATGGCATTAGATCTCTGGGAAGCAGCAAACACAGGTAGGAGGAATTTCTCTGACATTTCCCTCTGCCTAGTCCTGGGATTGGGGTCTACATTGCCAGATCCTGTTTTGGGCTGTATGGAGGAGAGATGGCTTTCTGCTCGGGTGGTGAAATGCACCAACCAGGGCACTGTCCTTGCTGTTGTGCTCTTTGCTGCTTCCTCATAAGGGGAGCCTGCCCTGTCTCTGGCTGGGGGTGTCCCTGCTATCCGTGCTGACCTCCTCTGCACTGCTGAGCTATTGCACAGCTCGGGGCCCTGTGGGACCTGCCCTGAGCAGTGTCCCCCCCACCCTGCTCCCATGTTTGTTTGCACTATCCCCCAAGCACAGCAGGGACATGTCTCTTGCCCACAGTCCTGCCTGTACATCCCCTGCTGAGCCTTGTTCAAGTTCCAGGCGCTAACTCTGCTGCTTTTGCCCTGTCCCAGGCTCTAGGCAGGAACAGCCCCTACACCCTCCATGTGTCTTGGAGCGCAGTGAGCCCAGCAGAGCAAGTGAGCCAGCTCCCCCGGGGAGCCCTCCCTTCAGACACCAGTTTGGGGTACAGTATGTGCAAGTCTGGCCCATGCCCAGGGCTGTCACACATAAGGGCAGGAGAAGAGTAACCCTTATGCAGCTCCCTCCTCCTGGCCTTTCAGGCTCCTGTTGGTGTCTGCACAGCCCCCCTTGTACGTGCAGGCCTGACGTGACAAGGAGCACTCTGTGCTCTGTCTGGCTCACAAGGCAGGAGCCTCAGGTGATCTTTGCTCCAGGAGATCTCCTGTCAGGCCCAGCGTTGCAGCAGCCAGCCCTGTTGCACAGGGAGCTGGGACCTGCTCTGTGTACTTGGTGCCATGGTTTGGGGTGAGACAGCCACTCTCAAGGAGAGGAACCTTTGTCTGGTCGTCATCTTGCCAGCCTGGGATAAGGCTCAGCCCTGCCCATCTGCACAGCACCAACTGAATGTCCAGAGCCAGTCACAGCATTTCTAGTGTTGCAAGTCTCTGTTGTCGTTGTGTCCCTGCCCAGGAGCCTCTGAATGCTTGCTTCTTGACTTCGTGCTTCCAGCATTGGCCCAGCCTGGCAGTGGTTGGGGCCATCATTGCTTGCAGCGTGCTCCAGGTGGTTCTCTGCCTGGCCCTCCAGCTGGGACATGCTCACCCTGCTCCAGTCTCTAGGCAAAGGTGTGCTGTGTGCAGCAGCTATCTCAGCTTGGTGGCTCATCCCCAGTTCACGCCCTGTGTTTGATGCTCTGCTGGCTTGGGGAATGTGAGGAGAACCTTGGTCTGTCTCTTCCCTTGTGTGGCTGTGTCTGAGCTCCAAGGATTTCATCAGCCCAGTACTGCAGGTGCCATTTTTCCCCTTCCTGCTTGTAGACGAGTCTTGTCCTTGTCATGCCTGGTGGGTGACTGACTGTCTTGTGAAGGTGCTGGGGACAGCCCTGCTGCCCCAGAAGAGGCTCTGGGCATCCCAGACTGGATCCTGGTAGAGACCTACTTTTCTGTTTGTTTGTTTGCTTGCTTGCAAGGAGGAGGAAGAGGAGGAGGAAGATGAAAACCTCGATGAAGCTTTATCTGGGTAGGTGGTGAGCTGCTGCCTGTGTGTAAGAAGCTCTCTGGTGAGCCCTGTCTTGTTTCCTTCCCCATGTCCCAAGCAAGGGGTAATGCTGAAGCCATGAGCTTTGTGGGAGCTCAGATGAAATCTGCGGGGGAGCTTTCTGCTGCTTTCTCTGTCTCTGTCAGCTGAGGTTGAATGTACAGGGGGCTGAGTTGTGGAGAGACAGATTTTGCAGTTCAGCTCTTGCAATGGGGGGTTGATACTTACCCTCAGGACAGAACAAGAGACATCTTTGGGTATGTTTCTGCCATTCTTTGCTGAGGACAACCCATCCAGATGTGCTTCTCATGTTGAATCCAGAGCTGGCCCTCTCCTTCTCCTGATTTCAGTGGGCTTAGGCCAGGTTGGATGCCCAGTCATGCTGACGGTGTGGACTAGGAGCTGGGACTGAGCTTGGGAGGAGGCCAGAAGTGGAGTATTAACCCATAAGTCTTTGCAGAGGTGCGTGTGGTGGTGGGCTTGCTGAGCCTGTTCCATTATGGCTGTTCTCATGCACCTGTCAAGCCAGCGCCTGATGGGTCTGGCAATGCCAGCAGGCTGAGACTGCTCTAAGCAGGTGTCATCTGGGGATCAGCAAGTGCAAAATGTGAAGGTGTGTATGTGTCCCTTTGATGTGGCCACTTGTTCTTGGGGGATTCTTGATGGGAGGAGATGTGGCTTTGCAGCATCAGGGCAGGATAGCCTGGGGAAAAGATTTGGAAGCAAGTAGGCTAGGGCCTTCTGCAGTCTGAGTGCCTGGTACTGCTGGGCCTATGCTGGCAGGGTCATGAGCAAGGGTCTCTCAGCAGGTGCTTGCTTGGAGATGATGGGTGCTCTGTTCTCTTCCAAAGCTGCATGGAGGAGCTGAGGAGGGGAGCCCATGGACCAACGGGTAAGCTCTCTCCCTCTGTATTGCTTTTCTACCTCCCCCAGCGTAGCCTCTGCAGAGGGAGGAGATTGATAGTTCTCTTGGGAAGGTCTGCTTCCCCTCCCTGTCCGTATTGAGTTCCCAACCACAAATGTTATGGACCAGATCTCCCTCCCTCTTGCTTTTCAGAGTTGGCACCTCCTGTGCCCAGAACGAGCTCATCGACTGCACAGCTGCCGCTGAGCTGGCCCATTCTGGGGCAGCCCCCAGGCAGCCGGAAGGAGCCAGGAGGAGCTGGAGACCCCCACACAGTTGGCCCTGGGACTGATCGCCCCAAGAATCCCATGAGCTAAGCCACGTCTCTGCACCAACGGAGCAGCCACTCAGGATTCACCCTGTGCCTGCACCCAGGCTGGTCAGCAGCTGCCCTGCCTCCAGGCACAGGGGCTGTCGGTACAGCTGCAGTGCAGCGCGTGGACTGTGATGCCCGCTCCTTGTCCTGCTGCCCGCCTGCATGAACCGCCTCAAACTGCAGTTGCTCCCAGCTCCCCTTTAAGGCTGATGGACTGGTGTTCGTTGCTCTGCCTGCTGCTGGTGCAGGCATAGCCACCCCGCGTGCCCTGAGCCTGCAGGATGTAGGCGGTGCACCCAGGGCTGTGCTCATCTGACTTAGCTCCTTGTAGTGGCAGCAGGGAGCAACTGAGGCTGAGCAGCCCGCGGGGCACGGGGCTTGCTCAGCAAATTGAAGGTGCATATGACCCTTGGGAAGCCATAGCTGTTGGCCTGGAGGGACCTTGCCCCTGCAGTTCAGCCCTGCACCCTCCCACAAGTGAAACAAGCTGTTTTTGAAAGGAAAGCTCTGCATTTGTAGGGAAATAAACTGAGGGTTGGTGGTTGTTTTTTTTTTTAACTGTTGTCCATTTGCTTTTGAGTGCTCAGTGCGGGCCTTGTGCAGACGTGGGAAGTGCTGTGTCCACTGCACTACCTGCAGGAAGGCATGGCTGGTGCTGTGTCAGAGGGATGTCAAGGAACCTTGGGGGCTCCGTGTGCACCAGCAAATGTTTGCACAGCAGGGGCTGACAGTGGACCCTGCAGAGGCCAGAGATGGCATAATGTCCCATGTATCAGCAGCTCCCCGCCCATTTCAACCTGTCGTGCTGCACTTGGTCTGTGGTGTGAAGGCATGGCCAGCAGCATGCGTGGTTTCTCCAGCCAGGTTTGCAGCCGATTGCTGTTCTTGCTGTGAATAATTCTGCTTCACCATCTCCTGCCACTGGGGAAGGCAGTGGGCTGTACCTGTTGCCCGGGAGCTGTCAGACTCCAGGCAGTGTAAATGCATCTGTCTCCCTGAGACAGGAGGTTGCTGCAGTGTGCCTCTGCTGACACTGCAGCCCTGTGTGACTTCTTGCAGGACTTGGTGGGTGTCAGGTCTGCAGTTAATCCTGGGTTTTATCAGCTGCTGCTGCAGTGAGCAGCTTCCAGCTCCTTGTGTCAGCCTGGAACAGTTGCTGTGCCTGCTATGTATAACTTGAGAGACATTGTGTTCCTTTCTTATTTGGCCACAGCTTTTGTACTCTGCTGTCCTCACCTGATGGGGAGCATCACAGCCTTCTGCCAGCAGCCTGCTGAGCCCTGGCATCATCTTCCTTCAGCAGCTGCATGTCCTGCAGCATGACAGGCCAGCCTGCAGCACTGGTACTCTCTCAAAGGCCAAAAAGAAGTACAAGATGGCCTTAGAGGACCTGCTGCACAGCATGTGCTATCAAGAACAGAGCCATACACATAAGTGCAAGAAGCGATTGTACATGTGTGCCCCCCTCCCCCCCACGCCTGCAATGCTGCAGGGACAACACTGCTTTTGAGCCAGGATGCTTTTATTGAAAAGACCCCGCCACAGGGAGTTGCTTACCCTGTCCCTTCCCAGTCCAGTCCTGCAGCAGGAGCTGAACAGCACCTGGAAGTGAGAGTCCTGAAAGTGCTTTGCTGGGAGGTTTATTCCTGGAAGACGCTGGATCCTGTGATGCTTGAGTCCAGGGCTGCAGAGCCAGCGCCCGGCTCAGTGACCAGCCACAGAGCAGAGCACGGAGGGAAGAGCAGCAGCCAGGGCACCAGGCACGGCCTCTGTGGCAGCAGGGCTCCTCGTGTCACCCTGCATCCCCTGCCTCTGGCAAGAGAGCATGGCTGGGCCAGACCTCAGCCTTGGACACAGCACGCATCCCGCCAATCCAGCCAGGCTGGCTGCATTATGCATGCAGTGCACACGCACAGTGAGCCCTGACGGGGAAGTGGCAGAGCCACAGCAGTGCGCTGGCCAGACCCATTCCCATAGCTCTGTGAGCCTCACCTCACCACGGGACTGACTCTCCCTGCCCTACTGCAGCCCAGCCAGGCACTGCAGCAGCACTAACTCTTCAAGCTCTCATTTGTGTTTTTGTCCCCTGCAGCAGGGCGAGGCATGGGAAGCCTGCAATGACGGAGTGCAGTGGGCCCCATCCTCCAGCAGGGGCCCGCTCTCACAGCCCAGCCCCACAGACCCCCCTGCCTCCTTGCCATGACCTCGCTGGCAGCACTGGGGCCAGCGCCTGCACTGCACCCTCCCCTCAGCTTTGGGGCCAAAAGGGTGCAGATCCTTCCCCCGCAGCACAGCAGGGAGAGCCAGGTCTGCCCCAGAACGCCTCCTGGGCAGGAGTCTGGTGCCACACAGCTGAACCCCAGCCACTGGCCACGCCTGGGCTCTGGGATGCTGCCTCCCCCCAGGGCTGTGTGCAGGACAGGGCAGCAGCCCCTCCGCTCCCCCACAGGCTGGTGGCATACCCCCACTCCTTCGCTCAGCTCCACGCTCCGTAGCGGCAGGGAAGCGGGGCCAGGCATGCATGCACAGCCGGGAGCCAACTCCATGCACATCCCCAGACAGGTGCCCTTGGGAAAGCGTAAGTTCGGATACGTGGATCTTCGCATGCAGAGTTCCAGGCTGGCTGCCTGGTGCTGCCTCCTCTTCCAAGGCCTGTTTTAGCTCTGACACGATGCCCAGGAGCCCAGATGCACAGCTGGTGCTGCACTTACACCTCGATTATATTGACAGAGGGAGACTTCTTCTACGGGAGAAAAAAAACAAAACGCTTTGAGGCTGTGCTTTATGGAGACCTTGGGATGGGAAATCTGGAGGAGGAAAGAGAACTTGGCCCTCAAAGTCCTGGAAACCAAGGGGACAGAGAAACAGGCCAGTGGGCAACATGTGAATGGAGTTTGCACCATGGATAGAGAAGGCAGATGAGACCCAAGGGAAAAAACTACTGCAATATCCCATTAGAGCACATGCCATCAGGGTTATAAATCGGTCTTTGTTGAGTAACAAAGAACAAGTCAGGTGCTGACCTCTCTGAGATGCAGAAGAGGTGTAGCCTCTACGTGGGGTGGTGATGGGGCATGGTAATGGGGCAAGTACTGGCTGTTGCAGCGAGAGGACAGCTACCATCCTGCAGTGTGGGAGCCACCCCAGCGGAGGTGTCCTGCCATCACTGTGGGTATTTCTCCTGCACTCACACATGGGGCACACAGACTGCCCCAGGGCTCACTGCAAGTCCTCAGCTTTTGGGGTGAGGACACAAACGGGTGTTTTCCATTTCTGGAGAAAGCAAGAACCTGTCCAGCCACTAAGGCACAGCAGATGTCACCTGCCAGTCCTCCTGTAAGCCCTCCCCCTCACCTTGCTCCGCAGCAGTCCTCCAGTAGGTCGCTCTGGAGTGCTGTGCTCCGAGGATGGCTTCGTCTTCTCCTTGTTGTTGTTGGAGTCGTTGTCCTTGATGATGTCATACTGTCTGCAGAAGAGGGCGATCACCGCTGCAGAAAGAGGAGGGATGAAGAACTCCCTCACGCAGGCTGCCACCTGTTCCCCTCCCCATCGTCACAGTGGGAGAGCAGCCAGGCCCAGGGGTTGGGGTGATGGTTGGACTTGATGACCTTAGAGGTATTTTCCAGCCTTAACAGTTCTATGAAAATGGAGCCAGAGGCACCTAGAAGAACCAATCCCAAAGGACTTGCAAGGAAGGAGGATGCCAGGACCGTGCCAGCATTCCTCTGAGCTCTCTGAGCCCCATCCTCTCTGTGGACCCAAGACTGTGCCTCTGTCCCAGCCTGCCAGCATGCTGTTAATGGCACTCACCTGCCCACATAAGCAGCACGGCCACGATGATGATGATCTCTCCTGTCTGCAGTTGCCTGTCTTTGTCCAGACCTTCCATGGTGATGTCACCTGCAGAGAAGAGCAGCCAGGCAGGGCTGGCAGCGGTCACCCTCCCAGCAGAACCCACCTCATGACCACCATCATTCAAGGATCTGAGGAGCCACAGAGAGAGGCCCACCTCCCCCTGTCAAACAAATGCAGACTGGGAAGAAGGCATGCAGCCTACGGCTTTCCATAAAGACCCGCACTGCACATCATCTCTCTTGGATTCACAGCCAGCATTTGGGCAACCCCCAGGCAACTGGCACAACGTGGCTGCAAAGTGGAAAGGAGATGCCCCACGGGTGGGGCTTAGGCAATGCCCTCACCTTGGTTGGAGCTGTTGGAGGGGAGGCGGTCGGTCTCCTTCAGGGTCCGGAAGTGGACACGCTTGCTGGCCTGACTTTCCCCATAGAGACCGATGCTCTGCACCTGGATGATGTAATCGGCATCTTCTGCCAGGTCCCACAGCACGCAGGCCCGGTTGGTGGTGTTCACCTCCCGGATGAAGCGCTGCATCTGACCATCCTGCCGCTGCCAGAGTGAAGAGCTGTCATCCCCAGGGAGTTGATCCCAGCTGCACCCTTCCTGCAGGGCTCTGCTGAGTACAGCGCCCTCGCTCCTCCCTTCCCAGGCAATCCTCCACCCCTGGGGTGGGCCGGCACCTCGCTCCGCGGCATCCCTGTGCGGCCAGAGGGACCCCTGGGGACACGGCCTGGGTACCTGCTGTAGGATGGCATAGCCGATGACCACGTCTCCTTCTGGCACATCCCAAGAGACGGTGGCAGAGTTCGCCTTCAGCTGCGTCACAGTCACATTGACGGGGGACGGCGGCCTGTCTGGGTGAGCAGGGGTGGACCGAGGGGAGGCACGGGAGAGAGGCAAAAGGTCTATCAGAAAAGGCACTTGTCCCTCCCTTTCCCTCCAACCACGGGGTTTTTCTCCAGCATTCGCCCACTGCAGCTCAGATTTTCATTTGTTGGAAAGTATCCTGCAGAGTAGCAGCAGGGCTGCCTGGCATGGTATGCTGCTGCTCAGTCCAGACACAGCAGCCTTCTTGGTAGTAAAGTCCCACGCTTCTGTGGGGTTCTGAGTCCAAACAAGCCCTACATTAATGCAGCACTTCAAACACAACTGTGACAGTGAAACGAGGATCCTCCAATCTCTGGGGCTGCCCTGTGCATGTGCACATCATGAATGCCTGGCACACCACCCAGGGCTGCGTAGGAAGCGGCACAGACACAGTATTTATATATCAACTGTGACAGAAAAATGGGGCAGCTTGGAATAAACACACTACAGAGCTCAGCCTGGGCACCTCATCTGCCTGGCGTTGCTCCCTGCTCCAAACTGGGGAGGAAAGCCCAGTGCAGAGGGCAGAGCTGACTTTGACAGTGCAGTGCTATCAGCTGCAAAGCTGACAGCAAAGCTGAGCCACTGCCATCCTTTGCATTGACCCACGGGCTGCACCACTGCTGTTTTCTCATTTCAGCCCCTGGAATTACTGAGGTCTGAACTGGGCAGCACGTGCCCAAACCCTTCAGGAACACGGCTCAGGATTCAGCATGAGCCATGGGCCATTCCCAGCACATAGCCCTGATGTGCTCTACGCTCTTTGGAACGTGTGAGCTCAGTGCTACGGATGCAGCCACATCCTGCTGCCATTTGGCCTTGGGCCGAGAACAAGACCTGGTGCTTCACCACAATAATAAATTGTGGTGGACTTCTACACCTAACAGAATGAAGGAAGGTCTGAACATGCCCGATGTATTTGCAGAGAAATTAAAGGTCTGACATTTCAGCAATGCAAGAGTCTATGTATGGAGCCTGCAGAATTTTCTAGGTTCTGCAGGAAGACAGCATGGCCCAGCCCAGCTTCACGCTGGGGATGCTGAGACATGGGACTGAGTCACTACAGTTTGAGAGCAAGGTCACTGCAATGATCCATGATCCATGCTACTGGGTCCACGTGGACTGGGACGTGTCACTTGGTTGATTTGCTGTAGAGAACACATGATGAGCATGTGGGATTTGCACACCTAATAGGAAGAGTGAGGACAGAAAGATTCAGCTGTTGGAACCAGGTAATAGGATGAGAGGTAATGGCCTCAAGTTGTGCATGGGGAGGTTCAGGTTGGGTATTAGGAAAAAACTCTCATAAAGAATGGTGATCTTTTGGCACAGGCTGCCCAGGGGGGTGGTGGGGTCACCGTCCATGGAGCTGTTCCAGAACAATGGGGATGTGGCACTGAGGGACGTGGGCAGTGGGCATGGTGGGGTAGGCTGAGGTTGGACTTGGGGATGTGAGAGGTCTTTTCCAACCTGAATGATTCTATGACTCTACTGGAAACACGGGGACAATGTTAAAACCCAAGGATACACAAGATGAATGTCACTGGGACAAGACCTCCAAAGGAGAGCTCTCACCACAGAAAGATCCCCACATCAAACCCATGTTCTCCAGTCAGAGCAGTTCTGTGTCATAAAGGTCTGAGTGCCAGGGCTGCAAAACATCTGCACTCCGATATGACTCTTGAAAACACCTCTATAAAGCCAAGCTCCTCCAAGACTGCTGGGCTCTGTGGCATGCTTTTCCCAGAGCTCAGCCCCACGCAGTGCATTCAGCACTAATGATCCTGCATCATTTATAAGCTATTCAGCTTCACTTCTGATTAAAACCCTATCAAAGAATGGGGCAGCACCACAGAAAGAGGGTGATGGCCTGGAGAACCCTTTCCTGCTACCACGGAGGTGTTGGACGGATGCACCTCGATAGCAGCACTGGCGGACATGGCTGGGCACAGGGATGGGGCACAGCCCCACGCACTCTCTCCCCATCCTGCTGTGCCTCTGGAGGAGGACCCGTGCCCTTGGCACCACTGCTCAAGGGCACAGATGTTGGTCCAAGCCATCCATCCCTGCAGCAGGGCAGCCAGCCTCGCACCACACACCTGAAGATGAGGGGTCACTTTTTAACTGCATTTCTTCCCAAATACCACGGGCCCCGGAGTTCCTGTTGTGCAACCAGGCTGCCAGGGGACAGCAGGGGACGGACACCAAGCCGAGCTCAGAATGAAGCAGCCCATTCCGCCGTGACGGCTTGCCAGAACGTAGCAATGCAGAAGGGGCCAACAGAGAGCAGCAGGCATTGCCATGGAGGTGAGTCGGGGAAGGAAGGAGAGCAGCGCCCGGCTTACAGCGCATCACCTCAGTCTGAACCGACAGCAGCGCGGGGACAGCCGGGCAGCAACGCATGGAGGGATGCAGGCACGGCAGCCACAGGGAACAGCTCACGGGACAGCCCCGGGGCACCGCCGCCCGCCACACCCGTTCCATCCCCATCCCATCCCCATCCCATCCCCATCCCGTCCCCATCCCGTCCCCATCCCGTCCCCCGGCGGCACTTACTGGCTCGCACCAGGCACAGGTCGCAGCTGAAGAGCACCAGCACGGGGTTAAGGTACGCCGAGAAGCGGGCCATGGCGGCGGGGCCGGCCCCGGACCGCAGCCCTGCCCCGGGCGGCAGCCCTGGCACCGGCCCGCTCCCTGCGCCGGTGGACGGAGCGGGGCCGAGCCCCGACCGCAGCGCGGGGGTGTTGGGGCGGGACGGCCCTCCCTCCCCGGCTCGGCTCCTCCCCGCAGCCCCGAGCGGCACCGCAGCGCCCTCCGGCGTCGTTCCCCGGTTCTCAAATCTTCGTGTCCGTGGTTGCCCCGACCCGAGCGCGGCGCTTTGCTCCTGGCCTCGTTCAACCTCGTTAGCTTCTCGTGGGCCCGCTGCCCCAGCGTGTCCCGTCTCAAGGCGGACCCCCGGGGGACACCGCTCGTCCGCCTGGATGGACACAGAGCCTCCGGCTGCGACCTTCCAGCCAATCCCTTATCCACAGCCTTCAAGTCCACATCTCTTCTATGCAGAGATAAAGATGTGCAGGACCACATCTGAGGCCATGCACACAGCCAGGCAGAAGATATCAGTTGCCCTTCCTCTGTCCACTGACGCTCTCACTCCATCATATCCCAGCATAAAGGTGAGGCTCACCGGCCTATAGTTCCATGGCTCTTCCTTTCCCCTTTCTTAAAAACGGGAGTGATGTTATCCCCACAGTGCTGCAGCCTGGGCCAGCTGGGCTCCTCTCCCTGCTTGGCAGGAGAGGCACTGTGTGCCCAGCTGGGCCCAATAACACCACCAGCCGTGACCCCAATGTGGCTCTGCCCAGCCATCCCTCTCCACCCGTCTGCATTTGGCATCATAGAATCACAGTGTGGTTGGGATGGAAGGACCTCACAGCCCCCATCCCCACCCCTGCCTTCAAAAGAGCAGTGCTGCAGTGGCACAGCTGCCCATGGAGGCGGTGGGGTCACCATCCCTGGAGATGTTCCAGAACCATGGGGATGTGGCACTGAGGGACGTGGGCAGTGGGCATGGTGGGGTGGGTTGGGGTTGGACTTGGGGATCTGAGAGGTCTTTTCCAACCTGAATGATTCTATGATTCAAATGTGTGGCTCAGCTCCATCACCAGGTTGTAGATAGCAACTCTTTGAGATTATAATCTTTATGAAACGTGCAGTCCTTCTGCTAGTCACTAATAACTCCTGATCTTCCTTTTTTGTTCATTTGGAGATGGTAATTTTTTACCATAATTGGCTTGGGGGATGTTCAGTGCTGCCCAAGAACAGACATCAATACTTTTTATTATCATAGGGTACGGTGAAGCCAAGAGTTTTGCTATGTAATTATGTGCAATGTGAAAAGTAATTTATTCTGTTGGGTTTAGACCAGCTGCCCAATTACTTCTTCTGGTGCTTCCCAGTTTCTATTGTGAGAGATAGTTAATAATTATTCTCTATGCGTGCACATTGCACCATTTGTGTCACTGTAGCTCCTTACCGTATTTCCTAGCCAATCTTTTTCCCTATCCTTTTAAAGGTGGGACAACTGGGCAGCATAAGGTGTTTGAGACGTGGATGCCCTGTTTATTGATACAGTGGTATGACAATCCCAGATGAATAATGTTACCACTCACCCCTTCCCAGATCATTTTGTAGAATTATAGAATGGTTTGAGTTGGAAGGGACCCTTAAAGGCCACCTGGTCCCACTCCCTGCAATGAACAGGGACACCCACAGCTCCATCAGTGCTCAGAGCCTCATCCAGCCTGACCTTGGGTGTCTGCAGGGACATCCACCACCTCTCTGGGCAACTTGTACCAATGCCTCAGCACTCACCACCACAGGGGAGGTTTAGGTTGGATATTAGGAGGAAGTTTTTCACCCAGAGGGTGGTGACGCACTGGAACAGGATGCCCAAGGAGGCTGTGGATGCCCCATCCCTGCAGGCATTCAAGGCCAGGCTGGATGTGGCTCTGGGCAGCCTGGTCTGGTGGTTGGAGACCCTGCACAAAGCAAGGAGGTTGAAACCAGATGATCATTGAGGTCCTTTTCAACCCAGACCATTCTGTGATTCTATGATATGATGATATTGTAAAAAACTTCTTTATATCCAGTCTAAATCTCCCCTCTTTTAGTTTGAAATGATTTCCCTGTGTCCTGTTACAATAGACCCTGCCAAAGAGTCTGTTCCCTTCTTTCTTACAGCCCCTCTTTAGATGCATTTACACCACATGAAGGCATTGAAGCCAAGAGCCTGATAAAATGAAAAGCAATTTGACAGGAAAGTGTTATTTTAAAAGCATTATTATAAAACAAGAGGGGGTTATTCCACTGCGCTTTTAAGTACTTGAAGACTATAAAGACAGAGATGACTGAACGCTTTTAATGGCTATCAAGCCCCATTTAAAATATGCATTTTTTTTAATAAAACTTTAAACATTCAATTGCATATGTGCCAAAATTCAATGTATTCAATTCAGTGTATTACTTTCATTGAAAGCTTAATTGCAACAGAGAATAACAACCTCTTCATTGCAATCTTTAGCTCAGAACACAATGGCAAAGCTAAAAGGGAAAAAAACAAAGAGATGTGATGGATGCCCCATGCCTGGAGACTTTCAAGGCAAGCCTGGGTCAGGTTCTGAGCACCCTGATGGGAGCTGTAGGTGTCCCTGCTCATTGCAAGGGAGTTGCACTAAATGCCCTTTCAAGGTCCCTTCCAACTGTAAGGATTCTATGGTTCCAAGTCCAGATTCAGGCAACTGATCTGAAGAAAAACATTCACTTTTGTTCAAGAGATCATAAAGACCTGTCTTGAGGAGGCCAGGGATGGAGTGCAGTACCTTGGGGCAGACTGGGACCTTGTGCTTGAAGTACAACAGTGGACTGGAGCTATCCATCATCACTTTCAGCTTGCTGATGCCCAAATTCTCACTGTGGCTGTGTTGCTCTGGGGCATTCTTGATGACAGAGGAGGCTGCTTCCTTATGCAGCAATATTCCCACCCAAAATTCCCTAGCAAGTCTCTGCAGAGCTGCCCTCCCATTAAAGGCAGTTGAATCCAAACATGAAACACGCACTTACTGTGACTACGATTTACCATTGGGACCACTGGTGGGGCACAGGGATGCTCTCACAGGCTGGATCCTTGGGACAAAATAGTGCTCATACATTCGTGCCCAGTACCACTTCCATGCCCTGAGTTGTCCTCATCACAGCTGCTAAACTGTCCAGAACAGGATGTGTGTACCCAGACTGCAGTATGCTGAAGTCTTGAAGAGTGCCTGGAGAGAGTGTGGGAAAGCATCAATGGGGGTAAACCCCAATTAAACAGCAGGATGATCCCACTTCAGTGCCCAGAAATGGTCTCTGGCCTTCTCTAATTTCTTAGTGTAGGCATAGCTGACGTGTTTAAGGCAGGCTGTACTAAGCCTGCATCCTGCAGAGCAGTGGCTGAAAGGGATTCAAGGGCAGCAGGGACACGCATCATCTTCTGTGGTTATGTAAACTGTGAAGAAGGTGGTTCTGTCTGTAGATGGGAAAAACAGGCATGGCAGATGTAGAAACTGACCTGGAGCCTCACCTGAAAAGAACGCAAACGTTTGGGGAACGCAGAGAAAACAATGATCTGCGGACCAGGAAACATCTCAGGGGGAGGCAGAAAGAGTTCGAGCTCTTAAAAAAGAAACCTAAAGGTTATCATTTACTGCATACACAGAGCTGGGAAAATGTGCTGAAGGTTAAAGGCCCCTCTGGTCTATGGAGGGAGGTTGCATAAGATTAAGGAGCTAGGAATAAAATCAAAGATGTCCTAGTTAGAAACTAGGTATGACATTAACTCTTGGCTGAAAAGGACTCATTCCCAATGCTGCTCAGGAGCATCTCCTGGCGTGGTGGTTTAACACTGCTAGGTGGCTCAGCACCACCACGCTGCTCTCTCATGTCCCATTCATTGGAGTGGGATGAGATGACCTCTAAAGGTCCCTTCCAACTCAAAATGATTCCATGATTCTGTGATTTAGGAAACCTTTGAGGGTAGCTCAGATGGACTTTTGAAACTGGTACAACGTGCATAAAGAGACACTGCACTAATAAGCAGAGCTGCTGAATTTATCCCCCCCCCCCACCCAAATCTGTGTTAATCTTGCTGTATTTTAATTATGAAATAACCTACTTAATTTTGAAGAAAGCTGGCCTCCAGTCAAGCAACACTTTGAGAAATTGATCATGTCATGCTTAGTGGTGTTGGTTTTATGCCCATCATTCCAGCCAGGCAGCATTCCAGGGTGACATCATCCCTCCAGCCACCTACTGTGCAGGTCACTGCCATCACTGAGGTCCAAATTGCTTCAAGAACTGCTCCCCGTGACAGTGCACAGTGAAACATCCAAGTTATACATAATGCCTCTGCGAGGAACCCGTGGAAGAGCCTGTCTGGCACAGCGTGCTGTCCTCACCCTGGGAGATATTAAAAAACAAGTTGGAAGTATTCCTCACATACACAGAAGTGAGCTGCTGTAAATTCGGCTCCATCAGAAGAGGGGTGGCCAGCAGGGACAGGGAGGTGATTGTCCCCCTCTACTCTGCCCTTGTGACGCCCAATCTGGAGTACTGCATCCAGGTCTGGAGCCCCTGGTACAAGAAAGACAGGGAGCTGTTGCAGAGGGTCCAGAGGAGGTCACAAAGATGATCAGAGGGCTGCAGCACCTCCCTTATGAAGAAAGGCTGAGGGAGCTGGGCTTGTTCAGCCTGGAGAAGAGAAGGTTGTAGGGTGACCTCACTGCAGCCTTCCAGTACCTAAAGGGAGCCTAAAACAGGAGGGGAGTCAACTCTTTGAAAGGGTAGAAAACAGCAGGACAAGGGGAAATGGTTTTAAGTTGAAGGAGGGAAGATTCAGGTTGGATATCAGGGGAAGTTCTTTACTATGAGAGTGGTGAGGTGCTGGAACAGCTGCCCAGAGAGGCTGTGGATGCCCCGTCCATCCCTGGAGGTGTTCAAGGCCAGGCTGGATGGGGCCCTGGGCATCCTGGTCTAGTATGAAATGGGGAGGTTGGTGGCCCTGCATGCAGCAGGGGGTTGGAGCTTCGTGATCCTTGAGGTCCCTTCCAACCCAACTATTCTATGATTCTATGAGTTGACTCATTCAAACAAAACAGAACAACAAAAAAACAACCCTCGATGTTTTCTCTCCCCCTCTCCAGGACAAGGAATGAAACAACTCCAGCACCGTACCAGTATTTAAATAATGCCCACAGAGCACTCACAGCTCGCCAGCCTGAAGTCTTCTCACCAAACCAACAGCACAACTGACACTGAACGACGCTGTAAGTAAAACCAACCAACATGTTTTCACACAGAACAATTTTCTGTAAATATTTTTTAATTAAATTACAAGTCTGGGTTGGTAAAAGTAGCTGCTGACACGGTCAGTTTCTGTAGGGCGTTGTTCTTGCCCATATGCTATACAGGTATCCGTGCAGTATCTTTAATGCTAGTTACTACATACTTGTAAATAAGGATTTGTTCCAGAGATTGCCAGAGTCTGCAGCTATCTGATATATTTTTTAACAACAATACTAATGAAAATATAAAACAGTTACAATGCAAATCCGCAGGGTAAAAAAGCTGGTGGAAAATGAAAGCGATGAGAAATTATACAACAAAGTGATCCCAAAGAGTGGCTCAAGCAAAAACCACACCGAATTACGGCCTCCGCTATGCAGTGAGACGTATCGTAGTGCTGTACAGAGGACAGAGCAGTTGACAGTGTGCTGCCTGGACTGAAACCTTGCAAACGTCTACTCCTAGAAACAAAGGAAATAGGCCCTCCGACCACATTCCAGAACTGAAAATGATATTTAATAGAGCAGATTGCAAAGTGAACATAAACAGCGTAATGGAACAGTTGTGGGGGTGAAAAAAAGATAGCTAAGAACAGAGCAATATCATCACTGCATTCTATGTTAGAAAGGCTGTTACAGAATACTTCATTTGGTTTCTGTTTCCTGTCTCTATACTGCTAAATACATAAAAACATCAGCAACAATCAGAACAGCAACAACAAAAGAAAACTGTGTTGAATGAGACGAGAAAACCTCTTTAGCTCGTATAGAAAATTACATGGAGTTATTTGTGACCGAAAATACACAGGAAGAAACTTCCCATACCGTAAAGGCTATTGGACTTACTAGGATCGAGCAATGGGAGATGCAGAAGCTGAAACTGAAAACAATCCCAATGAGAAGTAAGGCACATTGCTTTTGGAGTAATGACTCACAGGAACAACGACTCGGTGACCAGCTGGTCTCTCCTGTCACTTCGTTCACATTGAAACTGATCTCTTTCTAAATATATACATGCTCAACTACTATTTGTAACCGCCAGGGCAGATATGCTGGGGTAGGGTTTTTGACCTGGATTTGCAGAGGGCTGGGCTAGCTGAACTGTTGACAAAGGAGAGAACAGTAGACTCACAGGTGCTTAAACAGTACATCTTTGCGTGGTAGGCTGTAGTACAAATTTTACATGTTATTAAGCCTAGATCCACGTGACAAATGTGAATTCCCCACTTTCAGTCCCTTCCTTGAGCCTGGATTTTCCCATGCCTCCAAGCAGTACGCAGCATGCATGCCGGGTAGCCTGCCTTAGCTCACCTACAGGAGGAAGCAGGTGCTCCTAAACAGATTACACTGCTCAGAAACAGTGCCACCAACTCTTACCAGCTTGAGTCAGGACAGCAGATGAGCTGCCCTAACACAGAGCTGAGAGTGAACAGGTCGTGGATGGACTCTTGGATATTTTTCCCCACACACCACATAATGTGGGGGGCATACAGTCTCGATATAAATACAAAATCCTGATGGTCACAAAGTACCCACATCTAGAAAGCAAGGCTGATTAATAGCTTAAAAGTGACAGCAAACAGGCTATAGACCAAAACCCACTAAGGAAAGCCTCCTTTAATGCAGGGGCTTATCTTGTTGCTCGTCAGTAAGGCAGTAAACGTGGTCAAAGCACAGCTGTGCAGAGGGCAGCACTGAGGAGGAACGGGGTGGAGAAATGAACAGCATCAGTAAGCATGCATGACAAGCAAGTGAGCAGGCTGGGGTGTGCTGTGCAGGCAGGGATGGTGCCAAGAACACCACACACCAAACGGACAAGAAACCACATTCTCACACTGGTGACGTTTTTATTTTGCCCCTCTGGCTGCAAGCCTTGTACACCCTGCACAGAAGTCCACATATTTATACTTTTGGTGCAGTGCTGCAACCAGGGTGACAACTGGTTTATAAAAACAGCAGTGTTAACCACTACATCAATCACAATGGAGCACTGTGTGCTGTCTCGCTACTTACTGCTTTGCTTAGTGCATAGGCAGCTCTTAAGAACACCCTGGCCATAATGCTTCCCACCAGCAGGGCCAATGTGCTTCTGGTAGTAACACGCATGTATAAATCTGCCTGTTCACCAGGCACTGCAATGGCTTCCCTGTGAACTTCAGCACCAGCTGCCTGTTTTGTTAGCCTGGGAAAATTCACAGGGAAACAGCAAGGAGCCACCTGTCTATTCTCCTGCTGGCAAACCTGCAAGAAAAAGGTCAATTTTGCAACTTCCTGGGATACTGGGTCTTTGGATAACAGAGGCTCTGGAAAATACATTCTCTGACAGACAGAGTAGCACTGCCCGTGCTGCTGCTTCATGCCAGTTTCTATCATGTCTGGTGCATTTCTGGAGCACAAGAAGATATTCCCTACGACCCAGAATTCATACCAACATGTGACTGAATTAAAAACAAAAAAGTGAACCCCCTTCTTCTGTTCTTTCCCATGCAGGGAAGCCACTGCTAAAACATCTCATCCACATAACAGAAGTAGTATTGAAAAGAAATACGTAATATAACAAAGAAGGCATCTACAGTACTCACTTGCAGAGAAAAGGACACTATGGAAGTGTGAGCATGACAAAGCACATTGCACTGGGGCAAGGCAGCTCAATGGGTTCTAGGCTGCAGCATTACCAACGCTGCAATTGTAGATATGTACCATCTTGAATCCTGTGGGTTGTGAGGCTGTGGGTTATGAGACTGACCGAAATGCAGCTTGTAACTGAAAAGATTTAGGCTTACTCCTTCCCTTCTCCTGGGGTTTATTTCCTGCCTCGCTTGTGGCTGGCTTTTGGAAATTTGTCTCTCTGTGCAACTTGAGGTTCCATTTCCTCACTTCTCTTGTTCTCATTGCCCACTCGCTTTGGATGGCCTCTCTTGCTTCTCATTTTCTCAGCTCCAGCACTGGGGAGCTTCTTAGTAGCCAAGGTTCCAGTTCTCTTCTTTTTGCCTTGGGTCAAAGGATGTTTCTTCCGTTGCTTCCTCTGCTCTTCTCTTTGGCGGATTTTCATTAGTTTCTCAAAGCTTTTGGTGGTATTTGTGTTCATATCAAACCAGTCCTGGAGGGTTAGAAGGCAACAGGTTGGTACTGGAAATACCACACAAAGGTTAGCAGGGCTTGTAATGAAAACTGAATCTGTGGGACAAATGTTTGCTGAAACGTGAGATCTAGAAAAGCAACTGACTAACAAAGCTCTGCTCTTTGAAGCTCCTCATCAGGTGTCACTCTGTCTCAGAAAAGTCAGATCTGATTTAGCAATTGGCTGTCTAAAGGCAGGGAAAATGGTGAAACACTAAACTGAACAGCAGCCACCCAGGACAAGACCTGTGATATGACAACATTTGCTCCCCAGACCAACACATAAGAATAGCTATGTTTAAGCGATCAAAAGCCACTTGAGCTCAGGGCCCCGCTGCCAGCAGTAAGCAAGGAAAGAGTAAAATAAGGTAGGCAGTGAGCAATTCCTTCCCAAGACCCCTTCCCCACAAACTAAGGCTTGAGGACTTCAATTCTGCATGCCTTACCTCAGCGTGTGCAGAGTTGATGTGATACTTGACTCCACTCTCCGAAATGAATTCTTTCTCACACAGGAGACACTTGTATTTGCCAGCCACAAAATCTCCCTGGCACCAAAACAAAGAAATATATCACCAATTGCTCCTTAGAAGGCTGATATAAATATATATTGTACTTCTGTCTTGAACAGATGTAACCTAGCAGTAAGAAGTAGAATCTCTTATTCATACAGACAAAGCTTTATCCGTACAGGAGCTCTGACATGGTTGACCAGCTACATCCACAAGGCACAGAACAACCCTGTGAGATGCTGTAAGGTCTCTGATGCTGTACCTGTAAAAAAATGCTCTTGCATTTTTGAATCTAAAGGTAGGATTGCAGCTTCACTAAAATGCATACCATTAAGATGCTCCCTCCTTCCTTCAAACGGTGTTTGCAATGGCAACCCCATTGGCACACAGAGAAACACTCAAATTGTGAGAAATTCTGACTGGGAGATGGCAGGACAGTGGGTTGAACAAAGATATATCAGATGGACAGGCACAGTCAGGATATTGGTATGAAAGACAGTGAGTACAAGAAATGCTACCAACCAAGGTACATGTGCCGAGGTGAGATTTGAGTCCTGAGAGAGTGCCGTATGCAGATTCACAACCCTGAAACAGCAAAAAAGATCTGTGTCAGCAAAACTCTCGTTAGAAATCACTTCTTCCCAGGTAAGAGAGTCTTATTCTCTGGAACACAGTTCCCAAAGGGATAAGACAGGAAGAGGAAAGGAGATATCAAGTCGTAGAGAGCCAGAAAGCTTCTTGTAAAGACTTTTACAGGGGACTTAAGGTTTCAGTGAGTTACAATCACCCTCCATCAAAAGCCTGAGTAAGATCATACATTTGTTTTGAATGTCACTAGAGGGTGACACTACAATCTCTCCAGCCCTGTGCCTGTCTAGTGGCACAGAGCTGAACTGCTGCATGTGACATCAAAGGTCCCAGTTAAAAGGCAGCTTTAAGGCCTACCCCATGTGGAGCTGTAGGCGTCAGTCTCAGGATGCTAGATTATGCTCAGCTGACAGCTCAGAACCAGAAACAGGAGGTTAAGTGCAAGGCATGCTCCTGGGTAACTGCTTGGTGAACTAGGACAGCTGCTTTCTGGGGGTAAATGAATGTAAGACATCATACTGCAACACTTATAGCTGGTAATGACACGAGCCTGAAAACCAAGGAGAGCGCTGTGAGTGGGACAGGGAGGGGGAAGTCTTTGTCTCTGTACCAAATCCAGATGAAAGCCACTACTGACCCATGGCACTCTGCATCACATGCATCACCAAAATAGTTCCACCAATGGGGCCATTTCTTTTCACTGGATCTGACTGGCAACCGCTGCACGGAGTTGGAAGAAACTATGTGCACATGCACAAGCAACCCAAGACCAGGATGCCACGTGTGTGCCTTTCACTGGCCATTTCAAGCTTTGGTACAACACTTCAGTTTTACTTTGAAAGTCCTTTCACTCTCAGACTTTCATCTCTGCTTCTCCATTCCTCTAACATTAATATTTAGTACACCTGCTAGACAGCAGGAGGCTGTCACTTTTCCACTACTCAGTCTCACCTCCACATGGACCAGCACCTAGATGAACTGAAAGCAGTCTAATTCTGAGTTACTAGCTCTGAAAAAGACAAACACATCCTCAGAGGGATCAAACAGGGTCTTGGTTACAATGAACCGCCATACAGAGATGGGGCAGAATTTCTCTCCCACAGAAAGACAGAAACTGCAGTTTCAAGGCTGTGGAAAGTTGCTGGCTCATACAGACCTGAAATCAGCCCCCTCTGAGTCTTCAGAAAGAATTACCTGATTTGGACAGTGGACTCTTCGGTACATCTTTATTTCTGTTTTCCATTTGCACAGAACATCTTGACTAAACGTGGGCAGTCCAGGACGGGTATATTTCAGCTGAGATAAAGAGATGGAATTGAAAGCTGGAAGCAAAGCTAGCTGCACATTGTGACAAGCACATCCCTTTCCTCTCCCTGGTTTTGTGACGGGGTAGAAAGTGAAACAGCACAGCCAAGCTCTCAATAAACAATCTTCTCCCACCCAACTACAAACATAACTGAATATGGAAACCCCCTAAAATACTAGAATTCTAACTTGTGAGCAACATACTGTCCATAACTGCTTTTGTACTTGAGAATACTGGAAATGAAAGTACTATTGCTATAGTAGCTGCAGAGTCATTACAGCCTGTCTGAATAAAACACACCACAGTAATTGCTAATGTAGTCATAGCTTAATCTAAGATCAGAGAGAGTGCAAAACTTCATCTCTTCCACAGGATATCATTTCTCCAGTATTAAATTCCAAGGGCCACTAAACACTGGCAGCACTGGGAAGATACCACTAGAAGACTCATTTGATAGGGAGAAAGACTCAAACACTGCATAGCATTTTTAAGGTCTTGTACCTTCCTATCATCTGGAATCAAGTCCTGCAGCACTCTTCTCTTGGGCCACTCTTTGGCCAGCTCTTCTCCAGCTAGCTCATGGAGATAGTAGATTGCCACCTTTGCAGATCTCCTCTGAACTCTACCTGTACTACTTTGCTCCCATTTTGCATCTTTCAGGCCCTCTGTTCTTTCTTCGTGGAGGAAGGTGACCTACAATGAAGGTTAAAAAAAAAAGAAAGAAAGAAAAGCTAAGCCTCCCTCAACACTTCCTACTTCAGCTACACTAAATACTGTGAATAAACACTCAGCCAAATCCCTCACAGAAACGCTGCAGCAGCTGTGGTTCACTGACAGAAGTGCATTCCACTGCCTACCAAGACAGATCCCCAGATCTACCCAGTGACACAGCAGGAGGGTTCAAGCAGGGAGCTTCACACAGTCACTATCTTAAAAGGATACCACATCTTTCACTGTAAAAGCCACACGGACAAGAAGAGTAGTGTTGCTTGTTCTGTTCCAGTGATGACTCTTCTAAGAGCAAACAACAACATAATAGGAAGCTCCACAAGGTTACACGTGTAGTGGTTTTAGCTGGGACAGACTTAATTTTCTTCACAGCAGCTTGTAGGGTACTATGTTTATCAAAACAGCAGTTTTGATAAGACACCAATGTTTTGGCTATTGCTGAACAGTGCTTACACAGCAGCAAGGCCTTTTCTGTTTCTCATGCTAACCCACCAGTGAGTAGGCTGGGGGTGCACAGGAAGCTGGAGGGAACACAGCCAGGGCAGCTGACCCTAACTGACCAAAGTGATATTCTGTACTGCATGACATCATGTTCAGCAATAAAAGAGAGGAGGAAGGGGAGACTGTTTAGAGCTATGGCATTTGTCTTCTCAAGTAATTACTACAAATGATGAAGCTCTGCTTTCCTGGAAATGGCTAAATACTTGCCTACTGATGGGAAGCAGTGAATGAATTCCATATTTGCTTTTACTTCTGTACACAGCTATTGCTTTCATGGAATTGTTTGAGTAGGAAGGGACCTTCAAAGGCCATCTAGTCCAACTCCCCCTGCAATGAACAGGGACACCTACACTTGATCAGGTGCTCAGAGCCCCATCAAGCCTGACCTTGAAAGTCTCCAAGGACGGGGCATTCACATCTCTGGGCAACCTGTTCCAGTGCCTCACCACCCCCACTGTAAAAGACTTTTTCCTTATACCCAACCTAAATCCACCCTCTTTAAGCTTGAAGCCATTTCCCCTTGTTCTATCACCACAGCCCCTGCTAAAGAGTCTGTCCCCTTCTTTCAGCGTAGCTCCCCTTTAGATACTGTCAGGCCGCTCTCAGGTCTCCCTGCAGCCTTCTCTTCTCCAGGCTGAACAGCCCCAGCTCTTTCAGCCTGTCTTCCAAGGAGAGGTGTTCCATCCCTTGGATCATTTTGTGGCCCTCCTCTGGACACACTGGCCCAAAATATCACATCACTACTCTGGTAACTACAGCAATTAGCACTTACCGGCCCATGCTTAGCTCGGAGATGGTATACAAGTCCTGCCTTTGATCTGTATGCTTTTTCACAATGATGGCACTTCATTGCTATTTTCTCCAGCTCAGAAGCAGTCTTCCCACATTTTTTAATGTGATACAGGTATCCCATTATGCTAGTGAAGCTGCCTGTGCAGCCCTGTCAGCGTGGAAGAAAAACACATGGATCAAATGCTCTCCAAGTGATTATAAGAGCACTGCCGATAAAAGTGCTACCAGCTCTCCTGACAAACCAGAGACGATCAGACAGTAATCTTTCATCTCTAACTAGACAATATCTGGCACAAAGAGCTGCCTGCCAATGGGAGAAATTGCTTCTGAGAACTTCTCTGTGGGTAGCACGGAACAGAAAATTTCAATACATGGAATAAAGAAACAAGACATTAAAGAAGGATGCACAAAACAAAGATCTGAAGATACAAATGGAGGGTGTGGGCAGAGAAAGAGCCAGCACTCGGTTGGGTGGTCGAAATGTCTAGAATGCAGCATTATGGAAATTGCAAATAAAACTTGCAGCTGTTCCTAGAATACAGATCACATCTCAAACTGCAGAGGAGGGCAATAAGCTCCAACAGCTCATGCAGATGTCAGTTACATCCTTACAGCTATTACAAACAACTAAGGAAGGACACATTAATACAGTGTACACATTAATACAATACTTCTGGTGCACGCAGGAAAGAAATCAATATCCTTCCAATCCCCCCTTGAAGACATCAACACACCAAATACTCAACGACCTCTAAATGACCTTTCTGGAGCACAGGGCTTGGACCAGATGATCTCAGGAGAGATTACATCCAACCTCACCAACTGCATCGTTCTGTGAACAGTCTGTAATACTGTTGCAAGGTAAATTGTTATCCTTTAACTTCCTCCTCCCTGACATCCTCAATTGAAAGCACTTACCACAGAATGGCTTGGGTTGGAAGAGACCTGAAAGCCCATCCAGTTCCAACCCCCCTGCCATGTGCTGGTTGCCACCCACCAAATCAGGCTGCCCAGGGCCTCATCCAACCTGGCCTTGGATACCTCCAGGGGTGGGGCATCAACAACTTGTCTGGTAATTCCTTAAAAAGGCAGAAGTTTGCTCTTCTGAAGTTCAGTCATACCTTTGCTCAATTTACGTTTACACAATCAGTCTAAAGAAGCCATTTGAAAAAGAACAAGGAAATCAAAAAGAAAACCTCTATTTTCATAATCAACCTGGTAATCTTGTCATTCAGAGTGCAAATGGGGATCAGACAGCAACAAAAGCCAATCAGCTTTCTAGTACAGGCAAGAGAATGTCACCCAGTGAGCCAAGAGCAAAGCCCTAACGCTTCTAGTTAATTCAACTAGCATTCATTAGACTCATTTTCTTCAGTTAAGAGGCTCTCATCAAGCATCAGTTATTTAACATTTGCTCTCTAAGCTCAGTGCTTCATAATTGATTAGAGAAAATCCTCCACGCCTCCTACTGATTTCCTGGTAACGCAGCATTCCTTCGAAGTCTCTCAAGAGACTATCCTGTCTTTAAAGCATAGCTAGGATATAGAAACAAAGTCATCTTTCACCAGCACCAAAAGCACAGCCAGCAGAACTTTCACAGTAATACATGCTCATGCATCTGCTGCTGTTCAATTTAGGACGATTAAGACAGTGCAGCTTACCTCCCTGGTACACTTCAGCTTTCCCATACGCTTCAAAACCTTCCGAAGGCGGTCTCGCTCAAGCTGCTCATCCAACTCTCCTCCTTCCTTCACAACTGGCTAAAGAACAGCAGAAGGATGAAAGGAAAATGCAGGACGCTCAGCACTGTGAATGTACAGGAATGGATTTAATACAGTGACCCCTGTCTACATCCCAGAAAAAATCAACTGTCTTTAAAAGGAGTGAACTGTCTGAAAACCACTCTGCAGATAGCTGTGTTTGAACAGAGACTTGACAGCATGTACTTTCAAACTATAGCTGCTGGGAAGGACATGGGTGTGTATTTCTTTGCTCCCCTCCTGCCTGTGGAAAGCACTAACTCACCTTTATCCTACATCTTGAACATTTACTGTTAAAATACAACTGTGATGTGTTTTTCCAAATATTATCCAAACTTCTCAAGGAAAAAAAGTTCTAATGCTTCACAATGACAACAGCAGACATTACCTTCTCTGAAGCAATAGCAAAGAGGAAAAGCAGACTGCAGCATTTACAGCATCTTTACAGCAAACAGGCAAGAACGGCTTCTTCCACTTTTTTTTTTTACCTTTGAACTTGTAAAGAACTAAAATCTGCCACGAATGTAGAAAAACTGCTGCTTTCTAGCAAAGGACTGAAAAGTGCAGTCTAAGGACCAATGCTTCGGAACGCCTTTTAAGTGTGACATACAACCAGCATAAAATTCATCTGCTGTTTTAAAGACGCAGCATCCCTACCATCTCTGCTAAACTACTACTTTCTTCCACATCTCCAACCTCAGAATAATGAAAATATACATGAAATGAGATCTGAGCAGCTACACTTGATAGAAACCACAATATTCACTTCCTGTGTGTATCCGGGAGGGATTAAAAGAGCACCTCCCCTGTAAGACTTTCAGATGTAGAGTAATTGTGTTACCTGACTGTTGTGGTCTGCCATGACGTGGTATTTCATTCCTCCTAAAGACTTCAGCTGTTTCCCACAGTGATGACACGTGAATGTTTCCTACAAATAAATAAGGACACGGTGTGTGTAACTGCAAATTAACTAAAGCAGTGGGAAAGTCTCTGTGAGAAAGGAGCACGAGAGCAGAACACTGCATTTAGGCCTGGTAATTGCCCATTAAAAATAAAACAGATTTTATGGAGAGTACAATTTAGGAAGCAATGAAATAGGTGCATCTTTAGTCACTACACCAAAACTCCAGCAACAGACTGAGCTGGAAGCACCACCTGCAGCCTCTAGAGACATAAAAGTCTCTTGCTTAGAGACACGATAATGAGACGAAAGTGGTTTTAACTGCAACAAAAATCCACGTGCAGGCACATCTATCAGTAAGCTGAAGAGAGTACAGAAAACATCTCTCTTGTTCTAACCTGTCTGCAATTTGCCATATGTTTCTTCAGTCCTTCTACAGTCTTTCTCACCACAGCCCGGCACGTAGGACAGGTAACTCGACCTTTGTCCTGAATTTCCAAAGACCACTGCTCTTCTATACTACCTGTCAAAACGAAGGAGTTGCAATAAAACTGGAAACACAAAAGCTCTTTTTCCATCAATGTGCACAATGTATCCCCGGAGGAAATGAATCACATGCCACCAAACTCGTGGCCTGCTCTACTTCAGGAGTTTCAGCTCGTTACCAGCTTTAAATATATCGTATGACAAGTTCTAGTTGCTCAGCACAGATTTTGCCTTCCTTCATTTTCATTACAGGATGACTTTAGCATGCACTTTTGGCAAAACACTTTTAACAACACTGGTGACAGATGTGACCGAACAGTTTTTGGGACAATGTCCATGGTTCAGTTCTACCAAACAAATCTTAAGAGCTTCACTAATGTCAGACAGGGATTTTGGCAGCAAAAGTGAAAAGAGCTGCACCACAGCATCAATCCTCTCAACAGCCAGGGAAAAGCATCCTGTGAGGAATGGTTTTCAGTGCCTGGCCACTTTTGAAATGCAAAGGAGAAGCTCAATCCACAAGGATTATAAATTACCGATATGAGTTCTGGGAAGAAAGTGGCTTAAAAGCCACCTGCTTTAATTCTTACCAGAAAAATACCTTATTATAAAAATAGGCTTTTCTCTCTGCCCAGTCATAACAGGAAGGGTTTGTCCCTCCTTCAGCAGTCAGCAGAGAAGTCTGTGAATCAAACAGCACTTGCTAGAGAACGAGTAATTAATGAGTGCTGTGAGCTACACATACCAAGCCAATGCTGAATCAAGGCTACAATGCTAATTTTCAAGCATAGATTGCTTAGGTCTCTGGCTACCAGGTAACCAGAGGAGATGTGACAGTAAGTGTGACAGTTTTTCCTCCAAATGTATTCTGCTGAGTAAAAAAGTACACATATTTCTATGAGTTTTACACCAAAAGTATTTTAACAGGCTTTTGCCAAACTGAGATGATTCCTCCTTCACTGTCCCATTATGCACTGCTTTTAGGGTTAAACCTCAGACAGCATGCTGTCCTTTCAACGTTGCTCTGCAATACTCCAACAAGACAGCAGCCACTCAACAGTAAAGGACAAAATGGAAACATCAGGAGAGACAGATGTTGCTCAGAGTGAACCTGCAGAATCACAATTCTCTCTTACCTGCTCTATAAACAATTCTGAGCAACTGCTCCTCCTCCTTACCTGTGCCATAGGTTTCTGGATCCTTCCGAACGTAATGGCTTTTTGTTTTGGAGTTCTGTTGTGCTCCAGACTGCCGCTTTTTTCCTGTTTGAACAACCAAGGAAGACCAAGAGACTTAATTCTGTGAGCCTCGTTACACAAAAAGCAAGGAGAGTTGCTTGAGAGCTTGGCTAGGAAGTTGCTAGTCAGCCTGCTGCCTCAAGACTACTCATCCAGAAATGCTCCAGTTTACTTTCTTAAAAGAACTTAAAGATTATCATATCTCCTCTCTCTCAAAATCCACATTTGTTTGCAGCTGCAGGCATTAGCGGCATCCACACATTTATAACCTACGGCTGTTCATATGCAAAGCTCATCGGATGGGAACTCTTTACACCAAAACATATCATCAGTTCACAGCATAGAATCATAGAATCACAAGGTTGGAAAGGACCTGCAAGATCATCTAGTCCAACCGTCCTCCCATTACCGTTACTACCACAAGCACTAAACCACATCTCGTAGCTCCTCATCCAGACGCCTCTTGAGCACTGCCAGGGACGGCGACTCCACCACCTCCCTGGGCAGCCATTCCAGTGCCTGACCACTCTCTGAGAGAAAAAGTTTTTCCTCATGTCTGACCTAAACCTCCTCTAGTACAACTTGCGGCCATTTCCTCACGTCCTGTTTGTTGCCTGGGAGAAGAGGCCAAACCCCTCCTCATCACAACCTCCCTTCAGGTGGTTATAGAGAGCAAGGTCTCCTCTGAGCCTCCTCTTCTCCAGACTGAACAATCCCAGCTCCCTCAGCCGCTCCTCATAAGACCTGTGCTCCAGACCCCTCACCAGTTTCGTTGCCCTTCTCTGGACACGCTCCAGGGCCTCAATGTCTTTCTTGTAGTGAGGGGCCCAAAACTGAACACAGTACTCGAGGTGCGGCCTCACCAGTGCTGAGTGCAGGGGGATGACCACCTCCCTGCTCCTGCTGGCCACAGTATTTCCAATGGAGGCCAGGATGCCCTTGGCCCTCATGGCCACCTGGGCACACTGTCGGCTCATGTTCAGCCAAGAGAACGGCCAGTCCCACTCCTCTACTTGTTCTTGTTTTCTTTCGACTGAACAACTCCTATTGCTTCAGTAGTTTCCCATGGGTTACCTTTTCTACTCTTTTTTTCTCTCTACATTTTCTTCATTTGATCTACAAGTTTCCTGAACAGCTTGCTGGAAACAGTACTTCAAGAGAGACCATGCAGCAGAGTAAAAAAGTTATGTCACACCTGAAAGTCTACAGCCCTGCTCAAACACCTCAGTATAACATCTGCTTTTATCTCGCATTACATCTTACACTCTCTAGGAGCCTCCTAAGAGGGTTCATAGAACAGAATCATAGAACACCTTGAATTAGAAGAGACCCAGAAGGATCATTGATTTCATCTGGCTCCACATAGGGTTTGATTTCTGGATGGTCCTATGTCTGAAAGCGTTGTCCAAACACTTCTTGAACTCCAGCAGCTCAGGGCCCATTCCACCCCACTACCCTTTGGTGCAGAACCTCTTCCTAACCCCTATATGACCTTCCCTTGATGCAGCTCCATGTTCCGTCATATACTCATCAATCTCCAGAAGTATACAAGTAATTTGCCTGATTATTTAGTTCAGAATCTTTTGGGAAACTAAAATGCACTTGACCAGATTATTCTTACTCTATTTCCCTTTTCCCTCCCTCTGCTCAACTTTGAGACTGAAATAAGAATAATCACCCCCCACTTGTAAAACAAAGACTATTCAGCAGCATCCTACAAGCTACACAGAATCAGAAGCAGACATGGAGGACAGCATTTGGGCAGAAAGGAAGTCTGAAGTACCTCTATGTCTGTAACTAGAAATAAAAAGTTATTTGATATTACCAGAAATCTTCTGTTTCTTCTTGGGAGAGTCTTTAAGATCTTCACCTTCCCTGTGCTCAGATTTACTCTTGCCTTTCAAAAGCACTTCTGCCAACAAGCAAGAAAAGAAATGCTTCAGTCTTATTAAGCTCAGTCTGGGTAACAGCTTTGTGTCTGTCTGCTACCTCAGTTTCTCCTCATACTTTTAAAGAAAAAAGTAGTTTTTGTGAGGCTCTGGACACCAGTAAGCTAGGTGCACAGCTTTATGACCCATTCATATTAGGCACCCCATGGCCTGCAATCCTCCAGTACAGAAGACATGGAAAAAGCAGAGAAATAGCACAGCTTGGAAAAGTTGTACTGCTTAGGAAGAGAGCTAGAAGTTGCTAGGTTATGTCATAAAAAGCTCATCTGCACACACAAAAAGGAGCACAGAGAGACAACGACAGGTGGGAAAAAGTGGATAATGTTCTGCCTATCCTCACTATCTGCAGGCTCATCGAAGACCCAGAATGCTGCCAGCACTTACACATCCCTATGTACTCAGAATAGTGTCTTATGACCCTCCATAAGTGCAGAGAAGCACAGCAGCACCATGGCAGGCAAACGAGGGATTCAAAGAAACAGACACCTTCTTACTGTGATACCCATCAGCCTCACCATTTAGGTACAAGATTCGAGGTGAATCAATGGGAATTGCTCTCTGGAGCATGCTTTGGAATGGGAAGTGTGCTGAACTGGTAGTGAGTGTCTTGTTAATGCCTGGGGTTATGGGATATATGGAATGAAGAGAAAGACCATTTAAGTGCTACACAAGACATTAAAGGCAAGGAAAAGGAAGGAATGAGGTGGTTTGGGGAAGAACAAGTGGGAAAACAAAGGGTAAGGCCACTTGCTTGTAAACAAGCAGTTGGTCAGCACACAAGTTTGCTCATACCTAGCAATGAATGAGTGTAGTCTCTAAGTGCAGGACTCTATATTTGGTGGACCTATGTCCATAGGTGACTGCAGGGAGGCTTAAGTGCCAGCAACTAAAGCAATACCACTGGTCAAATGGGCCAGCGTGCCTGTGGTGCCACCAGCTGGAGCGAGTCCGTGAGTGTGACTACATGCAACTGCCAAGTGGACTATTGGGGGAGAAGGGGAAGAAAATGGAGCCAGGTGTATGCATGCGTGTGTGGTAAGGCAGAAGAACAAGATCACAGTGGAAACTGGTGACCAGAGGGACAAGGGGAGTTCCAGCCAACTCCCTTCAGAATATGCATGTCTGGAAGGAGGTGTACACCAGCACCTGGAGTGGCTCTGCAGGCATCAGGCACTAGTATGTCCTTGTACCAGCAACAAGGGAGACCAGGATCCAGAGGTCAGTTAAGAGTAGACTGAGTGCCTACTTCAGCTACAGGAGGGATTCACACTGCACATGTGTACAAACATAGATACATATGTATGTTTGATATACATGTGTATATACACCTTTTTATTTCTCACTAACACATCTCCATGCTGATCAGCCAGAGAGGGAAACGGGATGGATGCCATCAGTGCTGTTTGTGTGAGTGCTGAGCACATCCATGACTGTTGATCTGTATGTCTGGCTGTGTATACATGTATTGAATATACGTGTTTGTACTCATGGGAATATATGCTCAGTCTTGCTACTGGTTGGACCTAGGGGCATGAAGCTGCAACAACCTCACCTTTATCAAGTTAATATTTGGTCCTCCCTGCAACAGGATAATACACAGATTCTAATTTAGTGAGAGGAGGAAAAAGCACTAAGGAAAGAAGAGCCACGTGAAAAGTTTGAAAAACAGTTCTGAAGCCAGGAAACCTGAACGTTCCTAAAACAAGATAAGACCCCATCCACTCCAAGTAAGGAAATCATAAATGACAGTAGAGAGAAAACAACAGTTATAAAAACATTCAACCCCCCCACACCAAAAATCTAACAACCACAAAAGCCATGTCTAAACCAGAATGCTGCATACTCATTTGCTTCCGTGCATTTTTAGCATTACTTGTTCTGTTTTTCAAGTTATTACAGTATAATGCTGAAATGATTGGCAGATGCCCTACACACTTCTCTTCTACAGATAAAACTGCTATCACTCACAGAATCATTAATTTTAATAGACAACTCACTTAAAAGGAACTGGATACCACCAGAGAATTTAAACCTACACTTCTGCAGTGGAGGGAGTTTGCCTCTCCTAATGTATAAGCATCACTATCAAGCTTGTAATTTGTGGCTGAACTGCACCACGTCTTACAGAAATCATCAACTCTCCATCTCTCGTAAAAGAACTGAAGAGGAAAAACAGTTTTGCATTGAGCCAACAGTGATGAGTACCTTTTTCATCTGAAGATTTGTTCACATTGTTTTTTATGCCCCTCATTTCCAGCCAGTAGGCAGGCCGGCGAATGGTCCGCTTGCTTCTGGACTCTGCTCTTCCATTCACTGTGCTCTTCTGTGAGCCAGAAGAAATGCTGCTGGCTGTCTCATTATAGTTACTGTTCAATCCTAGGGGAGTAGTTTCCATCTCCTCAAATTGTTTAGACCTGGAAAACATCAATTTGAAATCTCATTATGAGTCTGATGAACTGGAAGATGCCAGCAGGGCAAGACATCCTAAATACAATTTAATATACCTGTAAGAGTTTGACATTAGTAAGCTACCTGAGAGCATCAGTAAAAAGATATTCATCCTACCTCAGCATTTCAATGAAAGGAGCAGCCACAAGTTCATCACAGTGTAAAAATAAATACTTCTCTTTAAGCCATCAGGGGCCAGTGTGGACCTCACCTGAGATTCCATCAAACAAACAAGAATCATTGCAGCTCTTAACATTTAGACTATTATATAGAAGTTTTCCAACAGGAATCTCAACTTTTTTTTTTGGCCCCCAGTCACAGTCTACACAAAATATTACATACTTTTTGCTTTCCAGAGACCTTGGCCTCTTGCCCTTCCGCTGTCCATGACGCGCAGTGCTGGTATCCTAGCAAAGCAGAACAATTCACATCAGCAGTATAATTCTCCTGGGGAAACTGGCTGCCCGTAGCCTGGACAGGTATACCCTTCTTTGGGTAAGCAACTGGCTAGAGGGTTGTGCCCAACAGGTAGTGGTTAATGGAGTTAAGTCCAGCTGGCGACCTGTTTCAAGTGGTGTCCCCCAGGGGTGAGTACTGGGGCCCATCTTGTTTAATATCTTTATTGATGACCTAGATGAGGGGATTGAGCATACCCTCAGTAAGTTTGCAGATGACACCAAGTTGGGAGGGGGTGTCAATCTGCTTGAGGGTAGGGAGGCCCTTCAGAGGGATCTAGATAAGCTGGATCGCTGGGCTGAGGTGAATGGGATGAGGTTCAACAAGGCCAAGTGCCGGGTCCTGCACTATGGACACAATAACCCTATGCAGCACTGTAGGCTTGGGGCTGAGTGGCTGGATGTATGTGAAGAGCAAAAGGAACCTGAGTTGGTTGACACTCAGCTGAACATGAGACGACAGTGTGCCCAGGTGGCCAAGAGGGCCAACGGCATCCTGGCCTGCATTAGAAACAGTGTGGCCAGCAGGAGCAGGAAGGTGATCATCCCCCTGTACTCAGCATTGGTGAGGCCGCACCTTGAGTACTGTGTTCAGTTTTGGACCCCTCATCAAGGCCCTGGAGTGTGTCTAGAGAAGGGCAATGAAACTGGTGAGGGGTCTGGAGCACAAATCACTCATAGAATCATTAAAGTCGGAACAGACCTCTAGAATAATCAAGTCCAAGTGTCAACTCACCCCCACCGTGACCACGTCTCTCAGTGCCACATCTCCACAGTTCTGGAACGCCTCCAGGGACGGTGACCCCACCACCCCCTGGGCAGCCCGTGCCAATACCTGGCCACTCTTCCAGAGAAGAAACGTTTCCTAACACCCAACCTGAACCTCTCCTGGCACAACTTAAGGCCATCACCTCACGTCCTATCGCTCTTGCCTGGGTGACTCTCACGGCAAGAAAGAGGCCCGAAATACCGAGATCCGTTCCCCCTCCCCAACCCCCGGTCCTCCGACACCACAGCGGGGCCGCACGGCTCCGGACCGCCTCCGCCAGGCACTCACTGCTCTGCCCGGCATGGTGACGCCACCACAACGCCGCGCGCACGGCCCTCCGGTCCCTTCCGGTCACCTCCAACCGTCTCCTCCCAGCAGCTGCCAGCTCCCAGGCCGCGGGTACACCGCCGATACCTCCACGCGGCCCTGGCCGGCGGCGAAACGACCCTCGAGCGCGCCCGGTTCGAGGCCGGAAGCTGCAGGCCACACCCCGGAAGCTACTGGCCGTGCCCTGGAAGCTGCTAGTCAATCACCGGAAGCTGCGGATCGCGCCCCGGAAACGTAAGGGGGTGCCGGGAAAGATGGCGGCCGCGGGAGGGCCGGTGGCGGTGCCGCCGGTGTGCGTATTGGTGCTGGGTATGGCTGGCTCCGGGAAAACCACCTTTGTGCAGGTGAGGGGTGGTGGCGGCGGGTGCTGTCGCGTTCCCCCGCGCCGGGCGGGGCCTGACGCCATCTTGTGTCCCCGCAGTGCCTCACGGCCCACCTGCACGGTCAGCGCTGCCCCCCGTACGTGATCAACCTGGACCCCGCCGTGCACGAGCTGCCCTTCCCCGCCAACATCGGTGAGAAGGGCTGGGAGGAGGGAGGCAGCCTGACGGGGGAGGAACGGGGTGGGGTGGGGGATCGCCTTTGTAGGGTCCGCGGGAATGGAGCGGGTCCCTTCTGCTGTGAACGAGGTAAAGCTGTTCTGATGTGCTGCTTTCCTTGTACTCTTTGAACAGGAGGAGGTATTTCCCAGCACACACTTGGTTAGGCTGTTTGTTCTCTCTTTAAAAGGTGCCAAGACCTAATGTGAGGAGGAGTTTAAGTTGCTGCAGGTGCTGGACTGTTTTTGCTTTATTTAGAATCGTAGAGTATTTTGAGTAGGAAGGAACCCCTGAGGACCATCAAGTCCAACTACCCAAAAAATCAAACGGTATGTCTGAGAGCAGTGTCCAAATGCTCCTTGAGCTCTGGCAGCTCAGGGCCATGCCCACTGCCCTGGGGAGCCTGTTCCACGCCCAACCACCCCCTGGTGCAGAACCTGATATCCAGCCTGACCCACCCCTGGTGCAGCTGTATGCTGTTCCCTCAGGTCTTGTCACTGTCACCAGAGAGCAGAGCTCAGCACTGCCCCTCTGCCCCCTGTGAGCACCTGTAGGCCATAAGACCTCCTCTCAGCCTCCTCTGCTCTGGGCTGACGGCACTGAAGGAACTCAGCAGCACCTCACATATCTTCCTCTACAGACCCTTCACCATTTTGTAGCCTTCCTTTGGACACTCTGTCTTACTTTTATATCCTTATATTGTGGTACCCAAACCTGTACACAGTGCTTGAGGTGAGTCCACACCAGGTAGAGCAGAGCAGGACCATCCCTTCCCTTGCCTGGATGACAGTGCTGGGCCTGATGCACCCTAGGGTATGGTTGGCTTTCTGGGCTGCCTGAGCACACTGTTGGCCCATGTTCAACTTGCTGTAGACCACGTTCCCCAAATCACTTTCAGCAGGGTTGCTCCTCAGCATCTTATCCCCCAGGCTGTATGTATAGCCAGGGGTGCCCCTTCCTGTTTGCAGAATCTGGCACCTGCTCTTGTTAAATGTCATGCAACTGGTGATTGCTCAGCTCTCTAATTTGCCCAGATCTCTGCAAGGCGTCTCTGCTCTTGACAGAGTCAGCAGCTCCTCACAATTTAGTATCATCAGGAAACATGCTGAAAGCACCTCCTAGTCGTAAATCCAAGTCATTTCTGAAGTTATTAATGAGAACTGTCCGATAACGGAGTTGGAGTGTGATTTAATGCATGTGGCTTTTTTTTTTTCTTCTCCCTGTCATTGACAATGAACACTTCAGCAGATTTGATTGGGTTTTCTATCCTCAGAGCTGTGCAGTGGCTGTATGCTAACAAATAACTTCTTAAACTTTTCTTAAACTCAAATAACTTCTTTCAACTCTTTGAAAGGGTAGATAACAGCAGGACAAGGGGAAATGGTTTGAAGTTGAAGGAGGGAAGATTTAGGTTGGATGTCAGGGGGAAGTTCTTTACTATGAGAGTGGTGAGGTGCTGGAACAGCTGCCCAGAGAGGCTGTGGATGCCCCGTCCATCCCTGGAGGTGTTCAAGGACAGGTTGGATGGGGCCCTGGGCATCCTGGTCTAGTATTAGATGTGGAGGTTGGTGGCCCTGCCTGTGGCAGGAGAGTTGGAGCTTCATGATCCTTGAGGTCCCTTCCAACCCAGGCCATTCTGTGATTAAAGCAGTATAAAAGACATCAATTTTGGATAAAAACAAATGGGCTTTATGTCCAGCCATTCCCAGAGGTCTGCTGTTCCCTAAGGCTTGCCAGGACTTAGCTTTGTTGACGATTCTGTCTCTTAGACTTTCTAAAAGTGTTAGCCCATCTCTTAGAAAATAAGAATGGTATCCAAAATACCTGAGTGTTCTTACTGATGTCAGCTGAAGACTTAGAGAATGCCTCCCAGTGCTGGGTCTCTCATAAAGTGGTGAGTATTTGAAAGATGTGTGCTTTATTAACTGATGTTGATGAAATAAGAATAAAGTTCAGCTTAAGCAGTTACAGCTCAATAACAAAATCTGGTGAAGCTTCACACGAGTCACGTTGGGTTTCATGCATCTGCTGAGAGCAAAGCAGGTCTGTTTTGTTTTTTATGTATCAGATTTTTCATCCTGGTACTACGTTTGTTACTGAGGCAAAAGGAGACTTGATAGAAAAGGAAAGGCTTTCAATGATAAGCAAATTAACAAAGAAGACTGTTATAAAATAAATGTACTGAAATAGTTTATGCTTGCTCCCATTCTAGACATCCGGGACACTGTGAAGTACAAAGAAGTCATGAAGCAGTATCCTTTCTTTTGGTCTTACAGTGATCTTGGACATCTCAGGTTTTGAAAAAGCTGTCACTTATACATGGGAGGATGAAGGGGGATTGGGATTGCAATAATGCAGATTGGTTTTTGACTGTGTATTTCTTGAATCTGAGATTAGAAATGCGTGTGAGCAAGATTTTTATGTTCCTTGGGTCGTTTTCTTCTCATGTGCTAAGGGTGTTTCTGCTTAGTAGTATGTTTTTACAAATAGTGTGAGTCATAGAATCATAGAACAGTTTGGGTTGGAAGGGACCTCTAAGCTCACGTAGTTCCAACCCCCTGCTGTAGGCAGGGACACCTCCCTCTAGACCAGGTTGCTCACAGCCCCATCCAGCCTGGCCCGTAATGCTTCCATGGAGGGGGCATCCCCAGCCTCGCTGGGCAACCTGTTCAGTGTCTCACCACCCTCACAGGGACTCTGTCTGCATCTCTTGTGTTCTTTTGTTCAGCCAGTTTCTATTTGTAATAGAGGAGGCCAGCGGCTTTTTTGCTGCGTATTTACAAATCTAATTTTGTTATTAAAAGCATGCAAATTAGTATTTGCTTGTAAGAGGTGGAGAAAACTGTTTCTGCATAGTTTGATCATAATAAAAGCACTATTGCCTCTCTGAGTCTCTAAGACATCGCACTGGTAGCTTAAGATGCACAGTAGCTCGGGGATTATGAGTCAGTAACATCACACTACAATGACTGCAGCTCCAGAGAGGTGTGGAGGTTTTTCGTCCCTTAAGTCATAGGTTTTGCAGATGGAGCTCATATACAGTGTTTGGATTTGACATACTAGTGTGACTCTTTTAATTTAAATGTAATATTTTAGGAAAAAAAAAAATAGAGATCCCCATCCCTGGAGGCATTCAAGGCCAGGCTGGATGTGGCTCTGGGGAGCCTGGTCTGGTGGTTGGTGACCCTGCACAAAGCAGGGGGGTTGAAACCAGATGATCATTGTGGTCCTTTTCAACCCAGGCCATTCTATGATTCTATGAAGTTAGCATTATGATTTAGGCTGTTTCATTAGGAGTTACTAGCAAAACATCTAAGCATAAGTTTGAGTTTGTTATGTGGACGTGTTATTTGCTTTGCTGTGTCAGTTAGCCATCACTGGAGTTTAACATCTCATTAAACAGTGCTTAAAGAGAGTGTCTGTCAGCGTGCTTGGAGATCTAGAGCAGTGACACTGGAATACTGCATGTACTGGCAAATCACTGCTAGTTCTTATGCAGAGAAGAAAATAGATGATGTAAAAAAAGAGTGTTTGTGTCTGTGAACATAATTAGTAGACAGATCCATATGCAAATAAAGGAAATTTCAAGTCTTCATCCTCAGGATGCTCACAGTGTCTCCACAGGGTTCATTCCCATTCTTTCCATTTGAATCCTGCTGTGAATAATTTGTGCAAGAAATCTTTTAATTATATTTTGAAGTACGTATTCTTAAAAATGAAATGCATTCAGGGCACTGTTAAGTACTGAATTACTGTCTGTGTAGTTGATCTTTATTGGAAAGACAAGGATGACTTTGTTTATGTGTGTGCATACATTTCATAGAATCACAGAATCATAGAATAACTCAGGTTGGAAAAGACCTTAAAGATCATTGAGTCCAACCACAACCTGACCACACTACCCTAACTAACAGCCCTCTGCTAAATCATGACCCTGAGCACCACATCCAAACGGCTTTTAAACACATCCAGGGATGGTGACTCAACCACCTCCCTGGGCAGCCCATTCCAGTGCTTAACAACCCTTTCTGTAAAGAAGTTTGTCCTAATATCCAGCCTAAACTTACCCTGGTGCAACTTGAGGCCATTTCCCCTCATCCTGTTTCTCTCTGTCTGGAATAGCAATGCTTGGATAGTGGCAAGGGGAAGCCTCAGGGTAAAACCTCTTCACTTTGACAGTCACACTTCTTTGTGTAAGAAAAAGACCACACTATTTAACTGCTGCAGCACTTAGAAGACTTAATTGTGTATGTGGAGCATTGCCTTTTTCTGTAAGGTATCCAGTGTGCATTGCAAAAGGCCAACAGCTATCAGAATGTTCAAAACAAGCTCTCTGAGGTCTGCATGATCATCTGCTTTCCTGAATGAAGCATCTAGATATGGGCTGGGCCCGAATGGTGGAATAGTGACCTCCCTCAATCTTTTTGCTACGAGATTTGATCAGGTATGAGGTTGCTCCTGTGTGATGCCGTGCTATGAATATTGTGCCTGGAGGCTGTAGATGTTTTTTGTGTATCTGGAGTTTCAGAAAGTGCTATTTAACCTTCTGATATTTTTTTTTAGAGTTAGTGCATTCTCCCTATTTTGCAAAGCAGCCAAACTGCAGTAGCTCTTAATTAAGTGAAATGTATCCTTATTCTTTTCCTACTATTCTTTGTAATGTAAAATTTAGAGGCCTCATGTACAGAACTTTAAGTCACATAACTGTTCTGTTTCTGTATTCGCTGTAAAAAATTGTATGTGATTGCTCTGACTCTGAAGTAGGGAAGTCACTTTTGGAGATGGATCAAGTTTCCCTAAGCTTATTTGATAATTTTATCATAGAATCATAGAATGGCCTGGGTTGAAAAGGACCACAATGATCATCAAGTTTCAACCCCCCTGCTATGTGCAGGGTCACCAACCACCAGACCAGGCTGCCCAGAGCCACATCCAGCCTGGCCTTGAATGCCTGCAGGGATGGGGCATCCACAGCCTCCTTGGGCAACCTGTTCCAGTGCGTCACCACCCTCTGAGTGAAAAACTTCCTCCCAATATCTAACCTAAACCTCCCCTGTCTCAGCTTAAAGCCATTCCCCCTTGTCCTATCAGTATCCACCCTCATAAACAGCCGTTCCCCCTCCTGTTTATACGCTCCCTTCAAGTACTGGAAGGCCACAATGAGATCTCCCTGGAGCCTTCTCTTCTCCAAGCTCAACGAGCCCAGTTCCCTCAACCTTTCCTCACAGGAGAGGTGCTCCAGCCCTCTGATCATCTTCGTGGCCCTCCTCTGGACCCGCTCTAAGAGCTCCAATTTTATGTTCTCTTAAATGTTAATGCTTAATCAGCACTGGGATGACAACCTTATTTGAGATGTTAAAGAAGTGCCAAATCTCTTAGGAAATAGGTAGAGAACAGCTGCATTCATTACATCTTTTGTTTCACCAGCTAGTAGAACACAGGTAAAATCAAGGCTGTTTTTGCAAGGTTTCACAGTATCTGACTATTTGCTATCTGTTTCCATCTTCAGATTTAGAGACTTCTTGCTTTTATTGTATCAGTGTCTATTTTTATAGCTGTGCAAGCTAAAGTTGAGGCTTCTGTTACAAAATGATTCTTCAAGTTTCCTGTTGGGAGCCTAAATACAAAATGTACTGCTGCTTTTTCCATCAGGTGATGAAGTTTATTGAGAAACGACAGAATGCATCCAAGTGAGTCTAACCTACCAAGCTTTACTATTCTGAATCAATGTGGGAAAATATGTGACATCCATAAGAAGGATCTCTGTGTTTCCTAGTTGTTCTTCTGCCCTGGGGTAAATTTTATCTGGAAAAAAGGCATAGAATTAGAACAGATTACTGGACAAACGTGTATTACAAAGAAATGTCTGCTGTTTCTAGATGGGCTTTTCTCTTCCTTCATCAGACTTCCATTTTTTTTTCCTCACTTTCCTTCTTAAACAGGCAACAATAAGTTTTGGTTCTGGAGAGTTTGTGATAGTACGTGTGAAATTAATGCCTTTGGCTCTAACAGAATCTTAAGGGAGTGAGTGCTTCTCACAAAAGTCACACAGGAATTTTTCAGCTCTACTCATAAATCTCATCACTGTTTGGGAGAAGCTTTTCTGACCTGTAGCACAATAATAATGTGATTTGCTGTTCCCTGCATGTGGTAATCTGGTCACAACAGGACCGTGTGCCTGACTCATTTTCCCTGTTTTTTTGTTGGTGGTGACTTCTGAACAGGTACGTTATCATTGACACACCTGGACAGATTGAGGTGTTCACGTGGTCAGCATCAGGAACCATCATAACTGAGGCGCTGGTAAGTCTGTTCTATGTGACTTAACATTGAGGCTGTGTGAAAAATGTGCCTGCCTTCTTCTAACCAAGATGCCTTTTACCATGTTGTTCCAGGCTTCCTCTTTTCCTTCCGTTGTTGTTTATGTGATGGACACCTCTCGCAGTACCAACCCCATCACCTTTATGTCCAACATGCTGTATGCCTGCAGGTAAGAAAAGCTGAATATACAAACCATCTCTTTTGAGTGCTTTGTCACCTTGATATTATCTGCTGAGGTGGGAGAGTGACCATTTGTTAAGACTTCATCCAGGGAGCTTTTCAGTTGAGGAGAATATGTCCAACTCCATTCTTGGGAATGTGGCTGATAGGAAGGACCAGGGCTTACAGTAAATGTAGAATGTTATTGTGGCTATATTCAGTCTGATTTCTGACTTGAATAAGGGATTTCTGTTGTTAAAATACATAATGGAGCAGACAAATTATTAAGTATGTGAATCGCAGTGTTGACTTCTTTTAACGCATTTCTTCCAGATGTTGGCTGTAGTTCAGTTTTCTTCTTCTTGTCTCTGAGAAATGATGATTCTAACTTAAATCTCTGACAAGTAGAGGCTTAGCATATTGGGTTTCTAGAATCACAGAGTCATAGCATGGCCTGGGTTGAAAAGGACCACAATGATCATCTAGTTTTAATCCCCCTGCTATGTGCAGGGTCACCAACCACCAGACCAGGCTGCCCAGAGCCACATCCAGCCTGGCCTTGAATGCCTCCAGGGATGGGGCATCCACAGCCTCCTTGGGCAACCTGTTCCAGTGCGTCACCACCCTCTGAGTGAAAAACTTCCTCCTAAGATCTAACCTAAACCTCCCTGTCTCAGTTTCAAACCATTCCCCCTTGTCCTATCACTATCCTCCCTCATAAACAGCCGTTCCCCCTCCTGTTTATACGCTCCCTTCAAGTACTGGAAGGCCACAATGAGGTCTCCCCAGAGCCTTCTCTTCTCCAAGCTGAACAAGCCCAGTTCCCTCAACCATTCTTCATAGTAATCTCTTTGTTTACAAAATCTCCTGAACTAGAAAGTTTCCAAAGAGATTTAAAGGTGCTACACATCTTTACAGGTGTTGCTATGACAATGTGTAGGGCTGTGTGCAGCCATCAAACTTTCTGGTGCTTTCCACACTATGGCTTGTACTTGTTTGAGCACACAACTATAATGCTGTGGTGTTTTGTTTACACCTAATGAGGAAAGTAAAAGTGGGGACAAATCCCAGCAAAAGAAATGGGTGTAGAAATAAGACAAATGTGTCACTTCTAGCTTATGTGATTGTTCATAGGCTCTTGTTTTGAATTTTCTTTTGTTCCCAAATTGTTCCACAGGTCAGACAGTAGCGTATCAGTATAGCACCTCTTGCTACTGAATATGATTGGAGCACTGGGAATGTCATCCAAGCATGTTCAGCAGTTGTTGGAGTTTATGACTTACTGTAGCTTGTCTAGTAAAGTCTGCAACATCTCTTTTATCAGCAAGATATTTTATATTAAAAAAGCCCCATCTTTGCTCTAACATCTTACAGCCTGTGGCTTTTACTTGCTCTTTCTGGCAGTGTTACTAGACTCTTCAGGCAAACTGGATATGAAACCATTCAATTTTCCTAATCAAGACTGAATGTAGTTCTTGGTTATAAGCATCCTAGTTGATAAGTCTTGGTAGAGTTTGTGGTTTATCTTTGTTTAGTATTTTTCTTTGTCTTAAAAGTTAGATTATTACAACAGCACTAATATCTATCTAATATCTACTGTTCTTCTAAATATTCTAAGCTGTTACTGGGAATGTTATAAAAGCAACTCACACTTGTTCCTTTTTCAGTATTACTGACAGCTGTTTCCTCTCAAGATGCTTACTCTGCTCTTTTGCTTATTGGCTGTTTTGGATGTTTCCCCACTGGATGCACAAAATAGTTTAGGTATCAGAAGAGGTCTGGAATTCATCTTGGAATGTTTTGCACAAGTCTTGCCTGCTTTGTGCTTAATGTTTTTATCTGTTCTATAGTGTTAAATTATTTTTTAACAGTTCTTTTTTGTTGTTGTTCAACTTTCAGTATCCTGTACAAGACAAAGCTACCTTTTATTGTTGTCATGAACAAGGTAAGTGAAAGCTATGGCTTCTAAGTTCCAGTAGAGCATTGTTCTCTTTAGCTTGTTTCATTGTAGCACCTTCATCTTATTATAGAATCATAGAATGGCCTGGGTTGAAAAGGACCACAGTGATCATCTGGTTTCAACCCCCCTGCTGTGTGCAGGGTCACCAACCAACAGACCAGGCTTTTTCTGGAAAAGAAAGGCTGGGAAGGAGCTGCAGGCTGAAAACTGAATCTAGGAAAGATCTTTAACCAGGCAAAGAAAGAAGTGAGGAAAAACAGGGGCAGGCAGTTACACCCAAACATTCAAATCGGACATCATGCTGCCGATTTGGAAAATGTGTTGCAAGATCTGTTAGAGATTTGATTTGAAGCTTTCTTGTTCTAAATCCTTTTCTTGAGTGAATTTTGTAAGATATGTTTTACAAATTCAGTGTCAACTGGAAATGTACGTATCCACAGCGGTGGATTTTCCCTTGGGAAGCTGTGTGAATGACTAGATGCCAGTCCTATACTCATCTTAGTCTTTAAAAGTAGAATATTTGGACCTTGGCCCAGAAATCCCCACTGCTTCAATGTTTCTTTGATAGATTTATGTTTTTTATCTGCACTTGTTTTAAAGTGTGCCATCCATAGCCTCCTAACAGCTTAACGCTACGCTATAGGAAGTGTAACTTTCTAACCTAAGGGTAAGTTCATTATTGAATCTGCTTTTGCAGTTCCCTGCCTTCTTAAAATAATTGTCTTAATCAATGCTTCTGAACACTGGACTGAAGACTTACGGTGGGAATTGTGTCATACCTGCCTGTACAAAATGTGTCTGGTTCTAATTGGTGACTTTTAAAATGTACCAGTGTCTACCAGAAAGCAGATAGTTACTATGCTGAGGATACACCTCTGTTGTTGTGTTAGGTGTTGGTTTGTAGCCTGAAGGAATGCTTTTAAGCTTAACAGCTTGCCAGCTCTTTAAACATAATAATTCCAAGTATTAGAAGACTCCAGTTTCTGTTGTAAATACTCTTCCTTCTCCTCGCAGGCATTCTTTGCATTCAAGGAGTTGTTCTTCCAACACAGCCATTTTTGTGTGTGCATATATGTATCTCACATGCTTCTTTTAGAGTGGCAGTGCTTTGAGTGTGAAGTTTTAGCTCACGTCTGCTGAGCAGGATTGATATCTGATGTGCTCCAGCTACGTGCATCTTCCTAGTGACCCTTACAGTGCGTGTCTTCTTCCTTACTTAGCAAGCTTTTGTATGCTGTTTTCCAGACAGTAACTCTAGAATAAGCTGTGGGAAAGGGCACGAAACAGGAAAATGGTTCTCTTAAGAAAATGCTTTTTTGGCAAGACTAAAAGAAATGGAACTTCTACTGTATGTGTATGGGAAGGTAGACCCAAGGTTTTGGGTTCTCAGCTTCATTTAGGCTGGATTCTAGCCTTCAGTAACAAGATGAGTCAGCAGCATTTGAAGAATTATTGACAAGCATTTCAAAATTGATTCCTTGTAAGAATGGAGAAATCCCAAGGATTGTGCAGTGATAAAGAGAGGGCCTTGAGGGTGCTCCTTGACAGGAGCTGGCAGTGTGTGCTTGCAGCCCAGAGGACTAACCATATCTTGGGCTCCATCAGAAGAAGCGTAGCTAGCAGGTCAAAGGAGGCGACTGTCTCACTCTGCTCCGCTCTTGTGAGACCCCAGCTGGGGTTCTGTATTCTGAGAAAAGGCTTTGGGGCTGTAGTGCCAGGACAGGGGTTGATGGCTTTAAACTAAGAGTAGGTTTAGATTAGATACAAGTAAGAAATTCTTTCCCATGAGGGAGGTGAGGCACTAGAACAGGTTGCCCAGAGAAATTGATGCTCTCTACCTGGCAGTGTTCAAGACAAGGTTGGATGGGGCTTTGGGCACCTCAATGTAATTGGAAGGTTCATCCTCCCCACTCCACAGCAGGGAGGTTGGGACTAGATGATCTTTAAGGTTCTTTCCAACCCAAGTCATTCTGTGACATAGATTTAAGAAATACTAGATTTGCAGAGGACAAAAAATACCAACTTTCAGAGTTGATTCAGTTTTGCTTATAGAACTCAATCAAAGCATTTCTAAGTTCAGTGTTTGTATCCTTGGTGGATTCAGTTCTGTTACAAGTATTTTGAATAATACAAGGAAATACTTCCTTTTTCTGTTTTCTTCCTTCCTACTGGTGCTGGGAAATGAAATATATCAGTTTTAGACACTTGTGTTGTAGTAATTGAGTATTTACGTGTACTTTGATATGTTTATAAAACTCTTTAATAGACTGTTCAATTATCAACCCATGTCAACTCATGGAACCATCTTACCTGTTTTGTGTCCGTGATCTTGCTCTGAGTTTAGTTTATAACTTCTTTAGGTCAGAGCACAGCTGAAAGGTCTTATAGCATGTTGCCTAACATAGAAGTGTCTCACAGCTCCCAGGCCAGTCAAAAAAGGATTCAATCTGTTCTTGTCACACCTCAATCATAAAATGCAATATTTACAAATTAAGCTGTTTTGTAAAGCAATTTTTGGATGCCTTTCAGTAAGCCATACCATTTCTTATAGCCAGACTTCGTTGTTTTCTTAAACAACAAAGTCCTTAAAACTGAGATAGGTGTTGTCTTCTCCTCTTGTAATCAAGTAGTTGATTAGACTGAAAAAAACAGAACTTGGAAAACTGCAGAGCAGGGCTGAATGTTTTGAAAAGATCAGCATAATGTAAGTAAGTTTAACATGCATTTTTTTTTAATTAGCCTTAGGATGTGGACAAAGAATTAATCGTTTATTACTCCTGAAAACTCTGCCTTCTCCTTCCAGACAGACATAATTGATCACAGTTTTGCAGTAGAATGGATGCAGGACTTTGAGACTTTTCAGGATGCTCTGAATCAAGAGACTTCCTATGTCAGTAACCTGACTCGTTCTATGAGTTTAGTGCTGGATGAGTTTTACAGTTCGTTGAAGGTAAGTTTTCTCTCTCTCTTACATTTTTAAGTTTTATCTTTAATTGTAAACGCCTTTCACAAAAGCCTGGAGGAGAGAAAGCTCAAGGAGTCTAGTTGGTGGCTGGTGTCTAGTGGTGTCCCCCCTGGGTCCAGTAATCTTTAATTTATCCATCAGTGACTTGGATGAAGTGATAGGGTGCCTCCTCAGCAAGTTTGCTATCAAACTGTGTGGAGTGCTCTGCTGCCTTTCAGAAGGCTCTCAACAGGCTGGAGCAATTTATTCTCAGGGTCCAGCTGGAGGTCTGCAAGTAGCACTGTTCCCTGATCTTGTTCAGCATCTTCATCAGTGACCTGGATGCAGGGATAGAGTCCACCCTCGGCAAGTTTGCTGATGATACAAAGCTAGAAGGAGAGGCTGACACACAAGAAGGCCGTGCTGCCATTCAGTGAGATGTGGACAGGCTGAGAGCTGGGCAGAGAGGAACCTGATGAGGTTCAACAATGGCTAGTGTGGAGTCCTACACCTGGGGAGGAATAACCACATGTGTCAGTACAGGCTAGGAGCTGAGCTGCTGGAGAGCAGTGTCCTGGAGGATAACACATTGCCCGTGAGCCAGCAGAGTGCCCTTGTGGCCAAGAAGACCAGTTTCTCACAGCTATCATCTGTTAGTAGTTGGTAATAAATTACATTAATATCCCCATGCTGAGTCTGTTCTGCCTGTGGCTATAATCTTCTTGTCATTTTCAGCCTTTGAGCCTTTTTTTATCGTTATTCTTTTCCTCAGTTCCTTTGAGATGGGGGAGAGTGGTGTGACAGAGCTCCATCAGTGTGAAACTATCACAATTTCCCATCTTGTTCATTATATTTAGGCACTGTATTATTTTAACTAGATTTTTTTGTGAGATACTGAGTTCTGAAGTACAAGAGTGTGCTGCAGAACCAAGTTTTCCTTTTTAAACTAGTCTTATTTTTCTTCTTTGATCAATTTTGTAGAAGAGAAAGGAAAACTCAGTTCCCTGGGTTATTTAAAGGTAGAGAATGGGGGAGGAAATGGGTGTCACTGGATTCCCACACGTATTTTTTCAAAGACATTGTTTAGCCTTTCCAGCTTGCATTCTCTGTCAGTCACCTAAGAACTCACTTCAGTTACCTTTTAGTTCTAATGTATGGTTTTCTTTTACAGGTGGTTGGTGTTTCTGCTGTGTTGGGCACAGGACTGGATGATTTTTTTGCCCAGCTCTCTAAAGCTGTAGAAGAATATGAGAGGTAAGTTGATAACATTTGATTCCTGGCCCTCCGAATACTTGCTGAAATTACTGATCTGCTAAACTACTCCTTTGATTTGAAGAAGTGTTCACTTTTCAAGCCAAGGTAATAAGGTTTATAATAAACTGAAATGTAAGAGCATAAGAAGAAGCAATCAAAAGAAATATGCAGTGGTGAATTTGTGCTATTCAATGTGGAAAAAAAGTAAAAGCCAACTGTGCTAGCAAATTCTGAAGTCAGTTTTTTGACCTGGTTCTGTACAATGAGCAAGCTTTGAATTGTCCTCATAAAGAGGTAGACAGAGTAGGTGAGTGAGCTGAAATTCAAGAATTCTTTGAGAACTCAATGGTTTCTGGATTCTTCCTCCTGAAATACTGCTAGACTGCTCTGTAACATTAGAAAGCAAATCTAGGAATTTGGATTACATGGAAATAGCTAAGACAGAACATGTATTATTTTTAAAGGAGAATACGTTGTGCTGGATCAGACAGTCTGAGAAAGGCTGCTACAACTTTATGCTCCCCAAATCAAACTAATAGGGAGACTGGATGTCATGTATGTACACAGCCAGCCACACAGGTTAGATGGGTACATAGAGAGCTTATTGTGAACTTCATAGAATACTCGAATGGCTTAGGTTGGAAGGGATCTTAAAGATCATCCAGTTCCAACCCCATTGCCTTGGACAGGGTTGCCACCCACTAGATCAAGTTGCCACGTGGTGGATCAGGCTGCCCAGGGCCCCATGCAGTCTGGTCTTGAATGCCTCCAAGGATGGGGCATCTACAGCTGCTTTGAGCAACCTATGCCAGAGTCTCACCACTCTCTGAGTAAAGAATTTCTTTCTAACATCTAATTTTTCCCTCTTTTAGTTTAGTCAGAGTGAGTGATCTGCTGGTTATGGCAGTGTAATGACTGGTTCTATACAGCTGGGTTGATTTTTTTCCATTTTTATTTTTTAATCTAACCAGGCTGCATGAGAAAGGTTTGGCATTTTAATGGAATATATTCACTTATTCTGCATCCTTTAGTTTCAGAATACATTTGGTTAGAAGTACCCTTAGTTTGGGATAGAAACAAGCCTCCAAAGTGATCCCTTCTTAATATAAATGATGTTTTAGCTGAGGATGAATGCACTGTGTGTATTTACCTTTGCAGGGAGTATCGTCCAGAATACGAGCGCCTGAGGAAAACGTTGGTAAGTACTTTTAACTACTGTAGCCCGGAGTGGTGTATCTTGCAGTCGCTTTTATGTGCAGAACTGACTCTATGTTGTGAGGCTATAACATTTCATTTCATATTAAGTGTGGAAAAAGTCTGAAGCTCACAGTCTGACTCGTTCCCTTAGATTTGATGGAGCACATCTGTACAAAAATAGGGATGTTTGGTAGAAGAGATGTTGCTCGCTGTTCTAGTGCTAAATAATTCAAGTTTACTGGGCATATTTCTGCACCAGTCAAATGCACAGTCTTGACTTAGATAATTCATAATGAAGACTGAATTGGAATGCCAAAATGAGTAGCTCTGCTCAGTGGAGTTGTGGCTGTGCAAGGACAGTTCTTGCAGGCACAGCTTCACTAACTTTGATTTCCTGATGCTGCTGAAAATGTTCCTGAAATTCATTGTGCTGGAGGTTGCTTTCCATGCTTAACCAGAAGTTTTGTGTAACTTTAGCTGCAATGTGAGACATGCTTGTTGACTTCTGTTTTTTGGGTTGGTTTTTTTTGCCTCTGGGGCAGAGTATTGTGGGAGATATATTTTAAATGCTTTCTGAAGCCACTTTTACCTTTGTACCCACAGGAGAAGGCTCAAGATAAACAAAAGAGAGATCAGCTGGAGCGCCTTCGGAAGGACATGGGCCCTGTGTGTATGCAGGGCAACACACTTGCAGGTATTTTCTCAGGAACGAAGATGAAGTTTACTGCAGAAGCTCTCTGAAGGGCCTGCCTTGACAAATCGCATAGAGCTTTCCTCTGCAAAAACATGAAAGTGTGTTCATTTTAGTGGAGTGGGACTTTAGTTCCTGTGGGATGGGTCAGACTTAGCTCTACTGTGTGTCAGTCACAAGCACGCAAAGAGGAAACCCTGGTGTGGAGATAAAGCAGTGGATGTACTCGGAGTAATGAAATATTTGAGAAAAGATGAAACAATCAAATTAGAACATGAGAAAAGTCTGCTGTTGGTTGAGCTGATGCCTTACATGAGGTTCAGTTTGGTGCTGATGCAGTCTGTCCTGAATCTTTGGACAGAATGCTCGTACTTACAGATTCCCTTTAGAGTAGGTATTTATAGTATGCACACAGAAATGGTCAGGGCATGAGCTAACTTACTTGTTAGTGTGATGTTTTGGCTATAACCATTTCTGTTCCTTCCAAGGGGCTGATGATGTTTCTGCAATGGGTCCTTCTGAGCTGATCTTAACACGAGGAAATCTTGATGAGGAAGAAGAAGAGAGGGAGAGTGATACTGACGACATTGACCATGAAGGTAAGGAATGAAATGTGACTTGATCTACAATATGCTCATCTAGGCATGAAATATCCTCTGTATTTCATTAACTGTATTGACTGTAACGAGAGCCTAAGAGAAAAGCAAACATTCAGTCACCTAAATAAAGGTGTGTGAATCTGTAGCAGAAGCCCAGCCACGGTACTCCCACGGTGATACCACACTCTAATCTTCATGAAAGTTCAACTGCAAATTTTATATTCAAGTAAGCATTTTTAATAAAATAATGCATAAAATAAGATGCATGCACCAGGCAACTTGTTATGCCTTTTAAGTTCTTAGACTGTGTCGTATTCTGTTACAGAGTTTGCAGAGTTTATCTTCATTCTTTCCTTGTTCAGTAGTGATAGGACAAAGGGGAGTGGTCTTAAACTGAGATAGGTGAGGTTTAGGTTAGATATTAGGAGGAAGTTTTTCACCCAGAGGGTGGTGAAGCACTGGAACAGGTTGCCCAAGGAGGCTGTGGATGCCCCATCCCTGGAGGCATTCAAGGCCAGGCTGGGCCTGGTCTGGTGGTTGGCAACCCTGGACATAGCAGGGGGGTTGAAACTAGATAATCATTGTGGTCCTTTTCAACCCAGGCCATTCTATGATTCAATTAATATTTAGGATCACTACTTTCTTTTCCCTTGTAACGAAATTGAAGACAAAATGGACCTGTGGTGTTGCTCAGACTAGCATGATTCTAGCTTTCTTCAGGAACACAAATAGAACAAATGCTGAAATGGTGTTGAATTGTGGATTTTTCTTTTCCTCCCAGTTACTGAGGAGAGTCATGAAGAACCGGCCTTCAAAAACTTTATGCAAGAAACACGGATGAGATACCAGAAGCAATGAGAATGAATGAGACACTCAGAAATAAACGGCTTGAAATTCCTTGAAATGGAATTAACAGTAAAGGAACAGCATAAAGAAAGCTGCATGGAAACATGCCTGAAGTCTGAAGTCCCTGAACAGCTTCCTCTGATATATTGTACCTTCCTGCAGTAACTGTTGGTCATATGAGTAGAGGGTTTTCTATCCAGCTGACTGCACATTTGGACATCTGCTACAAAATCACAGAACCTTGGGAGTTGGAAGGGAGCCCTGGAGATCCCCCTGCTGAAGCAGGTTCCCTAGAGCAGGTTGCACAGGAAAGTGTCCAGGTGGGTTTGAACATCTGCAGAGAAGGAGACTCCACCACCTCTCTGGGCAGCCTGTTCCAGAGCTCTGCCACCCTCACAGTAAAGAAGTTTTTTTCTGATGTTCGTATGGAACTTCTGTTTTCTCGTTTGTGCTCATTGCCCCTTGTCCTGTTGCTGGGCAGCACCGAACAGAACCCCATCCTCCTGACCCCCGCCCTTCAGATACCGATCAGCACTGATCAGATCCAGCGGTGGATTTGAATGTAACCGCTCTGCCCCGCCAGTCCTCCAGGACTTGATGTCATCGGTCCTCCAATCCCCACCGTGCAGTGCGGAAGTAGCGTCCCCTTGCTAAAGCCGCTCTGAGCCACCGGGTCCGCTGATGTCTATAGTCGTCTTCCATGTAGCAACACGCATGCGCGTTGGAACGCGGAAGTGGCTTAACTACTGCAGCCGCTCTATGCCGGCAGTCTCGATGGTGAAAGGTCCTCCAGGCACTACTAGGCATGCGCGCGGAAACGCTGGAGTGGCGTCTTTGCTCCAGCGCGCGTGTTCGCCTCTGGGCTTAAGGTTCTCCACTTGTAGATAAAAACACAGTTTTACTTAAATGAGGATAAAGAATTATTTTGTGATCCCTATACTGAAATCTCCTTTCTTCCTTAATCCTCTAAAAATATAAAACAATTATCATAACAAAATTCTTCCAGCTAAAACAGTTGCATATTTAAAAAAATATATTTTTAAGCTTAAAATGTCTGAGTACTTTGTTCTTTCTATTTCAATCCCTCTTGACCTATGTGTGGGCTGCTTTAGCCAAGCTACTAAAAGAGATGTCAGGGGGGGATGTGCAGGTGCACTGAATGTATCCCCTGTAGTTGAATACAATGCAGTTTGCTGTCATAGAGCAACCTGGAATGATGCTGATGAAGTTTCTTTCTTATGTACCGTTTCAGCACTGATGTTTTGTGATGCTGAACAGATATTTAGTTTTCCTAGGAGCCTCTTTTTCCTCTGACATGGTTTTAATAGCACTTTTCCTTTTCAGTTGCCCTATAGGAAGCCCAGAATGTTTCTCGTCTCTCATCTGATTTTTGGATCACCTTTATTAAAGAAATTAAAGAGTGCTTTTTAGGCAGAGCTGAGCTGGTTGCTTGTAAGATCCAGGGCTGCCATGTGGTAGAAACATGGATCAGAGCTACAGTACACTTGGTATTTCTAGCAGGGAGAAACTGTTGTTTGCAGCTGTCACTGCACTTAATACGCTCACTTGGTGCCATGATATTAGTCCAAGTAGTTGTATTTAATCAAGATGATCCCGGGTGCAAAAGAGAAAAAGCAAATTCAAGTGCAGCAAAGCAGTATCATATCGCTTCGGAAGGACTTCAGCACAAGTGCCAATAGATTTATCTTATTAGGCACTAAAAGCTCATTTCCTGACACTGCTGACACAGAACAGAAAGGATTTTGCCTTAAACAATTTAGAACTGGAGGTTAAAGTAATGGATAGAGGAGAATTATTGGACAGAAATATTAGAATCATGGGTTATTCAACAACAGTCGCTATTTTAGTAACTCTGGAGTCTCACCATTACACCTTAATTGAGGAAAATGAATTTTAAGAAGGCCTCTATGGAAATCAGTGAAGCAGAGCAGCAACTTGCTATAGGTTTCCCTTACCAAAGCAAGAAGCAGCTTGAAAGCAAAACAAATCTTGCACAAAAATTCAAGTGAAGCAGCAGTGAGTGGTAATATGGTCTCTTTTTGTGCACCCTGGACTTCAGCTCTGACCTGAACTCTGTTAAACTTTCATCTCCATCTAAGTTACAAAGTGACTTGCTTTGACTTCACCACTCTTCAAAAACAAGTTTCAGGTGCAGAAAAACCCAGAAGCTAAAAGCCAACTCCATTTTGGCTGAAGACTGGAAAACAGACCCAACCCTCTGAATGCAACCACTTCTTTACCTCGAGCAGCTGGAGTTCATGACACAGTTATTATTTGGAGCATCTGAGAGAACAATTCCTGCTTGCTTCTGTTGTCTGTGTGGGGAAAATTCTGCAGAACATGAGACAAACAGAGGGTGGCAGCAGCACCTCAAACTCTCAGCATTGTACCTAAGAGCCAGAGCCACAGGCATTGGCAACAGAGCTTCAGTGCAGACTTATATAAAAGGGTTTAAAACCAGAGCGATCTGTTTGGCTTGTCGATTAATGCCTGATTGTATTAATTATGCTATTAATCACGCATTTAATTTACTCTTACACTGTTCTGTCTTTCTTTGCAGCAGTATTTTATTTACTTTTAGTGTGCCTGCATCTTTCCAGATCTCTCTGAACCTGGAAAACTTCTCACAGCAACTCAAAAAGCACTGTAAAAGATCGGAGAAGAGTTACTGCAAAAGTTGGTTCTTATATCGTTCATCCTTGAAAAACATCTTAGAATTCTACAGGGTGTCACAAAATTCTGGTAAGAGGTACTTTCTGACTTCTTCAGAGTAATCTGCTCCATGGATTCCAGTCTCACTCATTGCTGTACCTGAACTTTGGAGCCCATGAAACCACTGTCCCCTTGCGGCTGCTGGTACAGACCAGCAATCACCAATTGTGATTTAGGTTATCCATTGCCTTCGTGCCCCTGTGCACCTCTGGGCTTCTGGAGATGGGCCATGGATGGGCTGCAGCTCCTGTGAGGGGCTTGGGAGCAGCTGGACGGTGCGTTAATTGGACATCCCCTGCGCCCTCACACCATTGGCTCTCTTTTATCTTAACAATACAAACCTAATATATCTTTCTAGCACCTAAAACTGAAGGCTTTGGGAAAAAAAGAGAATCAATTAATGCCAAACATAACTAAGGATGGCAGCCTGTTGGGATTGGACTGGCTTCTTGGCTTGCTGTATAACACATGAGAGTAGAGAAACAAAGGCATTTGAAAAGAACTTGCAACTCTGGCTTCCAAAGTATTTACTAATTAGAGATTAAGGATTACAAATTGCAAGAAATAACCTTGCTTAATGCTATTAATTAGCTATTACCAGTACTTAAAAGCTGAAATTTGTATGTACTTCTTTGTTTCTCAATGCCTGTGCTGTAGGTAGGTTTCGCAAGTTAAATTCTCTGTTCAGCTGTTGGTAAAGCTTTATTTGCCAAAATTCAGTCTGCATGAGTCAATGTTGCCTTAGCAACACATTCTGGCTTGCCTGGAAATCCGCTTTCTCTATGGTTATATTGCTTTTTCTATAAATCTCAAAATAATTTCAGTATGATTGGCCAAAGGAACCTTTCCTGCTCTGAACAAGTGCAGAGCAGCTCTCCACCCCTACAAAATAATAACATTCAAATAAACATTTGAATACTGATGGAGATATTAGGGATATTTAGGGATTGAACACCTTCCCTGTGAGTACAGGTTGAGAGCTGAGGCTGTGCAGCCTGGAGAAGAGAAGGCTCTGGGGAGACATGAGAGAGGCCTTTCAGTACCTCAAGAGGGCTGTAAGAGGGAAAGGGACAGGCTCTTCAGCAGGGTCAGTTGTGATGGGACAAGGGGAAATGGTTTCAAACTAAAAGAGTAGAGATTTAGGTTGGATATAAGGACAAAGTTTTGACAGTAAGGGTAATGAAGCACTGGCACAGGTTGCTCAGAGAGGTGGTGGGTGCCCTGTCCCTGGCGACACTCAAGTCAGGATAGTCAGGGCTCTGAGCGACATGGTCACTGCAGGGAGTTGGACTAGATGGCCTTTGAAGGCCCCTTCCAACTCAAATGATTCTGTTATTCTGTTATCCCTTATTATGCTAAAGACAGCAAAGATTCCTTGTTACTTTACCGTCTTCATAAGATCTTGGTAGCTTTTGCTTCTGTAAGTTGTTTTTGGCTCAGATATGACAAGGGCTTACAGGATAGTAAATGCTAACAGTAACATAACTACTGCTTACAGTATATCCTGCTTCTTTTCTACTTCTCCCACACATTTTGTCTTAACTGGTCTCTTTCGGGTAGATAATATGCTGAAACTCTGCCCCAGTGTCTGCACAGGTTTCTATACAATCGTATGATTGGTTTCTTCTCCTTTCAGCTGACGGTCGTTATTATTCATCAGTAATTTTCTTCACCTTAATGGCTCTCTAGGACCAACAAACTTACTCCTGCAGCTTTAAGTTGCTTTTCCACTGCCTACTCCTTGCCCAAAGGGTACCAACTACTGCAAGAAAGGTCTTTTATTTCACCTAATACTTGATATCACCTCCCAAAACCACACTGAAGCTTGCAAAAAGTACACTCTTCCCCAAACCCTGAGATGCCTCTGTAAGAGTCTTCTCAAGCTGGGTAAGAGTTAGTTCATTTCAAGGATGCAGTTTTTCTAGTTCACGCTAAACTTTGCTCTAATTACAAGGAAAAATGATTGGAGGGCTGCTGTGTATTCGCAGCAGCCTGTGAGTTCTGCTCCTCTTCCTGCTGGCTAATTAATCTTACAGATATGTATTGTTCTAATAGCTCTGATTAGCTTGTGATAATGAAGATGAAACAGCATTCAACTTGTCTACAATAACATATAAAGCTTTGATATGCTAATTCCACACCCAAGGTTTTCCTTTCAAGAGAGTCAGCTGGATTTTGCTTTCTCTCTGGTTCCATCCCAAGCAACAATGCTCATACTATTGCAGTTTGCTTCTGGCTTAAATTCAGTGTCATAGCAGGCAATAAGTAGTTATCTTGCTGCATTACATTGCTGCTTTCTCCTGGGGGGTACTAAAGAAGGTATGTCCCCTGTGTTTCTGCTTAGTGTATCTATAGGCATACCTGCAGAACTATATATAAAATTCAAACCAACAAATGTACATCAACACTTAACCCCTGCGTGACTCACCATCACGTGCCCCAGCAGCGTGCCCTACCTTGTACCAAGTACGGGCTCCCCCAACTCTCCTCCTCCAGCTTTGGTGCCCAACCTTTTGTGCAGTGGAACAAGTGTCACACGGGATGTGACCCCACTCCCTTCATTTGGCAAGCCCAGGCACCAACATTAATTATAGAAGGAAAAACACGTAAGGTTCCTTGAGAAGTCATCCAGGTCAACATCCAAGGGAGGACTGATGATCCTTCCGTAACTGCTCACAGACCTTCATCTAACTTCTTCTTACAGACTTTTGCTGATAGGTTTTCCACTGCCTACCCCCAGTGCTTTATTACTATAATCACCAGCCTGATCTTTTTCTTACAACAAGAAGAAATATGTTTATCTAGTTATTGTTATTTTAAACTTCTCTACAAGAGAGATTCTGAATGCTGTTATGTCCAATATAAGCGTTTATCTTAAATACAAAGAAGGCTGCAGGTATTGCCTATGCAGCAAAGTCACATTGAGAACCAGGCAATATCACTGTAATACGTACTAAAGGGATTAAAGGCTGCTTTATAAGAGATATTAGAAATTAATTTAAATGAGAAATTACCATCAGAGAGGCTCCAGAGGAATCTGTGCCTGACCCAGTGCTGTTCTCTTACCTCAGCCAATCCTTTGAAGTGAAATGAAGCTTTGCTCACAGAATTTGCACAGCTGAAGACGTAGATAATGGCACAACCACAGCAATTTAAGATACAAAGTGAGCAAGTGCTGCTTGAACACGTGTTTTCATCCACCTCCACAGCAAATATCTATGCATCCAAATCACATCGTGTACTTTGGGGCTGGCAGTAAGGAAGGGAAATACCATCTCTTTGAGAACATTAAATCAGATGAGGGCTGAGGAGATTGGGAGGGTAAGTATGTTAACTCAAGCTGGAAATGCCACGTGGCAGCTGGAGCAGCAATCAAACATCTGAGCTAAAACACCGAAGAAATACAGCATACAGGAGTGCGTCCTGCTCTGTGACCGTGACCCAAACGTAGCACAGTAACGTGACTGTGCGGGATGGTGATGAATTGCACAAGGTGTAACAAAGAGGACAGGCCCATTGAGAAACTGAAAGAATGAGTCAATGTAAAAATCTGTACTCGGAGATGATATGTAATTATCTACACAGCAAAAACACAGCAGGAAGATGCTAATCTTTGGTACGTAGCAAGCTCCACCTGCTAGGGAAGCTGTAGAATGAATCCTACAACTACACACAGTTCCTAAAGGCGCCCCATCCAAGGCCGGCTGGAGGTTAAGGTTAGAGGGTTGCAACTGATGGGCTTTAGCTGCCTTCCGAGCTCTGCCGTTCCGCGGTCAGCTTCACAGGGCGTGGCTACGGCATCCACAGCTCCCTGTGGGGAACTACTCCAACCCGAGCACCCGGCGGCGCCCTCAGCCCGCGCCCGCCGCCTCTCCCCCACAGCGGGCGGCCCCCGCCGCCATGTTGTGGGGCGGTGAAGGAGGAGGCGGCGCGGCGCGGCGCGGCGCGGGCGCTCCCGGGCGGCGCAACAGGTAGCGGCGGCGGCTCGGCTGTGCGGAGCGGGGGGACAGGGGGGGTGAGCAGCGGCGCTGTCAGCGCGGCGGGGCCGGGAGCGGCGCTGAGGTAGCGCGGGACGGACGGTGAGCGGGATGGGGCGCTGCGTTGTGTCGCTGCCGTGAGAAGCTGCAGCTCGGGGGGCTGAAGTTGGTGGCAGTTCGTCGTCTCGACGGAAAAAAACCGTAGTTTGCTTGGAAGTTCAAAGGCTTCACCCGTGACAAACACCTGAATCCGCTGATGCGACGGTGGTGCTTAGAAATAATGAGCTGTGGCAGCTAATTGGGTAAATTGGGTGCTAGCTGGGCTTCATTCTTGCACTAAGCTTCATTTTTGTGTTTCTGCTTTACTTCCTTTTGGGTTCGTCCATTGTGTTTTAGTTGTTTGGTTGTTGGTTTTTTTCCCCCTGACTAAATTATGGTGTTCTGCACCGCTCTGGGTCCTTGGAGAAATAATTGGTTGGATCCCAGGCCCTGTGTGACATCCAGGGGATGAAGAGCATCCCCACAGATATGGGTTTGGGCTGCTCTGTGCTCTCTGCTATGGAGAGATTTTGGTTGGTCTCCTCAATCAGGTGCCCAAATTAGATCAAGTGAGTACGATTTTCCTTTTAATTAATGCCCTGAGGGAATTGCATTTATTTTTTTTCCTTCTCCTGTCTGTACAGGATCAAGGATATGAGGTACATCGGAGTAGCAGTTCAGTCTGGGACGTAATGTTCCATAGCGTTATAGTTTATGGGGTTGTCTACTGCAGATGTTTCATGCTGTCAGTGCTTTATGGGCAGCATGCTTTCTTACCATTCTGTGGGCAGAGAGAGATTAAGTTCAAGGCAGAACTGAGTTGTTAATGACTTTGAACTGTGTTGTTGAGAAAAAAGCTTTATTCAGTTTAGGGTATTACAGCGCAGGGGACCATAGCGAGTCTTACAGTAGGTTTATTTACAGATAATTCTGTTTGTGGTCTTTAATAGCGAAAAGCAAATTAATTTTGTTCTAGAGCAAAGTAGCAGTCATCAAAAATGAAGCTAAACCGTGTGGCTGATAGCAGTTCTTCATTCATCCACCCCTCTGGAGCTGGTAGGGGAAGCAGGATAGGATTTATAAAGGGAAAGGTGGTTTGTGTGCTTGACTTGAAGGACTGTCAGAAAGCTTCACGCCTCCCGACCGCAGGTATCTGTGGGGAGAAGACCTCATGTTTAGGTCCTGCCCAGCAGCACGCTCAGCTCACTGGTTCCTCTTGCAGACTGGGGCAGGTATCTCTGACCTGTTAATTAACAGTTTGCAAGTCTCTGCTCTTGCCGCAGAAGCAGCAGCTTGGACAGCACGTAAAATTGAGGAAGGCGTGTTTTACCAGATTCCTTTGGAAGTCCTGAGTTGTTCTCTCTTCGTTTTTGAAACTGCCTCAGAAGTTGGACATCCTCATTTTTAACATTTGTTTCTGGCCTATTTTCACTTGAAAGGAAATACCTCAAATATCTCTCTCTCTTTTTTTTTTTTATAAATACCTTTAAACTGCTTCCATTTGCTTCTGTTTACCTCAAATGTCATAGCAGAATAATTTAGTTTGGAATGGACTTCTGGAGGTGGTGCGGTCCAACCCTGGCTGGAAGCAGGGCCAGCTCAGATCAGCATCCAGCCATGTCGGAAATGCCTCTGGGGTGGAGATCCTCAGCCTCTCTGGGCAGCACACAGCAGCTTGGCATCCCCTACCCTTTCTGCAGGGTTATGCATCCCACTGCCCAGCTCATCAGCAAAGATGTCGAACGGTATTGGCCCACTGCTCTGTGTCACCAGTTTGACTCTCACTGTAAGAATGCTCTGGGAGATATCATAAAAGCTGTTGGAGAGTCAAAATGAGCAGCACCTGCTGCTCTCCCCTCACCCACAGAGCAGTCAGATCAGAACAGAAAGCTGTCAGATGGACCAGGAGTGGCTTATCCGGAATGAATGTGAGCTGGCTGTCTGCAGTCACCTTTTTCTTCAAGCATCTGTACATGGCTACAATAGAATCATCATAGAATGATAGAATGGCCTGGATTGAAAAGGACCACAGTGATCATCTAAGTTTCAACCCCTGCTATGTGCAGGGTTGCCAACCACCAGGCCAGGCTGCCCAGAGCCGCATCCAGCCTGGACTCCAGGGATGGGGCATCCACAACCTCCTTGGGCAGCCTGTTCCAGTGAGTAGGATATCCTCCTTAATCTTTCGAAGGACTGAAGTCAGAATTGCAGCTTTTTACATGGCTGAATTGTACCTCTTGCCCTTCTAGAAGACGGGTGTGATATTAGCCTTTTTCCAGCCGTCAGGATCCTCCCCCAGGCACCAGAGCCTTTCCAAAGCCACGAAGTCTTGCCGTGACCTCAGCTCGTGTTACTGGCAGCGCCGGGCCCAGCTCTGTTCCACGTATAGCTTCTGCTCTCATTGATTGTTTTCACATTTTTTTGACTTCTGAAAGCCACTCTTAGTTCAGAGTAATGCCACACCTCTAGATAAAGAGCTTAAATGATGGATCCTGCCATGTTTTCAGGGGAAGGCTTGACATAAACAAGGTCCTTTTGTGAGAGCTGGGAGAGCAGCAGGTTGTTGTGTCTGTGAATTTGTGCTGTTGCTGCTAGATGGGAGCACTCATTTCATGTGGCTGAGTGGTGTGTGAAAGTCAGTGACCTTTCTTTACCTTTTTCCATGTCTTAGGTGACCACTGGTGGTTATAAAGATAACGAAGAAAACGTGGTGCTAATTGGGGAATTACCTTTTTTATGACTTTGACTTATTTCAAGCACTGTCACTTGTCAGTAAAACACACAAAGTACTTTGAGGTGCTGGTGTTTATTTTTGGTACGAGATAAAACAACAATTGCTGTATTCTTTTAGCTTTAAAATCAGTTTTACCTTTTAAAGTCACATTTTCCTTTTGTACCCTGCACAGGGATGGGTGGTGGAAAGGAATACTTGGGAGGGGAAGCACTCCTGTTAGAGCACCTACTCAGGCTTTCAGTGCTAAAGCAGCTATTTTAAGCGATCCTCACATTTTCAGATGCTCATTTGCAAATGTTGCAGGTGCCAGAATACCTCTGGAATTCAGTTTCTGGATCTTTGTAGAGCTGTGAGGCTTGTAAGCTCGGTTTCCTTTGAGTGATGGACTGATAGGTACTGTCATTTTAAAGCCAGGCTGAAAATGTCAGCGTGCTGCTTGCTGCCATGTTGTGCTTTTGGTCACTGATTAACCCATCTATCAGGATTTTTAATTTATTCTCTAAGTCTTTCTCTAGAAAACAAGGGGGTTGATTTTATTTCCTGAGGGACTTTGGATTCCTCACGCAGTCCCACATACTTTGCTGTATTGCATACTGCAGCATGACACAGAGACTGCAGTGACTTGTTTTTCTGGTGCCTTTAGCACCGAGTGTTCAAAAGACACGTAAAACAGAAATCAGGAGAGAAACGTGAAGCTGATGCAGTTGCATTTCTGCTCAGCTTCAGCACGTTTAAGGCTTTGTTTTGGTCAGTAGGGGAATGCAGTCTGGCAGAGCTGGCTACCGCTGGGATGGGTTGAGCTGGTAGTGTGCAGTGAGCGCTGCGTTGTGTAACTCTTGTTCTCAGAACGCCACATGAAATTCAGATGACGTAACGTGATGATGATGGAGTAATTCACTGGAATTGCTTAATAGGGAACGATTATCCGAGAGCTATTTTTAAGTCTTTTTGCAGTAACAGGTTGTAGAAAAAAACGTTGTTGGTCCAGTGCTGTTTTGGGACTGCAGTACCAAGGGCAGCAAAGGGGATGGGAGGCGTGTTGGTGTTGTACGTTGCTCCTTCAGCTTTAGAAGGAGGAGACAGAAGTTCAGAGTTTACTCCTCTAGTAAAAAGTTTCAGTGCTGATGCAAGCGGAGCTTCTGAAATGCTGTGGCATCAGTCCTGAGTGCTGTCTGTAGCTCGTGATTCAACAGTACGTGAAGTAATGCTTGGGAAGAACAGGAAATAGGAGTTACTCCTCTTTGTTTCTATAAATATGTCAATTGCAATGTAAAAGAATTACCTATTATGGCTATACTATGGCCTGTCAAAAATCAGAGCTGATTTCCAATGTGACTCTGCCTTAGCTCTCAGAGATCAAGAATTTTAACACTAAATATTGAAGTCTCCTTTTTTTCAACCAAACTGTTAATGTGTTCTTATTACTAAGAATTTAGGAAGATCAAACTGTCTTTCTAACTACGTATGGCTTAGCTCCTTGGGACCTCACCCAACGTTGAGGTGAATCATAGAATCATAGAATGGCCTGAGTTGAAAAGGACCACAATGATCATCTGGTTTCAAGCCCCCTGCTATGTGCAGGGTCACCAACCAGCAGACCAGGCTGCCCAGAGCCACATCCAGCCTGGCCTTGAATGCCTGCAGGGATGGGGCATCCACAACCTCCTTGGGCAGCCTGTTCCAGTGCGTCACCACCCAATGGACATCTGACTCCAACAACAGTTGATTCCCTGAGTTCATGAAACTTGGTTGTAATGTCAGCATGTTACTTGTGTGCTGTACAGCTAATTAAAGGTTAAAAACCAAATGCCAATTGAACATCTCTCTCATTTGTTTTCTTTTATGACCTAAAAGAGTCCTTGTTTAGCTAGCAAAGCCAGATTTCCACTAAATAACACTGGAGATCCTGAAAACTAGTTACTTCTTTTACACTAACAGTCATACAACCATAGTTTGTCAGGTAGGTATTGTGCACTTCCCAGTGTGCCAGTCACACTGTTCTAAAGCACCTAGTGTCCTTCTGGCTTTGCCTGTATCTTGGTGTCTGTTTGCTGTAAGAATGCTTGGAGGGGCAGTTGAGCTGATGGGACAGGCTGACTGTGACACAGATGGGGCTGAGCGTGGTGTGGATCTGGGTCTTCAGTTGGGAGGGGGAGAGGTGCTGCAGCCTTGCTGTCTTCTCCCATAGGGCTTCTCTGGCTGTTCCGTCAAGTTCTGAAGTGGAAGACAGTAAGAGAAGAGTTCTTATGTTACTTCTGCTTTGTTAGGAGGCACATTTCATTTGTGCTTCTGCTGGATGGATGGAAGAGGCTCAAAATTCTCTTTGAGGAGTGTCTGACAAGATGTCAGATGGGTGGGCTCATCAGTAACCTGCCCTGAGTGTTGCTCATCATGGTTGGAATGCGAAATAACAGTAGAGAGAGAGCTCATCAAACAGAGGTGCTTTGCCCAAGTCTACAGTGACACAAATGGAAGGTTGGACCAGATGATCTTGGAGCTCTTTTCCAACCTTGGTGATTCTGTGAGCCTATGAAATCAGGAGTTGCAATGTGGAAGTCTTCCCGAGGTGCATGGAGCTCACTGGATGGAGTCTTTGGGCTCTTGTGTGGTGCTGGCAGAGAATTAGAGCTGAAAACTGCGCCTCAAAATGGGATCTGCAAGCTGCAAGAAGCTGCATACTGAGTGCAGTCATGCAAATGAGGAAGTAGGAAGCAAGAAAGAGGAGTGTATTTTAAGTTACCACCCATCCAGGAGCAATTGTATCGCTTTCAGTTCTCCCCGAAGACTTCAACCTACAGCCTGGAATTCCTTCTCAAAGGTAGAAATGGAGAGCTTTTGTGTTTATTTCTAACATTTTTCCTTTAAATCTATCCGCTGCTTGCTTTCTTCTTTCTAAACAAAGCAAGTGGAGGTGGTGACGTGTCTCCTTGTCTGGAATCAGGTTAGGGAACGTATTCTGTCAGCGTGTGGCAGAGCTGGGTTGAATTCCCATCTTTTCCTGTTGAAGTTCATGTACACATCTCCTGTGGGAAGACCGGAGGGTTTCAGTAGCGAGTTTCTCAAAGTGGGACTCCTGTTCCCTCCTTCAAAACATCTTTGCAAAGAAGAATCAAAGCTGGGACAGCATGACATGGATCTGTGTCTACTTAGCTTAGTGACACAGATATTCACATGGCAAGGTGAAGTCCTGAGCTTACGTTGCTGCTCTGAACTCTGTGCATGGGCTTCCTTCAGTGACAGTGCAATAAAATGTGGGAGTGTCTGAGAGCAGCGATAGGTGGGTTTATGGCTCCTCAGGCAGAGCTGAGCTGGGCCTTGTTACAGAATCACAGAATGGCCAGGGTTGGAAGGGACCTCAAGGATCACGAAGCTCCAACCCCCCTGCCACAGGCAGGGCCACCAACCTCCCCATTTAATACTAGACCAGGCTGCCCAGGGCCCCATCCAACCTAGCCTTGAACACCTCCAGGGACGGGGCATCCACAGCCTCTCTGGGCAGCTGTTCCAGCACCTCACCACTCTCATAGTAAAGAACTTGCCCTGACATCCAACCTAATTCTTCCCTCCCTCAACTTCAAACCATTTCCCCTTGTCCTGCTGTTATCTACCCTTTCAAAATGGCTTCTGAAGAACTGGGCAGCTGTGTGTAAAAATACCTAATAATAATTGAAAAGAAAATAGTAAGCCCATTGCAGTTCTGTTTCACCATCACAATGGAAATAGCAATTCTTTTATTTTGTGTGGCATCCATTTTGCATGGTCAGCATATTCAGAAAACCCGTGAGTCAGGCAAGCTGGGCAGGAGGATGCTTTGTGAATTCCAATGCCATTTAACCCTTTTTCAAGCTAGCAAGTAATCCAAGGGTCAAGAGGCTATTAAGGTTGGAAACAAAATTGAGAGGGAGCAGAGACTTTCTAGAAGTGTAGGTTGACATACAGCAGCCAAATGCAGAACAAGTCCTTCAGAAGGAATAGTGAAATTAATGTTACTGTTGTGTGTGCTCTTCTTTGATTGGAAGAGTTCTGCTAAGTGTGTTTTGGGCAGTGTTTGAGCCTGGCTTGGGTAGAATAGAAACTGAAGTCTAAATGGTGTTTCATCTTTTTGAGTACGAAGTAGCAATTCCTTCAAGCAGAGCTGCCCAAAGGAGTACCTGGCCCTTCTGAAGGTGTTGCTGGAGTGGTTCTGGGTTACCTCTGTTGCAGTTCCAAATTGAATTATGGGCTGAAGTCCTGGAAAGGACAGTTGATGGGATATGTTGGCTTGTTGACTTGAAATTGCCTCCATGCAGGTGGCTGCTGCTAGGAATAAAGCTCACCCCTGCGAGGCTGACACTGGTTGGGTTCTAAAAACCTTCATTTCAAGTGCCTTATGGTTTTCAAATAGGCATCATTCACACAAGGTCTCACCTAAATAACACATGTGCTATACTGGGATCCTGCTACTGCAGGGAGGGTGTCAACCAGAAAGTACAAAACAGTAGGAATGGAAAATAATACGTAATTAGCTCAGTGGCAAATAGCTGTAATTATGCTTTTTGCAGAAAATACTCATCAGATGCAGTATTTCCTGATTGTTCTTACAGCAGAAATCTGCAGTACAGCTTCTTGCTGTCCTTGAGGAAGGCAGAAAAGTAGTAGAGGAGTCCAGATGTGTTGCTTCTGCAGTGTTTGCTTTCTTCCAGTAACACCTGGGGTGACTGAACCGGGTACTCCAGACCTGCACTCCAGCTAAAACCACGCACCTGTGGTTCCTCTGAGGAAATGCTTTGGAGAAAGAAGTGCTTTAGGTATCAATATTAACAGAGGTTGTAGTAAGGCTGTTCTCTGTAAAATGACAAAGAAGAAATACACCAGTCACGGATTATGGAATTGTAGAATATCCCAAATTGGAAGAGATCCAGCAAGGAACACTGAGTCCAACCCGTGGTTCCACACAGCATCCTCCAAACCCTATGGGTGAGAGCGCTGTCCCAACGCCCCCTGAGCTCCAGCAGCTCAAGGCTTTGCCCGCTGCCCTGGGAGCTGTGCCATGCCCACCGCCCTCCAGGGCAGAGCCTTTCCTTAACAGCCACAGAAGCTTCTCCCTTCCCTTTTCCTTTCCCTTTCCCTCCCCTCCCCTCAGTTTTGAGGGAGGGAGCAGAAGCTGCACTTCAGCACATCTCAAACAATTAACAAGTGCTTTAAGCGCTGAGAATTTGTTTACAAGAACTGCTGGCTCTACCCTTTAAATATAACACACAAGCTTTCATGTTTGCCCCCTAAATGGCAGAAGGACTTGGTGTTGTCCCCAGTGTTCAGTGGGACACCTGATGCTGTTGGGTGGCAGGCTGGATTTCATGCTGTTCCTGGCATTGATGGGAGCTGAGAAATGAATTCACTGAGCACTTCTATAATGTTCTGCAGAAATGAATCTTTTCTGTGAGGCGTTCTGGATATAATGGTTGTTTTCTCATCTTTGTGGTCTGTTTAGGCTACTGATCATCATCCACACGTGCATGCAGAAGCGCCCAATGCAGGCCTGCTGTCTCAAAGTGACGATTATCAATCAAAATTGACTTTTAAGATAAGGTATAGTTGAGACTATAGTTGGGGTCAGTGCTGGGGCCTGTCCTGTTTAATATCTTTACTGATGACCTGGATGAGGGCATTGAGTGCACCCTCAGTAAGTTTGCAGATGACACCAAGCTGGCTGGAAGTGTCGATCTGNATAGAAAACATCAGCACACCTCAGTTTATCAGATGATAAAGCCAGATTCAAATTGAAAATCTTAACCACTGCCAAAGAAAAAGCAGAAGTTGAGATGTAGACAATGGAATCTAATCTGATTATCACACCACCTCTCTAATGTGTGGTCTGAGAGTCATCTGTGGATCTTTAAAACCTGATCATGCTCCTATTGTGTAAGAACGGGACAATACAGGACCGTTACGATTTCTTTTTATATACAAAATAAAATACCTTTTCAAAGTAGCAAACAACAGATTTTCTGTAGGAATCAGGAATAATGAAGTAATAATAGCTGGTTTGGCATGCTACTCATTGGTTCAGTATGAGCATGACTTGCCTCATTGTGTAGTTTATATATAGATTCATTATGAGCAAAAGCACAATTTACTGGAGCATTATTTCCTGAAAGGCTTGTTTTATGCATCATCTATTTTTCTGGCACCTTACAACCATGTTTAACCTGTATAAAATTAACTGTATTTATAGGTAATATCTAAACGAGTGGAACATGACTTTTTTTCTCCAGCCTATTTCCTAAATCAGATACGGTGGTTTACCTCAGAACAGAACAAACCCGATGAATTTTAGTTCTGGTGAGACCTCTGCAGCCAGCTCCATTTCTACCTTATAATAAAAGGAGGCAGATTGCCCTCAGAAATTTACTTTGGTCTTGTTTAAAATCTCATACTGTAGATCAGCTGGAACATGACTCATCCCCCAGAACGGATTTGGGCAAAAGCGGATTCCCTAAAAGAACAAAGAACTTTTGCTTATTAAAGAAAAAAAAAGAAAGAAAGGGAAAAAAGGGCATTTTACCTCCACTAGAAATACTTCTTCCATGTAATGTAAAAGATGAATTCTAATAATTAAGCAATAGTTTTGTAAAGTGGTAAGGAGAGAAGAGTTTTCTTTTGTGTAAATTGGAATGACACCTGCTGCCAAAGTACAGGCCTATTTGTCTCACAGAATTCCACAGGCCTATTTGTCTCACAGAATTCCACCTCCCAGTGGTAGCTAGCCATCCCACATCTCAGTGATTGCTCTATGGTTTATTGATCAGAATTACTCTCTTTTCTAGCATCTGCAGAATTTTTGTATCAGAGGAACTCACATACTATTCACCTTCAGTGAATGTGTGCTAGCTGACATTTCTTTATATCTGAAATTTCAAGCTGCGCCAGCGAAGGTTCAGGCTGGATATTAGGAAATACTACTACTCTGAAAGGGTGGTCAGGCACTGGAATGGGCTGCCCAGGGAGGTGGTGGAGTCACCAACCCTGGAGGTGTTCAAGGAACGTTTGGATGTTGTGTTGAGGGACATGGTTTAGCGAGAACCATTGGTGATGGGTGAATGGTAGGACTGGATGATCCTGTGGGTCTTTTCCAACCGTAGTGATTCTATGATTCTATGACTCCAGGAGCATCAGGACAGGGCAGAGAAGCTTTACTCATTTAAGCCCGTTAACAAACCAGTTTGCTTTTCCCACTCACAACTGAGAGTGTAGGAAGCTCAGTGTACATGAGCCAGTCACATGCTTCACCAGACCCAAGGACTGCAAAGGCTGACTTTGTAGCTGACTTGAAAAATGTATCTTGAGATTTCTGGGCTTTAGGAGTGAATCCACATTGCTATGCTGTGCTTTGCTCTGCTGCTCCTGGGGTGTTGCTCAGCATCCCCGCTGCTCTCCTGCCTTCAGGTTCTTTCCTGGCCCTCCTGGCAGAACAGCTTCTGCAGCAAGGCATGCTGTAGCACTGTTTAATAACACTGGGAGCATTTGTCAGGAGAGCTATTCATAGCTCTCAAGTGTCTCTTGCTGGTAGGGCCTAGGAGGGGTTGCTGCAAGCAACCTAAAAATACCCAAATTCATTTTAGAATTCCTCCCTTGGAATAGATCCAGGCTTCCTTTTTTCATCTTTCTGCAGCTGATGCCTAACATCACCCTGAGAGATCATTTGGACTCGTCTGCTGTTTTTTATTTATGTATGTGTGTGTGTATTCTGTATGTGTGCATACATGCACAGTTGTGTATCTTAATTACAGCCTACATAAATGACTGTATATATGTAACATGTATGTATCTGTGTGCATACATATAAAATTGCAGAGCAGTACCATTAGGATACTTGCCATTCGTGGGTATTTTCAAGTCTCCTAATGAAACAGCTCTGTAATGTGTTGCATTTAAAATATGGATGTGTTGTTCTTCCCTCGCTGGGCAGTTAGATGAGCAATGCAGGGTGAGTTAAGTTTGGATGCAGTGCTCTTCTCGGCTCGTTTTGGGGAAGCCCAGTGCATGCATGGCTATGGTGTTTACAAGTGACCCAGTGAGAATGAATGGATGACATCCCATCAGAGTCTCCTGATTTTAGATGTCATTTTTAGGGTGTATAAGCATATGAATAATAGGTATTAAAGTGGATTTACACATAATGGTGTGTAAACATACAGAGGCAGGATTGTTAACGTTGGACCCCGTGCAGGAATGTGCAGTAGGCACAAACACACTCTCCTGTCTGCCAGCAGAACTGGAACGTTTTCTTTCCAGTTGTGTGGGTTTTGGGATGGGATGTGCAGCAGTTTCCTTGGGGGCAGGGCAGCGTGGGGTTGTGAGATGCCTTGCTGATGGAAAGGCAACAGATAAGGGCCACGGAGATGATCAGAGGGCTGGAATGCCTCTCTTGTGAGGAAAGGTTGAGGGAACTGGGCTTGTGTAGCTTGGAGAAGAGAAGGCTCTGGGGAGACCTCATTGTGGCCTTCCAGTACTTGAAGGGAGCATATAAACAGGAGGGGGAACGGCTGTTTACGAGGGTGGATAGTGATAGGACAAGGGGGAATGGCTTTAAACAGAGACAGGGGAGGTTTAGGTTAGATCTTAGGAGGAAGTTTTTCACCCAGAGGGTGGTGACGCACTGGAACAGGTTGCCCAAGGAGGCTGTGGATGCCCCATCCCTGCAGGCATTCAAGGCCAGGCTGGATGTGGCTCTGGGCAGCCTGGTCTGGTGGTGTGCCCTCAGACAGCTGTTCGTGTGCTTCATGCGGGAGCTGCTGAGCAGTCGGGACTGTTCTCCTTTAAGAATGTACCACTAAGTTCAAGACTGCAAAAAAAAATAATAAAATAATAATAAAACAATCCCCCACCCCCTCCCCAATGTAAATTCAGCTTGTTCAGCAGCAGCGTGAAGCCCCGCATTGTGTGCTGTCGGAAGTGGGAGCTGAAGGGGACAGACGTTCCCCTGCTCAGCGGGAGCGCGCAGCGGCGCTTTGCCCTTGTTGCATTATTAATGGCACGATGTTTTGATGTTGCAGATGGCTGAGAGCTAGCAAGGCACTTTCAGGACCATGATGGCTCAGTTTCCCACGGCTGTGAATGGTGAGTAGCTCGGTTCTGGTTGTTGAGGTCGGGGTGGGTGCGTTTGTTTTTATTTCTTGTTGAAATGGCCCTGTGAAAAAGGAGCTGATTTCAGTACCCTGATTTCAGTACCCGCAGCAGCGTTACGGACAGTTTGCTGCAGGCTGCTTCCTGTAGTTCAGCTTACCTTGTAAGACTGGGAGAAATTGACTGCGAGCATCCCTGTGGCATGATTTAGATACAGAAATGCCTGGAGCATCTAGAAATCTCAGGTCGTTTAAAGGGGTGAGGAATGTTGGTCTGGTGTTATGAGCAGTGCCTGACTGCAAGTGGGAATATGCAAAGTAATAGCTGATTTGACTTGCATACCTTTTGTGTTATGTAATGCAGCACAAAATTTGTTTCATTATAACATACTGCTGAAGCTGAAATAGTCGAACACGTTAATCAGTTTACTGTGTTAACTGAAACAGTCCTTCTTTAAAAAATAAGACTGATTTAAGTACCTTCCTCTTGATTCTGCACTCCCTGGAAACTTTCGGATCTGTTTCTTGGTGATTCTCTTTCAAAGATGTATGAAAGCCCACAGTTTAGAATTGTGTGTGGATATGTATATACTGGAGCTCAGTAATTCTAAAGCAAGCTGCTTTGTGAGGACACAAGTTGCAGCTGTCTGCTGAGAAATTTTATGTTTATGTGCTGTTGTTTGCAGGGCTGACCAAAATGGAAAGACAAATATAGGAACAGTGCTTTGTGCTTCAGATATTCCAGATAGGGAGTTGAATGATAAAGGTATTTCTTCTCTGTGAAGGTTACTGCAGGACTGGGGGGGGGTCTTCATTTAACCAGTTTAGAAAGTCATCGCTGCTAAAATGAGTGAAATAGAGAAAGCAGAGTGTTTCTTAGCCAAAGCAAAGTGCTCAGGTTTCAAATTTAAGCTGTTTTACATGTTTCACATGTGCATAAAACACCTTTTTTTATACAGACGGTTGCAGTTTGATCTGATCTTTGTTCCACAGACTTAAAAGAGAAGTAAAAGGAGTCAACATACTGCATGTAAAAGGAAAAACCTGCGTATCGCTTCCACTTCTTGGGCATCATGAGCAACTTTCTTGTCGCCATGTGCTCTTTGCTCCCCAACTTAAACACAAAATTGTCTTCAGAGAAGACATGGATTTGTGCTCTTGGCTGTCCCTGTGGTTGATTTACATGTGGACTATTCTGTCTTTTTGGTTTGGCTCTTTCCTCTTTGGTTCTGGTGGAGGACTGCAGGTATTTGACAGCAGTGATCACATGCATGGCTTGAACTCAGAAAGATGTTAGCTTGGGAAAGTGGTCCTCTTCATCATCTGGAATCCCTTGCACAGTTCTTCCCATCAGCTCAAAAGGGACCTAGGCCAAAAGGTGCAGTTTTGTTGTGTCGAGAAATGAGTTTTACTGTGTTGAAATACTTAGTAAGAAGATGAGAGAGAGCAGGCAGCAGTTAAGCTCGCAGTGTATTTGAATGACTGTGTGTGGTTTTGCAATGATATTTCTCATCAGAATTGATTAAATTTGAAACAAATCAGGCAGGGACAAAAAAGAATAGTTTTAATGTGATTTCTGAATAAATATTGGGCAATTTTTGCTACTGAAACTGTTCTGTAATCTGTGTTCCTCTTCCCTGCTACTTCCTCCTACTGTTTGCATTCAAAGTAGATCACCTACATTTAACACTCACTGCAAACCTCTAATTACGGTATTAGACATTGGTAATGACTTCAAGCATTGGATGAAGAATGAGGTTATGCATGAGGCAATAAAACCTGTAGGCACTCCTGCAGCCCAGGTGGAGAGCACTGGCTGCCTGCCATGGGGCATTGACCCTTTCTTTTGTTCTCTACCAGGGGAAAATTGTGGTTTTTTTTCTGGGGATGAACCTCTCCTTCTTATCAAGGTGCAAAGTCTTTTAGATCATTAATTACAGAAGCAGTTTCTGTTTCAGCATTATTTTTGGTGTTTGGTGTTAAAAGCGAGCAGATAGCGTGTGCGTGGAAGTGAGCAGTTACATGGTACAGAATGACACCGGGTTGGAGAGCTGCAGGGTTCAAATGACAAAGGGAGGTACTTAGATCATCTCAGTGTGAGCAGAAGAGGCTGCAGCACCTTGTTTTCCATCTGAGCAGAGAAAGGCAAGAAGGTTAACTCACTGAACTGCTGGAGTTCCAGTTCAGAGACTTGAAGTCACGGAGGGCACCTTGGGAGCTCTCTCAGAACAGGTTCTCAAGACTCTGCAGCCTGAGCATGTGGCTGACAGCCAAGCTGTGTGTTGGGCTGAGAGCTGGCATATTCTTTTCTAATTGTGTCGTCACACGTAAACTTCAGCTTGGTGGGGCCTTCCGTGCTCCTGGGACACGTACTCTTGCTAAACCACTTACCTCTCTAAAGATACACAAGTACACAGTGAACATCTACAGCGGAGTTCCCTTTGACGTTCCATTTTGGCCCAAGGTGACCTTTGTGGGTGTGTTACTAATGGGCTGGAAATGCAGAGAGGAGAAGCAGGACTTGAAGAGTGCATGTTGAATTTTATGGAACTCAGGATGCATCTGCCAGGTCTGACAAACTTAGGCTACATGTGATGGTGGTGATGGCTTTTTATGTGAGCAGGCAAGGCCGAGTGATGTGTTTCTGTGGAAAGGCTGCAAGTTGCAAAGCACGCAGTACAGCACCAGCTGGATCACGGCCATTGGAGTCTACTGTGAGATCTAATCTAAGGAACTCATCTCAAATCCTGTAAAAGTGGCATTCAGTTAAACCAAATATCAAATACTTTCAAAATTACGTTTCTAAAGAATGAGTTAACAGTTAAAAATAGGATAGGAACTGAAACAGATTAAAATGCATTTCCATGTAATTTATCTTTCTGGTTGCTGTATCTGTCATAAAGCAGCTTTCCCTGCCGTGGGATGTTTTCTGTTACAGCTGGAGAGCAGTTGCAAGATGTTGCTGTTCTCCTAACTACTCTTCTTCTGTAGGTTAGGATTTTTCAGACTGGGGCTGGATCTTGGTTTAGGGAGATTTAATCTTGGCAGTCCAGCAGGAATGAGGAAGGCAGTCTTTGCTGATCAGTGTCTCACAGAGTTTCCTTAAGTACCATGGGAGTTTTGGGACTGTGGTTTTCCTGTTTATGTTTTTATTTGTCCTTCCTCTTCCCTCCTACCACCTGTTTCCTTTGATGTAACGTGTAGCGGTCCAACAGGAAAATACCTCTGATAAGCTGAGATGCAAAAAGTAATACTCGTAACTCCATTTCACTTTCTTCTTAAGCTTAATAATTCAAGCTGGGTTTTGCCTCTTAGTGAATTCAGTGCAGAATGGGGGTTCTGGTTCCGCTGTTGTCAAGAATAATGCACTCACAAATTGTCTTCTCTATTTAAAAAGTCTATCTCAAGATCCCTGGTCTGAAATTTCTTGGAATTGGGCATCGCAGGTCAATTAAAACCTTAATGGGTGCAACATGACTCTTAGCCTTGTGTGCACTGCAGGCGCGGAAACTGTAGACTTGGATATCAGCAAGCGTAGATAAAGATACTGAGCTGAATTACGACTTGCAAAGGAAGTATCAGAACTTGTTCTTCCACCTTGAGTAAGGCAAAGGAAACGAGGGAAGTTCAAAGACAAGGACAGAAATATTCTGTGGCCTGACTTACGTTTGTAAATTAATCCCTGGGTTCTGCATGAGGACGCTGGTTTTGCTTGATACAGAGCAAACTTCACATGTTCGAGTCAGGTGGACTTACATGTTCCACTATCAAACTCTGCAAAACATTGGGTTTCCAGTTGCACGCCCTGTATCAGATGTGTACTTCAGTTCTAAGAAGTGAGGAATAGTTCTGTAGAATTGCAGAAGCATCTTGTTCATATGTCATTTTGGAAGCTGAAAATAGTGAGATGTGGAGGGAAATGTTAACACAAGAAAAGGAGCTAGGTTTTAATGAAGGCATCCCATGCTTTCTTCAGTCTCTGGATTTTGTGGATAGAGTCAAACAAGTCTTCTCTTTGGAGTTCATTAGAGAGAGAACTGGCTGAAAGGGAGAGAAAATGGAAGTAGTAGACTTGGACGTTGTAATAGTGAAATTCTGCATGGGTTGTTATCCTGGGACCAAACTAACTCGTTTATTATTTATGGCAACGTCATTAATACAAAGCACTTGTATGCTGGTTAGATTTACTGATGACACAAACGTAGGAGTCATTTTCCAGGCAGGATTATTCAGGAAGCACTGCGTATCACTGGTTCAATTCCATCGCGTTTCCGCTGTGCTTCCTCAAGCAGCTATTTAGTCGTGCTGCTGTAGGCTGGGAGAATTTCTGCTGTGTGCTGGGAGCCCAGGCTATGGCTGTGACTAAGGGGGAAGACAGCAGGATGTCTTAAATTGTCATGTCATAATTATGTAATTTGAGGGAAAGGAAATGCATCGTAGAATGTGATGGTGAAATAAGTGATACTGTGTGCTATAGCATAATGCAATGCAATAAGGCTGCCCAGGGAGGCAGTGGGGTCACTGTGCCTGGGGGTGTTCCAGAACCATGGACAGTGGGCACGGTGGGGTGGGTTGGGGTTGGACTTGGCGATCTTCATGGTAGCACAAAGTTCAGTAGAGATCACAGAATCACAGAATAGCCAAGTTGGAAGGGACCTCAAGGATCATGAAGCTCCAGCCCCCAGTGAGTCGGCTGTTATTGCGTTGGGATGGAAATCAGAACAGTTCTGGGATGTTCTGGTCCCTGTGGTCAGGGAGGAATCTGAGCACCATAAGGCAGAGCTTGGCTGCTCCTCGGAATAGCTACAGTCTGGACACGATGACCTTGGAAGTCCCTTGCAGTCCTAAACAAACCTTCAACACTAGTTGGTAACTTGGTAAATATCATCCACTGAGTTACTTGAAGCTGCCTTGTCTTGATGAGGTTTTACTTTTAGGACCGTGTTAGTTTTTGTAAGGTGCAGTGAGTGGGGGAACAGGGGATTCATCATCTGTAATATGTCTGTAATTCAGGCTGCTTTAATCATTTTGGATGCCAGTGAGACTTCCTCATGGTTTTGTTGTTCCTCAGAGCATATACTTAAAAAGGCAAAGCAGAAAACGTAAGGAGATCAACAAATGCTTCCCCAGGATGAAGCCAGAGCCTGAAGGCTTCACTGTAGGGACTCGAACACAAGTCTGCCACGTGGCAGAACTTCAGAGGGCTTTGACTGTTGAAAATTTCACTCATCTTGATAGAAAGATGAGCTCCAGCACTTTGGGAATTGCGCTCCTGCTCTGATAAACTGCTTCATATGGTTGGTGCAACTTAGGGTTGTTTGGCATAGAGTGAAATACTGCCTTTTTAACATCAGCTAAACATAACAGGTCGTTATGGCTTACGCACGTTGTACAGGCCAGAGATGATAATAATTGGTATTGGCAGAATGAGTTCAGGTTTAGCCCCCTAATCATAATAGCAAGAATAAACCATTTTTAGACGTTGTCCATAGTCAGTCAAATGCATTTATACAATGCTGCAGTGTTACTTTAATTAGGGATGTTTTGAGTTTGGGCTTTTCAGTATCCTGGATCAGTTGTTGAGGACATCTGCTGTTTTTCTTACAATTGAACAACAGCCTTCAATCATAACAGAGATAGCTGGAAGGGGTGAAAGGCTGGAAAACTTCAAAAACAAGAAGCATTTGTGGGACTGAGTTTCTTACCAGTGCACAATGAAATTATTGAGCTCACAGTAGGCAGAAAAGGTGGCTATTTTGTTTTCCTTTTCCTTTTTGGTGGGGACTCATTGTCTCAAAACACCTGGAAACACCCAAAGCTCCAAGTGCTTGGAACCAAAACGTGTGGACTTTTGGCTCCAGAAGTCTCTCAGGTTGCTGATATCTGAAGGCTAACAGAGTGTAATGCCAAGGAAGGGCTCCGTGCCTGGTCATCTTCTTTCAATGAACGTGAGCCACTGTGGAAACAGGATTAGGAACTGTGGTATAATCGGGAACTGAAAGTCTTAAGTTCTTAAATGAGACATTTCAAAGTTTCTTATATTTAAAATCAAACTCCAGCATGCCAGGAAACTATTGTTTATACTGACTGTAGCTGAAGATTCTGCTAGTTAGTAATTAACATACTAATGAGTACAGCTTAAGCAAACTTGTGTTCTTGCTTTTGTTACCTTTGTGGGTTTTATACCAGCTTTCCCTATATGTTAGCTGTGAACTGTGACTAGAACTTAGAAAGAAGAGGGTAGCAAGAATGATTGGAGCACCTTCCATATGAGGAGTAATTATATTGACTGGGACTTTTCAGCTTGGAATGATGGGTACAATAAATGAGTATAGAATGATGAATGACCTGGGAAGGTGACAAGAGAGTGGTAATTGATCTCTCATAATAGAAGGATTAACCAGTATGAAATGAAAATACCATAGGCAGCTATCAAACAGAGCACTTAGCACAGTGTCAGTTAAGCACTGAAAGCTGTGGGTGCCAAAAGGTGACTTGGATTCCATGGGTGATAAGATATAGATGCATTTTCATCCCATTAATGAGATACACGTCTAGATCAGGGGCCAAGCTGGGGGCTGAGAAAATACAGTGAGGAAATGCCACCACAGGCTCACTCCATGCTTTCCTTCCATGCTAGGTGTTGGGCTTAGAAGCTGGCTGCTGGTGAATGGTTGGTGTGAGCTGGCAGTCGTTACCATGGCTTGTTTCTTAAATTATCTCCTAATATGTTTTATTCCACAGGTTGCTCAGGAAATGCCCCTTCTGTCTCACCCTTCCTGTCTGGTTTCTTTTCAGTTTGGTGGTGGTTCTCTTTTCCTCTTAGTCCCACACTTCCTCTTCAAGTCTGAGGAACTGGAAATATGAAGATAATAACTACAGAAGTTACTGCAAAGGGAATAATATTATTTGAACAAAGTTCTGCTCTGATTTTCTGTCAGCTTCTGTTGTTGTGAGAGGATCGTTTCCTTTCCTCAGCCTAATTTCAAGGGTCGTTCTGCATCCTCTTCCTTGTTTTTTTTTCTGCCAGCATTTCTCCCAGCACCGAAAGATTTGTTAGCTGCTGCAGATGGAAACTGACCTGAATCTTGTTCGTTTTGCTGCATTCCGCAGAGATTTGCTAGACAATGATTAAACAAATAGTCCTTTTGTAACTCTTCAATTAATTAGTAGGGTTTTTCTGAACGCTGGTGGGCAGCAGTATAAAAAGAATCCACTTTGAGTAATGGAAGACGTTAATCTAAGCGCCGACAGGTTTTCTTCCTGAGCAGTGCTGATTAAAAGCTTGTATTTTCCTTATTAAACACTTTGATTCCATACAGGTTGATGGCAGTTCACCCAGAAGAGCTGCTGGCTCGCCCTAAACTGAAGGATAAGCATATCTTCCAACTTCTGTGTCATGTTGTGCCAAGGAAGGCTGCAAAGGCTGCCAGCTGCAAGTATGCTTACGCCAGCAACAAATGGAGGCAGGCTTTGCCTCCCAGGGTATGGGAGAACGTGGCAGAGAACCCTCCATTTTATGTTGTGATCGCATTCCTTTGAACATCTCATACCTTCCACTGAGAAGTTTCTGTTGTTGTGGCTTTATGACTATATTTGTTCCTTTTCTGAAATCCATGGAAGTATTCATTTTGTACGAATCCATGTCAGTGGAAAGAAAAATGAGATTACTTCACATGCACCCGTCTGTAACTCAGTGATTACAGATGATTTCAAGAGCATTGGCTTTCCAGCTAGGCAAAAACTGCTTCACATTTATTGCTGCTATTGAGCTGAGATTTGGGGAAGGCTGTTCAAGAAATCTTGATTCATTAAAACTTCATAAAATACCTCTGAATGAGTTGACACAAATGCTGGAACCAACTAACACAAAAGGCAGCACACCAGTGTGCGCTTCATACTCATGTTGTCATCTCCTCTTGCATTAGTGGAGCTCTGACAGAGCTCCAAAAAGATCTTCATTTGCACATTTTAGAAAGGAGCTTAGTGCACTTTGCTCTGCCTGTGTTTCTTCTTTTAAAACGTTTTGCTGGGTGCGTTGCATCGTGTTTCAGTGGAGTTTGGCAATAACTGAATTAAAAAGGAGCTTCTAAAAATGGATAGCCATAATGAGCTAAATGATACTGTGATTGTGTAAGTATAGTCATATCCCATTGTCATAACCTGATAGTTTAAGTGCTTTGGAGTCGTCAAGTTGCACTGTTAAATTCAGATAACAAGTGGATCGTCGCTGTAAGGATCAACTGTAGGCTGCCCAGAGGGGTTGTGGATGCCCCATCCCTGGAGGTGTTCAAGGCCAGGCTGGATGGGGCCCTGGGCAGCCTGGTCTAGTATTAAATGGGGAGGTTGGTGGCCCTGCCTGTAGCAGGGGGATTGGAGCTTCATGATCCTTGAAGTCCCTTCCAACCCAACCATTCTGTGATGCTATGACTGTACTACGACGTATCTCACGCTAGACGAGGCGATGTGTCTTTAAGTTGTTCTAGGCATGATACTCATTCTAAAAGGAGTGTGTTTCTAATTGAGATCACGGCATGGCAAAGAAGTTCTCACGTTCATTCCTTGTGATAGGTTTTGTGCATCAAAGTGGGGCTTCAGTCACGATGATCACGTCTGTGAAAACAGGGCATGGTATGGAATGCTGTTTCTGTTTACAGGCACGTGTGTAAACAGCCCCAGTATTTAATTTTAGTGAACTGCTGAAGCTGAGGGTTCCTAATGCACCACAGTATGTAGGAGTCCTGTACAAAGTAGGGGGAGTACGAATTATACCCTGCAGTGCAACATCTGCTGCTGCTTTCTTCATGTTTCTGTGAGCGTGCCCTTGAGTTAAGCAGGCGTTTCTTGGCCAGATCTGTTAACAGCCCTGCTGTGTGGAGCAGTTATTTTTGGACAGCACATCTGAGACTTAAAGAAAAAATTACTCTTGGCTTCAGAGGGCACAATTCATAGAACTTCAGTGGAAATATGAAATGGAAGGGGAAACCCAGGAGCTTTTTCCCACTGTTGAATGAGCTTCAGCTACAGGTGTTTCCTTTGTAACAGCATATGTGCTAAAGAAACTGCTCAAGTTGTCCTTAAGCACAGAAGTGCCCTTTTCTTTTCCTCTGGCAGTTGTTGCAGTGTTGCCTCTTACTCCCAGAGCCTCTGTGATGCTTGTGTAGGACAAGTAGCAGTGGGATTAATGAGTGTTGGGAAGGGAGGTTGAGTGTGGGTCATGCTGTGGTCCAAGGATAGGGGAGCTGGGAGTCAAAATTGAGCAGGTAGTGTTTGGGGTGGGCAAAGAATCTACAAAAATAAAGAAAAATCAACAACAAATGAGAGAAACAAGTACTGGAAATATTAGAAACACTGATAGGGGAACCTGGGAGTTGATAATGATGGTGAGGTGTTGTGTGCTTGAGACTCTTAGTGCGCTTATCCAGCACCAAAGGAGAATGAAAAGTGTGATTCTGTGCTTCATTTGCCTCAGCTGGGGTCTGATCTGTAGTGAATATTTCTGTGGTGAACTGAATTCCAGTCTCCCTCTGTTTGTGTTTGTAGGTAGGGTTGTCCCAGTACGTCGCACACCGAGCAGTTCTCTTGAGTCCGCTTGATGAGAGGCAGCAATGAACGCTCTGGGTGGTTGAACAATGGAAAGCCCCTAGTTGTGAAGCTGCAGGCAAGCTGCTGCATGAAGTTTCCCCCTTTGTAAACACAGGGGTAAATATTTATTTAGGGTCATTATGAAGTTTACTGCTAGGTTTTTTTTGGATGGTTAAAAAGGTGGTGTATAATCACTCGTCCTCGTGACTTACGTGCGCAGGGAGTGCTCTTTCAATTTAGTTTTATTATCTCAGTGGAGTTAATTAGCATGGTAGCTCGTAGGAGCATAGTTTTTCTTAGAGAGTACCAAACAAGCAGCACCAACTAGTGAGAAACAGCCACAATTCTCTGTAGAATGTGATAATGCCTTGCAGTGTTCTGCAAGTGAAGAAGTTGTCTGTTTTGCTAATAACACCAGTGTGCACAGCTGCGTTTGCCTATTTTGAAGGCTGTTTACTGCTCTTCTAGAACTGCACTTTCTTTCCTCCCCTCTTTTACGTTTGCAGCTTGCCCTTTTAGGGAAAGAAGTGTTTGCTTCTGTTTTGTGTTGGCAGCCCATCAAAGCAAGTCCTTTAGAAATGCCATTAGGGCTCTGCATCAGGCTGATAACCTTCTGAAGAACGCAGAGTGTCCCTAACAAGGTCTATGATCCTGTCATAAACAGACCCTAAAGTTCTCTTAGGAAGATGTCTTTTGTTTAGGATGAGCTTAAAGGAACAGAAGAAGTTGCTTAATCCCCAGCATAGTTGCTTACTTCCTAAGGCTCACTGCTGCTCCACCAAGGGATGTCTGTGTGCCTCTTCCCCAAAGCTGTGATGGAAAGGCATCCCAACCCGCCCAAGTCTGACCAGAGGAGCTAGATGCCTGCAGGTTGGTTTCTGTGAGTCATGTATGATGTGCTGTGATTAAGAACTGGGGCAGTGAGAAATGAAGAACGATGAAGGCTCTGGGCAAGCTTGGTTGTTCCCTTTGGCCGGATCTGACTTAGTGGCAACACATTTCTCAGCCTGGGGACTGAGAGGTTTGGGCAAAAGACTGCTGGGGGAGTCTAGAGGTGTTTAGTTGATACGTCTTGGTGGCACATTTCTCTTTGTCTTTTCCTGCAGGAGTGGCCTTCCTATTGTTGCACACTTCAGTGTGCCTGTGATGCTAATGATTGAGTGGAGTTGTGCACTTCTTCTTCACTTATCTGTCTCTGTTGTAAATCAGAAGAAGTACAGTGGCCCAGCAAACTTGGTAGTTTGTCTACCAGGCAATGCTGACAGGACAGATTTAGCTTATGATTGCTTTGGGAGATGCCCACAGTATTCCTGAGGATCCTTTCGTGTTTTAATAGTGATTTTACAGGGGGGCTGAGTTTCAAACTGATTTTATCACCTGTGGTAAGTCTTTATTGTGGTGGTCTCGTTTGTACCGTAAGTAAACACGGTAATTACCTTGAAGAACAGTTTCACGAGGCACTTTGTGGGCTTGCCAAGGCCTTCTGTTCAACCCTGCTGTTGAAAGGGTTGATTTCAGATAGACTGATGTGGTATTTTTGCTTGGAGGGATTTTATTTTTAATGACACTTTCAGTACAAGCGTTTTTTGTTCTTATTATTCTTATCTCCAAACTGTAACATCAAAAGAGTCGCAGACACCTGGTTAAGCTGAAAATGAGCCCTCACAACACTTTCACCTTCTCTCTTGTGCTATGCTCTTAATTTTGTTTCTTAGCTCGTAAAGAATCACAGCCCCGGGAGGACTTTGTTTGGGTATTCCTTGCTCCACCCTGCTTATCTCAGTTCTGTTTGGGTTTTATGGCATGTTTTCCTGCAACCTTCTAAATTACAGGGTGCTCTGTTATTTCCTCTTAAATGTCTTTAGTGTTGGCAAGTCTTGAGAAGTACTGCTAAAATTATTGAAAATGAATGTTTTCTTTGAATAATGAATGTATAGTTGTATAAGTTTCCTTATAAATAGAATATTCAGGTTACCTGGGCTTTGGGTTTTAAGATCTACTGCATTACTTTCTTCATGCCTACAAAAGCCCTCAGTAGATGAGAGCGTATCTTTATGGAATACGTTATGAAAGATTTATGGTTTCTCTCTCTGGCACAGGGAGAGTCTGAAATTCTTACCTTGGAAAATGAATTACTGGCATGTGGGTCTTTTCAGGATGTTTATTCTCTCCATTTCACAGAATCACAGAATGGTTGGGTTGGAAGGGACCCCAACGATCATGAAGCTCCAACCCCCCCACCGCAGGCAGGGCCACCAACCTCCCCATTTAATTCCAGACCAGGCTGCCCAGGGCCCCATCCAACCTGGCCTAGAACACCCCCAGGGACGGGGCATCCACAGCCTCTCTGGGCAGCTGTTCCAGCACCTCACCACTCTCATAGTAAAGAACTTCCCCCTGACATCCAACCTAAATCTTCCCTCCCTCAACTTAAAACCACTTCCCCTTGTCCTGCTGTTTTCTACCCTTTCAAAGAGTTGAAAGGGTTCCTCCTTCTGCTGACACATGACTTTGTGGTTCACACTTGGACAGGGCAGTAGCTTCTTGGGGTGTCACTAGGGCACTGCATCTGTTGCTATAATAACATTGTTTGTGGTCAGGGCTTTTCTTGAATGAAAGTTGTGCTTGGCAGTGATGATGGCTGCTGTAGAAGTGCTTCTGCACGTTTCGTTTGGGAGCTCAGGGGGAAAAAAGAAAGACAGCTCACCACATGATATGCAGACGGCCATTTTGCTGCAGTAGATTGAAAGAGTAATTGCCGTCTTCTTGTGTACTTTGTGATCCTGTGGTATGATGCTGGGAGCTTCAGAGCATACCTAAATCTGCAATATAATGTAAGTTGTATTCCTTAGACAAGCTGCAGTGGTGTGGGTGGTGTAATCTTTCTGTGTAGCACTGGGGAGTGTTGTGGCTGCTTGCATCATTGAGTTCGGTGGTGAGACCATGGTCAGGTGGGCCAGCGTGGCAGCATGGAGAGCCAGAAGGAGGTCTGTGAGCTGGCAGTGCTGGGTTCCTTGTCCCACCTTCATTCTCCTTCCTCCAAACGAGAGGTCTCCTCTGCGTGAAACAGCTGCTTCAGCATGGACCTTTGGGAACTCCAAACTCAGGTGCTTCAAGGTTGTATCCAAACGTCCTCCCACCATCTTGTCATTCATACCTCATTGAGTTCCTATTGTTTGCTTTCTAACTATTTGTCTTTCCATACAAAACAGCAGTGTAAAGAATTCGATGTGTAAACATGGGAGAAGGATGAGAGCCCTTAGAGAACCTTGTAAAGATCTGATTAAAAGAATAATTTGTTTCCTTGGCTGCTTTCTGCTGAGTGATAGCATTCCTTGGAGGGTGGTATGACAACAGTCCTTTGGAAGTGGTAATGCTGATTAGAATTTGTTGGAGATGTTTCTAATAAGGTTTTAACGTTACTGCTGGGGGTTCCATTGACAATTTTGGCTCATTCTTATATTCACTGATTGAAAGATGAGACTTTGTCAGAAGCTTCCCAATTAAAGCTTCTCTTGCATAAATCCCACACCAGCTGTTACTGGGAAACTGCTTTTCCTGCTCAGGCACACACCCAGGCCTTTATACAACAGATGGGAGTGATTCTGAAGTGACTCCTGGTTCCATTTAGTATACCAGCACATCTCTGTACACGATTATTCCTTGCAATTTCTCCTTATTACTTTGAGGCTATAATATTTTTAAACGTTTTCCTTTCAAGTATTGAAAAAAGCCCAATTGAAATCACGTGCTATTTTAAGGAATAAATCCAGAATGTTACTCCTTTACCATACAAAACCAGCCTGTTTCTATTAGCAGTCCCAGTGTTGATTTTAGAGCATCAGCAAGACGAAGCACGAGTCTTTGGGGCAGCTTTAGGATGTGAGCCTCCTCTGCAAGACCCTTTAGTTGACACTGAATGCTGTTTGTTCTCCGGTGGAGCAGGGCAGTGTTGGTTCACACAGAGTACTGTGGTTGGCATGCTTCCTGCCCGAGCTGCAAGCTGACAGCAGCCACAGGCAACTGCTTTGCACCAGCTTGGAAAGCCAAAACAGCAGAGCAAAAAGCTTGTTTGAAAGCAGAGCAAAAAGCAGCAGGGCTGAGGAGCTGTTACTGCTGCCACTTTCACATCTGGGAAGCGGGTTTGCGTTTCATAATGCCCTTGCCGAACAGGTAGGAGCTGGGTGTGCCTAGATCTGGCTTTGTCCTTCAGGAAGCCAAGCTTTGCTTTTACAAGTGACGAGCTTGATTTGTCAGAATCTTCAATCTCAGTTGTTGATGTGTTGTTGTTTTAGGAGGGCCAAACATATGGGCCATCACCGCGGAAGAGCGGGCCAAGCACGACAAGCAGTTCGATAGCCTTAAGCCCACGGGAGGCTACATTACAGGTTAGTCTGGGATCCTGCATTACACATTAACTTCTGGGTACACATAAGTAGTGTTGTGAAACAGTTTGAAAACTACATCCTATTTCAGGCCTTTGTGGTGTGACTAATAAGCATGCTTTGGGCAAACAGCCACAGGTTATTACTAAACCTGTACGAGCTTTGGACCGAAGTGTGGCACAGAAACACACAGTTGTTAACCCCATCACTTCTGCAGCCAGCAGCCAAGTGCTGGCACTCTGTCCAGTCTCAAAAAACAGAGTCAGAGGCTGAATCTGCACTGAGATGGGAAGCTGCCAACAAAACACTTCTAGTAGCTATTGTGGCAAGCGATGTCAGGGACACAAGAAGTGCTCTCTTCTGTCTGAAAAGGGCTGGAGAACACTGTGCTGTTAGATGTCTTTGTTATGGAGTAGGAGGCAGGGAGAGAGATGCTGACAACTTGTCCTTGTTAATGACTGCTTGTAGTTTATTAACCCTCACTCCTGCCTGCCTGCCTATCAGCTGAGTCTGTACCTTATCTGCTAATTCTGCTGCCCTTGTTTTTCCTCTTTTTGGTCTGAAAAGGACAGAGAAAAGAGTGGGAAGTTGTCTGTGGGAAGTATGCGCTTCTGCTGGCTAAGAGATAGCTATCTCCTGCATTGGCCAAACAAATACTGATGTCTCAGTACTATTTTAGCACCAGCTGGAAAGTGTGCAGTCCCAGGGACTACCTTGAGGCCATGTCATGCCTCATGGCCATGCAGACTTCATTATTTATTTGTTGAGTGCTTGAAATTAAAGACTGCATGTGAATAGAAGGAGAAGAAGGTGCTGAAAAAATAACCTGAAGCCTTAGATTTAAGCGTTTATAATTTGCTCATAGATAAGCATAAACACCACTGTCTGTTTTATCATATCTTTGTTTAGCAGCACAGTCAGTATCAGTTGATGTGGAATTTGGTATGAATGTGCACAGTGGTTCCTGTTCCCTTCCTGAAATATTCAATTGTTGGATGATTCTGTGATGGAACAGAATATTGCTTAGAACATGAGATTCTTCTTCTTCTTTTCCTTTTCCTAGGGAGACAGTGATGGCTCAGGTTAGGTTGGGTAAAGGAGAAGGAAAGAATCGGTGTGCTCATCCTTTCCTCTAGAAGTGATTAGGTCAGGATTACATTTTTGCTCATTTATACTTGTATGACATCTCTTGAAGTCATGCAGTTGTTAAACTGTTGGCAGCTGTTTGGTTCTTTTTTCCTCCCACATTTTAAAGCTTCTTACTGCTATTTGAAGCTGTGCTTCTGAGAGCAGATCCAAGGTGACAGGAAGGCACCTGCTGATAGCTGTCACCAAGGAGGGAGCTGGGTGACACACAACCAAAAAGATTAGAAAGTGTGGTGATTCCTTTTGAGGATCTGCTCCCACAAGGGAGTGCTGAGGTCGTCTGAGATGTGATGCTTGTCAATATCCACGTCTCTAATGTCAAGGCCTCTTTCTTTCATGTTTCTCATAGGTGATCAAGCACGTACCTTTTTTTTGCAATCAGGTCTACCATCTTCAGTCCTCGCTGACATATGGTAAGGTGTTCTTTAATTCCACTTTTCCCTTTTTTAAGATGGGAAGTGCATAGCATCCAACTGCTAAAACAGACAACAATCTGAAGCTCCGTAGTAGGTCAGTTACAATAGACTATAAGATACCAACCCAGAACTGTAACATAGGAACAGGACAAAGTTCTGTGCTTTGCAGCAGGCGTGTGGTAGTTGCAACACTTAAAAGATAATTTTTCTTCTTTGTAACTCTTCAATCTTCATCCATGGTGCCACAGTGGGTGGTATTAGCAAGATGGATGCATGCTGAAAGCAAGAGCGGACCATAATAATTAAGAGGAGCTCACTGGTGGACAGTGTGAAAGAAAGCATGTATTTTGATGTAATCATCGAATGGCCTGGGTTGAAAAGGACCACAATGCTCATCTGGTTGCAACCCCCCTGCTGTGTGCAGGGTGGCCAGCCACCAGACCAGGCTGCCCAGAGCCACATCCAGCCTGGCCTTGAATGCCTACAGGGATGGGGCATCCACAGCCTCCTAGGCAAATAATACTAAGTTAGTATCAAATAAATAATTAGTTCATTTCAAACAAATAATACTAAGTTCGTTTCTTCTTCAGACACTTCACAGCACAGATCAGCACTGATTTGTTCTGAGTAGTAAGAGAACAAGGCTGGGAATGGGAACATGTAGCTCATCAGTAACCTTGTCGCTTTTTCCTTATTTTATCCACGTTCCTGTGCCTGCTCATGGGCATTTAATTATTAATAAGATTTCAGCATTTGTGAAGTAATGCAGTTTCTGAAGTGGCTTTTAGTGCCTGCAGCAGGTTTCTGTATTGTAATGTTTTTTTGCAGTAATTCCTTATGCTGCAACATACTCATTTAAAATAATAGTTCTTGCTCTCAGCATAGAAAGAAGCATTGCTGTAGCAACAAGTAAGCAGGAGATGGCTGTTTTCCCAAATATCTTCCTACTCTAAGTATTTAATACTCAGTAACTTTAAAGTTGAAGTAAATAGAAGCCTGCCAAGTGAATTAAGTTGGATATAGTTAGATGTTGTACTTTGAAATGATGCAAACTTACGGGAAATTAAATGTTGTCAGAAGTAAAAGTATGTAGGTGGCTGCAGTGTGTTGTTTTCTTGTGTAAAAATAGTACATAAAATTGATACTAAAGCTTCTCATTTGGTGATAAACTTTAAATGACATTTCTCTCCTGTGGACTCTTCCTTTCTTTTTTGTTTTTCCTTGAAGGGCGCTGTCAGACTTGAACAAAGATGGGAAGATGGATCAGCAGGAGTTCTCTATAGCCATGAAACTCATCAAGCTGAAATTACAAGGACAGCACTTGCCTATGGTTCTCCCTCCTGTCATGAAACAGACTCCAGTACTTTCACCTCTAATGTCAGCTCGCTTTGGTACTTATTAATATATAGTAAATTAGTGTTCAGAGAGGAAACACACAGTTGATCTGCATTCAAATACAGGTGTCATTAATCTGACCACATCACTGAGGGAATCAGTTAAAACCAAAAAACCACCATGGCTATACTGATGCAAAAAATCAACAAAGCCTCTTACTTGAGGCAGAGCAAATGGCCTTTTTGATGACTTCATTCTCTGAAGACATTTAATAATGAAGAAGCACCTATTGAATTTTGAGGTTCAGGAAGGCCCTTCACATCTGCCCTTTGGCTTGCAGGCTGTCACACTGCAGGCCTTTTTCTGTCTCCCTCTCTTGAGGTTACACTCCTAACTTGCTTTTTCTTCCTTTGAAGTTAAACTTAGCAATGGTCAAAGCTTTGGCATCAGTGATTTAAAATAGTTCTTTAGAATGGATCAGATTGTTCACTTGGTCATCGATGGAATCTAATTACCTTTAACTTCTCTGCTATGTTTTGAAATGGAGTGTGTCAGTGCATGGCTGCACAACGATTGTTATTTTGTAGAAGAAAATACACACCTGGTTTCAGCTAGGCTACAAAATCCAGCATGTACTTCTTTCAGTGTTTATACAGTGAAGTTAAATGTATGTGTGTATTAATTGCACGTGTGATTTTAAATGTCTGCCCAACTCTAAATCTTGTGTTTGCATACCAGTGCATGCATTTATATATAGCTGTGGTTGGCAAATTAATACTTGCTATTAACCTTTCATCACCTCATCTGCATCCTGTTTTCCTCCACAAGATTTAGTCAGTAATTCAAGTGTCCTAATCAGAAAACTGCCTTAAAGAAATCCTGTGCTGGGCGTGTGTCCCTAAATATGGATATTTCACCCTTGTACATTCTTGCAGGACCAAGGTTAGGAAGAGGCTTAGTTCAGAAATATCACGAGCTGCTCTTTGTAGAGAATGGTCACAAGTTTCCTGTTCTGTTGGAATTCTGTCTCAGGGGGCAGACGCTGAAAGGCTTGTTGAAAAATGAGTTATGTTGGTAATTATAGAAAATCACATCTTACTCCTCTTGTGGAATATTTGCCAGGTCAACCTGGAGAATGAATTGCTTGTAAGGAGTAGGGTTTGGGTTTTATCTTGAAAACTCATCTTCTTCAGCATATTTCCTTCTGTGTTGTGTGAATGTTAAGGGAAACGTAAATATTCTACACAAGCATCTATGTAGTTTATTCCATCCCTGGATGCAGGCTGCTTTGTGTAGTTTTTACTTAGCAGAGTGGATTCCATTTCTTGCTGGAGTCTCCGCAACACAGAATCATGAATTGTTTGTTTTTGCTCTAGGAATGGGTAGTATGCCAAATCTGTCCATGCCAACATCCATGTCTACCATCACACCATTAGCTCCGATGTCTCTGACCTCGATGACATCCATTCCTCCTTTGGTTATTTCTGCCCCCCTGGTGCCTTCTGTCAGTACCTCATCACTGCCAAATGGAACATCCAGCCTTCTGCAGCCTTTGGCCGTACCTTTCTCTTCAAGTAAGTGTGGTGCAGTCCTCTGCTAGGTTTGATGTGTGAATCTCATTTTCTCTGTGGCTAATTTCAGAGAGAAACACTGATGCTAATGTGCAAGTTATACATAAATAAATGTAGAATCATAATCATAGCATCATAGAATGGCCTGGGTTGAAAAGGACCACAGTGCTCATCTAGCTTCAACCCCCCTGCTATGTGCAGGGTCGCCAACCAGCAGACCAGGCTGCCCAGAGCCACATCCAGCCTGGCCTTGAATGCCTCCAGGGATGGGGCATCCACAGCCTCCTTGGGCAACCTGTTCCAGTGCGTCACCACCCTCTGTGTGAAAAACTTCCTCCTAAGATCTAACCTAAACCTCCCCTGTTTCAGTTTCAAACCATTCCCCCTTGTCCTGTCACTATCCACCCTCATAAACAGCCATTCCCCCTCCTGTTTATACGCTCCCTTCAAGTACTGGAAGGCTACAATGAGGTCTCCCCGGAGCCTTCTCTTCTCCAAGCTAAACAATCCCAGTTCCTTCAACCTTTCCTCATAAGAGAGGTGCTCCAGCCCTCTGATCATCGTAGTGGCCCTCTCTGGACCTGCTGCAAGAGCTCCACGTCCTTCCTGTACTGGGGATCCCAGGCCTGGACGCAGTACTGCAGATGCGGCCTCCCAAGAGCTGAGTGGAGGGGGACAATCACCTCCCTCTCAATGCTGGCCACCCAGCACACACACATTCTTTCCAAAGTTCGCATTCATCCCACCTTTCATAACTAAATAACCTTAAAAGCAAGGCACTGATTAGTTTTTCTTATTTCTGAAACATTTGGGTGCTTATTACAAATCATTACCGTATGCCTGTTTTGTTTACAGCTTTTGGTTTTGTTTGTTTCAGTGCAGCCTCATACTGGTTCCTTAGGTCCCGTGGCAGGAGGGTTTGGTGGATCTAACATGCAGAAGGCACAGTCACTAATCGATTTAGGATCTAGCAGGTATGAAGGTTAAGTTTACAATGGCTGTATCTCATACTCAAGTAGTGCGCCTCCTAAAAAACCTGAAGCACTTATGTTTTTAAGGTGTTATTCATTAATAATGGCCTGCAATATCTGAAAGCAGATTGTTTTGATGTAGGCAAATGACTATTTTCAATAACTCTAACAAAACTTTCTGAAGTAGAGGAGAAAGCTCAAACGAGAAAGCAGTGCCAAGAAGAGGGGAATGTACAGCATTAGCAAATAGAAGTAAAACAAGTGGTTGTAAAAGCAGTGTTTATGGATTGATGTGCTCATTCATTATAGATAGCACCAACAGACACGTAAGAACAGCGTTTGTTATAAATATTTATCTGTGAATTTGTTTTATGAATAATAGAAGATTATAAATCTCTGTCATCAGCTGCTCTGTTCGCCGATTTTAGAGCTTTGTCACAGGCAGAAGGAAGGGTGGTTTAGCTTTATCTGTACCATTGGGCTCCCAGAGGACAGTGCAGAGGGTTCTTGGTTCCAGAAGGTGACTCAGAAGTGTTTGTACCTTTTTGCTGCCAACACAAGACATGTAGGATGAATGCATGTCCAGCTTTGGGCTCCTCATCCAGGCACCAGATGATGCTGTATATCTTCTGTTCCAATGGCTGTTTGTTAAGCCAAGTAACTAACTTAGAGCTTTCTTTCTTTTTTGAAACTGTATTACAGCTCAAATTCTTCCTCCAGTGCTTCGCTAGCTGGGAATTCACCAAAGATTGCACCCTCAGACTGGGCAGTTCCTCAGGCTTCCAGATTAAAATACAGACAGAAATTTAACAGTCTTGATAAAAGCATGAGTGGATATTTATCAGGTGAGTGTGGCATTGGGTACGGATGGGGAAAAAGCAGTGGAGCAGTGCTTTCTGTGAAAGTGAGAGACATCTACACAGTTGTTTTTGTGCCACCTGCTCCATTTCTGTGTATATCCATCAGTGATTGCTTAGATATTTGGGCTTTGTCTTCTTTTCAAAGAAGGCAGTTGAGGAAAGACGTGGCAGTACTGCAGGCATGGATGGTAACTTCTGGAAAGCAATTTAAGGGAGTAATTCTTCGTTGAATTCCAGTGACCTTTGTGCTGTGCCACAGCATTATGGTGATGTAGAAAGACTTCACACACGGTCAGCACAAGAGCAGAATTTGAAATGAATGAAAGCGCTTGTAAAACTGAATTATTAACTGTAATCTGGTGAGCGGAACGCTGAAAAAGCAGGAGGTAGGTTTGGAGTCAGAATGGATGCCTGTAGCTGACCAGATTTCTCATTTTGATTGCTTGCCAGCCCTCTGCCTCAGTTTTTTAGTACACAAAAAAGGACAATTGTCTCTTTCCTGAAAGGGACTCTATGCGTTTTATCTTGTTTGGTTGATTTTTGGGCTGAAGGTTCCATTGACTTGCCTGAAAAAGGTGTATGGTTCTCTGTTCACCAAGGAAAGCTGGCAGCTTTCCAGCTTACCAGCTCAAACTTTCAGCAGACAATCAGCTGTGCTCTTGTAACAGCTGTAGGGATTACCACAAATACCCCTTTTCTATGTCAGTTTTTCTGTTCTGACCTTTGAATGAAAAGAGAATTACACAAAAAAATACTTCCATCTTCATTGTGTTCAGGTTGTAATGCCTTTTGTTAAGCCTGGAAGCAATGCCCGCTGTCAGCGATTAATGAAAATGGATTACATTAACATTAAAAATAAACATGCCCCAGCTCATGACCCATTTTTGCTACATGTGAATCTTTGTTCAAAGTATTTATTAATCTCTTCTGTGGTTTTTGCATGAAGGATTTCAAGCAAGGAATGCCCTTCTGCAATCAAACCTCTCACAGACTCAGCTGGCTACTATCTGGTAAGTTGAGATGGTGCATTCAATACATTTATGGTGTTAAAAGAGAGGTAATTTTTATTTAATAAGAAATGATGAAAGGACACCATAGATCTAACACTGTAACCACAAACTAAGCTGCTACTTAAACTCGTTTGGTGATTGATGCATTTTCAAAGGACACTTCAACTTCATATAAGGAACTTTTCACTTGTTGGACTAGATGGCCCCCAGGGGTCCCTTCCAACTCTAAGGATTTTATGATTCTATTCTATTCACACTTTGTTTTTTTGAACTCCATAGAGTAGTACAGATGTTAATTTCAGCTTCCATTTCAGTGGTGTGCTACTTAAGCTGAGGCAAGGGTTTGTTTGTTTGAAAAGCTGGATTGTAAAGCAAAAGGCCATCTCATCTTGGAACAGATGAGGTTGTGGATCCCTGGAGGTGTTCAAGGCCAGGTTGGATGGGGCCCTGGGCAGCCTGGTCTAGTATGAAATGTGGAGGTTGGTGGCCCTGCCTGTGGCAGGAGGGTTGGAGCTTCACGATCCTTGAGGTCCCTTCCAACACAAGCCATTCTATGATTCTATGATGATTCTATGATCTTGTTAGTTTTACAATATGGAGAGCTTAAAGAAGGAGTAGCCCATCAAGGTACTTGCATATCAAACAGCTCTGAAGATTTCTCTTTGCTGTGGTGGTGGAAATAGTTACAGTTGTCTGAAGGCTTGAATAATCTGCCTTTTACCTGCTAGATATGGTAGTTTGGATTTTGCTTTCAGTCATAACTTGGATATTATGCATGAACTTCACTGTTCCAGAGGAATTCACATTAATTTTGTGCTTCGCAGCTCTTTCTGAGGTTCTTGGGGGCAGTCATTTGTTTGTATTATCAGCAGCGACCTGAAACATTATTCCTACTAGTTAAATAATTTGGTTGCACACTGTGAGGGTAAAAATGGAGTTTGTGGTTGTGGTCATCCACTTTGGAGTGTGGGGAAATAAAGCAGGTACACAGCTACTGCTTTCCTCCTGGGTGCCTGGCCTGAACGTATCAGTAGCCAGTGCAGGGATGTCTCTGTGCACATGTAGAGACCAAGTTACAGTTTAGCTCAAAGTAAGGAATTACTGATATTTCTACTGGCATCGTGCTCTTAATTACTGTAATATAACGGTAACAATGTAATAATAAATAACAGTAGTGTGTGAATAGTGCTGGTCTGTCAACACAGTAAAAATCTCATTTCATCATCTCCTGCTTTTGTTTTTCCCTGTGGTGTGTGAGTGGGTGGTGGATTTTTTGTTTGCTTCCTTTTTGATTCTTTTTTAAATGGCTCAATTTTCTTTGTGTGTCCAACTCTGAGTACAAAATATAGAATCATAGAATCACAGAATGGCCTGGGTTGAAAAGGACCACAATGATCATCGAGTTTCAACCCCCCTGCTGTGTGCAGGGTCGCCAACCACCAGACCAGGCTGCCCAGAGCCACATCCAGCCTGGCCTTGAATGCCTCCAGGATGGGGCATCCACAGCCTCCTTGGGCAACCTGTTCCAGTGCGTCACCACCCTCTGTGTGAAAAACTTCCTCCTAAGATCTAACCTAAACCTCCCTGTCTCAGTTTCAAACCATTCCCCCTTGTCCTATCACTATCCACCCTCGTAAACAGGCATTCCCCCTCCTGTTTATATGCTCCCTTCAAGTACTGGAAGGCTACAATGAGGTCTCCCCAGAGCCTTCTCTTCTCCAAGCCAAACAAGCCCTGTTCCCTCAATCTTTCCTCATAGGAGAGGTGCTCCAGCCCTCTGATCATCTTAGTGGCCTTCTTCTGGACCCACTCCAGGAGCACCACGTCCTTCCTGTTCTGGGGGCCTCAGGCCTGGATGCAGTACCGCAAATGGGGCCTCACGAGAGCTGAGCAGAGGGGGACAATCACTTCCCTCTCTGTGCTGGCCACCCCTTTTTTAATGCAGCCCAGAACACAGATGGCCTTCCAGGCTGCAAGCGCAAACTGCTGGTTCATGTCCAGCTTCTCGTCCACCAGGACCCCCAAGTCCTTCTCTGCAGGGCTGCTCTCAAGGAGATCTTCCCCCAGTCTGTGTCAATACCTGGGATTGCCCCAACCCAAATGCAGTACCTTGCACTTGGCCTTATTGAACTTCATTAGGTTTTCATGGGCCCACTTCTCCAGCCTGTCCAGGTCCCTCTGGATGGCTTCCCTTCCCTCCAATGTATCGACTGCACCGCCCAGCTTGGTGTCATCTGCAAACTTGCTGAGGGTGCACTCGATGCCATTGTCTGTCACTGATGAAGACGTTGAAGAGCATCGACCCCTGTGGGACACCGCTTGTGACCGGCCTCCACCCTGACACAGAGCCATTGATCACACATTGATCGCACACTGATAGCACAGACATGTATTAAGCATCTCACATAAGTCCAGTCTAAGGACACACTCCTGCTATTATATCTGAATAGATGGTTCTTTGGGAATAATGCCTCCTTCCATCCACACTTTGTAGTACTAATTTTAATTATTTTTGCCAGATCATTTCAGAGGATTTTTCTGTTTTCAATATTATTTCACAGTTCCAGGTGTGAAAATCTTCAGCTGCCACTTGTGAGTGGTTGTGATGTTTAGTTCTAACTATTGTTACTATTAAAACCGCACAGGTCACTGGCTGATATTGATGGAGATGGACAGCTGAAAGCAGACGAGTTTGTGTTAGCCATGCACCTAACTGATATGGCCAAAGCTGGGCAACCTCTGCCACTAACTCTGCCTCTTGAGCTGGTACCACCTTCCTTCAGGTAAATTGCTGAGGGCAGTGAAATGTTCTATGCCTTCAACAGAAATCTTTTTATGCAAACAAGATAACTGTATTATTTGTCTAATGAGGTTTCGTGGGTTTTTTTGCCATCTCTAGGAGTGGAAAATACTCTGAAAATATTAATGGAACTCTGCCATCTTACCAGCCTGTGCAAGAGGAGGAGCCACAGAAAAAACAGCCAGGTAAAACAAAGTTCGTGGTCTCGTTGTTGATAAATAAGGCTGTCTTTGAAGGACACTGGAACAGCTAGAAAGTGGAAGACATGATCAAATCCCTGGGGGGTGTCATTTCAGGAGCTAGGTCCCTTTTAACTTGGACGGTAGGAGGGTTGTTAAGTGGATGTAGTCAGCCTATTACATCTAATAAAATGGAGAAGGCAGAGATAGGTGCTATTATTAGCTGTAGGAATGGGAAAGTGTGCTGATTAATAATGTATTTTGGAAAATAAATCTTTTTTATTTCCAACTACTGCAGTGCTACTGCAAAATTTTTTGCAGTTGAGTGTTACTGGCAGAACTTTGTTCTTGATGTTCTGAAAACAAGAGGTCCCAGTGTTGTTAATTACCTAAAAACAAGATGTGATTTGCACACAAAAGTACATTCTGCTGTTGGCTACCTGATGCAACGAGCAAAGGTCTGTTGTGTGTGCAGTGTGGGACACAACGTGCCTCTCTTTTTAAAGAGTGGTTGCTGGGAACCTAAGTCATTCCTTTCAATTCCTGCTCCTTTCAATATCCTGCTGTAGTTCAGCTTAATCCTGTTTTGTTTTCTGCTGTTTTTAACTCCAGGAGGTCTTACAGGGAACGCCCTTTAAGGCTCACTCCCTGTGTGTTAACATTTCTTGCTCAGTGGAAAACCTCTGTAACAAAATATTGACTTCTCTCAGCTCGTAAAAGCTGTTCCTTTGTGTTTCCTCTAAAATGAAAACCATTTTCTCGGTCAGTTTTAAATTGCAATGTTTTTGCAATTGGAATAGACTTAGGAAAGCTTCGAGGTAATTTTGAGAAGAAAAATAATGCTAGAAAAAATGCTAAGTGCTTCCATCGCCCATGACCTAACTACCCGAACTTGCCAAAAAGAGAATACCTATCTTTAGTGGCATAACTTGTTTGAGAGCAGTGTTTTGCACAGGACAGAAATAACTACTTTTCCTTGTTTTAGTGACGTTTGAGGACAAAAGAAAAGCAAACTATGAGAGAGGAAATGTGGAGCTGGAAAAACGCCGTCAGGTCCTGTTGGAACAGCAGCAGAGAGAGGCAGAACGTAAGGCTCAGAAAGAGAGAGAAGAACAAGAACGAAGAGAGAGGGAACGGCAGGAGCAGGAACGGAAGAAACAACTTGAGTTGGAAAGGCAGCTGGAGAGACAACGAGAGCTGGAAAGACAAAGGGAAGAAGAAAGGAGGAAAGAAATAGAAAGGCGGGAGGTTGTTTTCTTGGAATTATTTTTGTAGTGCTTTAAGGGATATGTACGTGTATGTGGTGTTCACATGATGGAGCACTCAGCATTTGGGCACTGACTTGGACTCATTCTCGTTGAGTGGCCAATGGCAGGCTCTCTTGGAGAGAGAACGGCCTTTCTGTCTGAGAATATTGTGTCCATTGTAAATGAACAAAGTGGTGCTGTAAGTCAAAGACTTTCCGGTTCTTCAAAGGACAGATGAGACTTGTTGGATAGATTTCTTAGATTTAATACAAAAAAAAATCTGTATTCCAAACAAGACTCTACTGAATTGATAATATTTTGCTGTTTGAACTTCAGGCAGATTTGCTTCTAGCTGGTGTCTCAGTGGGTGCGTAAGGCTTTCATGTTTTAGGTAGTTCTGTGAAATGCTCAAAAGAGGTTAAGAATAATATCTCAGTGTGTTCATTTATGGTCAGTTTTCTAAGCTAAAAAGATTTTTTTTTCTCTCTGAATTATGCATCTTTCTTCAAATTGCTTTGCTTCATAAGGGATAGGAGCATGGATAGAGAATCACGGAATCACCAAGGTTGGAAAAGACCTACAAGGTCATCCAGTCCAACCGTCCCCCTATCACCAATAGCTCTCGCTAAACCATGTCCCTCAACACAGCGTCCAAACCTGCCTTGAGCACCTCCAGGGTTGGTGACTCCACCACCTCCCTGGGCAGCCCATTCCAGTGCCTGACTACCCTTTCAGAGCAGTAGTATTTCCTAACGTCCAGCCTGAACCTTCCCTGGCGCAGCTTGAAGCCATTCCCTCTAGTCCTATCACCAGTTACACGAGAGAAGAGGCCGACCCCCAGCTCACTACAACCTCCCTTCAGGTAGTTATAGAGAGCAATAAGGTCTCCTCTGAGCCTCCTCTTCTCCAGACTGAACAATCCCAGCTCCCTCAGCCGCTCCTCATAAGCCCTGTGCTCCAGGCCCCTCACCAGCTTTGTTGCCCTTCTTTAACGCGCTCCATGGCCTCAATGTCTTTCTTACAGCGAGGGGCCCAGAACTGGACACAGTGCTCAAGGTGTGGCCTCACCAGAGCTGAGTACAGAATCTTACAATCTTAGAGGATCACTTCCTCCATTCTTTGATGCTGAAGTTTACAAGATCATTTTGAGAAAAACAATACGCCGTGTTGCTGTTACACTATTTACAAGTGGAGTGCATTATATTAGAACATGATCTCAGTGTTCTGTATCTGCATGGTGATTTAAAGCTGTGTCACTTCTCTATAGGCAGCAAAGCAAGAACTGGAGCGCCAGCGGCGTTTGGAATGGGAGAGAATTCGTCGCCAGGAACTTCTTAATCAGCGTAACAGGGAACAAGAAGAAATTATCAAGTTGACCTCTAAGAAGAAGAGCCTTAATCTTGAATTAGAAGCTCTGGTAAGATAGACATTTTACTGCCCAACTGGAAATGAAATGCAATATTTTGAAGTACGCAAATCTTAGAATATGGAATTAATGGTTCGCTAGGAGTTTCACTCTGCTTTGGATGAGCAATCTAAACCAGATATTTTTGAGTTCTTTTAGGGAATTGATTGTGTAGTGATATGCCCATGGATGTAGTGGAGCAAGGTGTTGTTGCTGTATGTAGTGTAATTACTCTGATTTCTTTCTAGACGGACAAACATCAGCAAATCTCAGGCAGACTGCAGGATATTCGAAGCAAAAAGCAGATTCGGAGGACTGAGCTGGAGGCTTTAGATAGAAAATGTGACCAAGGAATTATGGAAGTCAAGCAACTACAACAGCAACTTCAGGTACATCACTTACCATTAAGCTTTTAATTCTCCTTTATTTCCCGTTTTGTGTTTCAGTAATTTTATGTGCTCCAGCAGGGAGGAATAGTGAATCAGTTTGAATCTGCGAGGCCGTCAGCATTGCAGAGGTTTTTAGGTTTATTTGTGTTGCTAAAGAATTGACTGCATGTACTACAACAAGCTGATAGCTGAACGGAGACAGTAGTCAAAGCTGTCTTGAACTGATAATAGTGACTTCTTTTTAATTGTTACTTTGATGGTTCCAGTCTCAGTTTTTTGTGAGGATTTTTGTGTTAGACTTGAGGCAGTCAATAGAATGGCTTAGATTGGAAGGAACCTTAAAGCCCATCCTCTTCCAACCCTCTGCTGTAGGCAGGGTTGCCACCCACCAGCTCAGGCTGCTCAGTGCACCATCCAACCTGGCCTTGAACATCTCCAGGGATGGGGCAACCGCAGCTTCTCTGGGCAGCCTGTGCCAATGCCTCACCACTCTCTAAGCAAATAATTTCTTCCTAACGTTTCACCTAAATCTCACCTTTTTTAGAGTAAAGCCATTCTACTTTGACCTACTACTATCAGACCCTGTAAAAAGTTGGTCCCTCTGTACTCATATCTGGGATTGCCCCAACTAAAGTTCAACACCTCGCACTTGGCCTTGCTGAACATCATTAAGCTCTTGTGGGCCCACTTTTCGAGGCTGTTCAGGTCTCTCTGGATGCCATCCCTTCCTTCTGTTGTCAGCTGCGCCACTCAGCTTGGTGTCATCAGCAAATTTACTGTGGGTGCACTCTATCTCACTGTCTTTGTTGTTGATAAAGATGTTGAAGAGCACTGGTCTCAAGATGGACCCCTGGGGGACACCACTTGTCACTGGACCCCACCTGGACATAGAACCATTGACAACAACCCTCTGGCTGCGACCATCCATTCTTTATCCACCAGTACTCCATACAGCTATCAAATCCATATTTCTCCAATTAGAGATAATGATGTGGTGCAGGACCATGTCAAAGGCCTTGCAGACGACAGCAGTTGCCCTTCTTTTGTCCACCAGTGCCATCATGCCATAATAGAAGGCCACCAGATGGGTCAGGGACGATGTGACCTTGGTGAAGCCATGCTGGCTGTCTCAGATCACCTCCTCATCTCACATGTGCCTTAACATATCTTGCAGGAGGATCTGCTCCAAGGTCTTCCCGTGCACAGAAGTGAGGCTCACCAGCCTGTAGTTTCCTGGGTCTTCCTTTCTCCCTTTCTTGAAAATGGGGCAGATGTTTCCTTTTATCCACTCACCAGGGACTTTGTCTGACAGTCACGACTTCTCAGATCTGCTGGGGAGCAGCTTGGCACCCATAGCAGCCAGTTCTTCCAGGACCCTGGAATGCATGTTGTTCAGCCCCATAGACTTGTACACAGTTAGCCTTATGAGGAGGTTTTGGACTTGCTCTGTTCTTACAGTGGGGGGAAGGGGATTTTGCTCCCTCATGCCCTGCCTAGACATTTTGGCTGTTCATCAGACAGCCAGAAATTCTTACTCCCAAAGTTCGGGGTCCTGTCTCTGCTCTTTACCAGGCCTGTATTCCTTGAGATCATGAACTCAGTCAGGGCATGATCACTGCAACCCAGGCTGCTTCCAGTCTTAACATCTTTCGTGATCTCTGCACTGGTGAGCATCGGATCCAGTAACTCTTCACCTCTGGTTGATCTGTCCAGTACTTGCACCAAGAAGTGATCCTCAGCGAACTCCAGGAGTCCCCTGGATTGCTTGCTGCCTGCTGTGCTGCTTTCCCAGCAGACAGCTGGGTGGTTGAAATCCCCATCAAGATGAGAGCCTGCAAGCACAACACTCCCTGAGTCGAAGCAAGAAGGCCTCATCCACAGACTCCCCTTGTTCAGGCAGCCTGCAGTAGACCCTGACCACCAGATGTCCTTTATTGGTCTGGTCCCTAATTTTAACCCACAAGCTCTCAACTTGATGATCGCTGTTTCTCAGAGACAGCTCTTTGCAGTCTCTCAACATAGAGGGCAACTCCCCCACCCCACTGGCCCTGCCTGTCCCTTCTAAGAAGCTTGCAGCTCTGTTCTCATGATAGTTTCTACTTTTAATAAATCTGATAACTTCTTTTTTTCCAACTGTGATAAGATTTAAAGATGAAAAAGTATTTGGTATTAATGTTGTCCATACAGGGAGTATAGAAGTAGTTTTTCCTCTACCCTATAGTGATAACTTGCATCCATGTTTCATTAAAGTGACTTGAGGTTATGTGTGAAATGTTTTGCACGTGGATATATACAGTATTACAGATTTGTTCTGCTCTCTTCAATATCTGCAGGAGTATCAGAATAAGCTAACCTGTTTGGTTCCTGAAAAGCAGTTGTTGAGTGAAAGAATTAAGAACGTTCAACTCGACAGCACTCCAAGTAAGTGCCTGCAGATGGGTTCTCTGTGGTTCACATTGCTGGGCTTTTGTCATTTTATGTCACGCTGTTTAATAAAAGAAGCTGTAGGATATAGAGGGGTCAATCCTGCCTTGGTTTTAATATCTTGTCAGTGAGAGCCACCTAAGAATTGTTGTCTGCGTTCCGTTACTTCTGCCATGTTGTAAATAAGGAGCAAACAAGCACATTTTTGTGAGAAACAGATTTTGCTTAAAGCTTCATTTATGCAGCCTGTACAGTCCACAGATACTATGATCATTATTACACAGTGTGTTTTTGATAGCATGAAGTCAGGGGGGTTCATTAAAAGTTTACACTGATCTTTGTATCAAGGCACACTGCAAATCCCTGCCTTCAGAAGCTTGCTGTGAATTGATCTAACATGATATGAAAAACCATTTATGAAGTATTACATGTTACATGCAATGCCTGTATGTGTCAGGTAGAGGTTGGCCCCCTGCTTTGTGCTGTATGCAAACAGGAGGGTAAGTCAAAGGATTTTTGTAGGGAAAGAGTTTGGGAATGTATGTGTGTATATTGGGGAGAAAATAAACTGATGAGAACAAAAATCCTTGTAAAGTTGCTTATCTTTGTTCTAATGCAGATGCAGGAATTGCTTCAGTGCAAAAGAAGTCTCTAGAAAAGGAAGAATTATGCCAAAGACTTAAGGAACAATTAGATGCCCTTGAGAAAGAAACTGCTTCTAAACTTGCTGAAATGGATGCATTTAACAGCCAGCTGAAGGTACGTGTGTGCTCTAAATACATACAGTAAGTGTATTTCTTCATCCATCTGTAAAGATGGGTGGCACTTCCGAAAGCTCTTCCCAACTTCCAGTGTCACAAAAGAATTACCAGAAGTCTTGCAGCACAAGGATAGTTCATTTAAAGCTATTGCTAATGTACCCAAGTATCAACATCTTGCTGGTCATTGCTTTGCATGAATCGACTGTTGCTCACTCTCAACCTTTGCTTTGGAATTGAGGTTTCTTAGGCTCTTGAAGGTCCTTTTCTTATGGGGTTATACAGTATTCTTATGGGGTTATACAGTATTCTTATGGGGCTACAGTTTTTGAATGGTGGAGTGAACATTTAGTTCTTGTTGAAAGGAATGCAGGGTTTCATAGTACATTGCATGGGATCCAGTAGCAGACTGAGGTGTTGTTCTGTAAGTCAGCATAGGCTGCTGCTTTGAAGATCATAGAATCATGGAATGGCCTGGGTTGAAAAGAACCACAATGATCATCTGGTTTCAACCCCCTGCTATGTGCAGGGTAACCAACCAGCAGACCAGGCTGCCCAGAGCCACATCCAGCCTGGCCTTGAATGCCTCCAGGGATAAGGTGGTAAATGTTGACTGCTGGCCCTACAACTATTTTTGCTTCAGCTACAACTCTTGATATACCTAAAAATGCATACAGTGCTCAGGCATGCATCCACTTAACTTTATTTCCTGGCTTACTCTCAGTGGCAGTGATGTGAACTGTGTTCCTACGCAATGCATTTATGCTGGGCCAATGTGAGGGCTCTACACTCGCCATTGAAAAGAACAGGGATTGAATTTGTAAGCATTTCTAAGAGTTTCTTTTCTTGGAAAAAGAACAGGCTGCATGAAACATCAGTGATGTGCATTTTTAGTTACTTGTTTGCTTGCATGGCTTGCTGTGTTCAGTGGCTGCATTACTGTTTAGTCTTCCCTAAAATATGTTTTCCAAAATACAGTGCAAAGATTAATTAGCTTTTTATCTGCCTTATCTTACAGTGTGACAGTATGGATGATTCTGTTCTTCAGTGCCTTTTGTCTCTGCTAAGCTGTCTCAACAACCTCTTCCTCTTACTTAAGGTTATTTTCTAATCTTTGGCTCTTTTGCTTTTGAAATTATTTCGCATTTTTCTCTCTGCTCACCCTTTCTGTTTGGATGTATAACTTATGTTAAGGAAATTTTCCTAAAAGAAAATCAGTAGTTTTGCTCTTTCTGCTGGCTTTTAAGTCCCCATAAAGATGTACAATTTTGTTTACCTGCTTAGAAAGCCAAACTGCAAAGTGATGATAGCTATTTTATTTCTTAATGGACTGTGTTTAAGTTGTTTTACTCAACATTTTCTTTTTAGTTAAGGTAACATCAACAATAAGAGCACTGTCTAGGATGGAAGCGGTGTCTTCTCCCAGCTTTCCATCTGTTGCTCTCTATGTGTCTCACCATGCCTACGTTCATACACCTGAAGCTGGGAATCACAGAATCATAGAATGGTTGGGTTGGAAGGGACCTCAAGGATCACAAAGCTCCAACCCCCCTGCCACAGGCAGGGCCACCAACCTCCACATTTAATACCAGACCAGGCTGCCCAGGGCCCCATCCAACCTGGCCTTGAACACCACCAGGGACGGGGCATCCACAGCCTCTCTGGGCAGCTGTTCCAGCACCTCACCACTCTCATAGTAAAGAACTTCCCCTGATATCCAGCCTAAATCTTCCCTCCTTCGTCTTAAACCATTTCCCCTTGTCCTGCTGTTATCTACCCTTTCAAAGAGTTGACTCCCCTCCTGTTTGTAGGCTCCCTTTAGGTACTGGAAGGCTATAATGAGGTCATCCTGCAGCCTTCTTTTCTCCAGGCTGAACAAGCCCAGCTCCCTCAGCCTATCTTTGCAGGGGAGGTGCTGCAGCCCTCAAGTCAGGTATATGGAGTCAGGGAGTCAGGTAAATGAATTCTGAGTTTCAGACTGAAGTGGTATCAGTGCCCAGATGATGACATACGGCACAGCAACAGCTATGGTTTTAAACCTCCAGATTAACCCCATACTAAAGCTTGCTTCCTGTTTTTCCTCCATGCTGCTTTTGTCTGTGGTGTCAGAAAGCTGGCTTGGGTTTTTTCCATCTTAAATCAAAGATATGAGAGTTTGTTTCCATAGTAATCCTTAGTTTCTATGTAGCATGAGAAAATATTTTCAACTGAATACATTTGGGCAAAAAACAGTAGCAAATGGATCTGTCTGAGACTTTCACTGACGAAGGAATCTTGTTGCCTTGCCCTTTTCATAGGAATTGCACAGTATTTCTCAGGCCTTGGGATTGTTGTTGGCAATGCTTACTGTGGTGGGAGCAGATCAGTGATAACTGCTTTATTTGCATTTCATATCAAATACAGAAAGTCAGAGTACACCTATAGCTCAAGGTGTGTCAGTAGGATGCCTAATAGTAGTGTGGCATCTAACTTTGTACTGTGACAGAGTAAGTTCATAGAATCACAGAATGGCCTGGGTTGAAAAGGACCACAATGCTCATCTAGTTTCAACCCCCCTGCTATGTGCAGGGTCGCCAACCAGCAGACCAGGCTGCCCAGAGCCACATCCAGCCTGGCCTTGAATGCCTGCAGGGATGAGGCATCCACAGCCTCCTTGAGCAACCTGTTCCAGTTCTTGAAGTATTCGAATTATTGCTGGTTTTGTTTCCTGTAAATGTAATTATCCCAAAGATTCATGCTCGTGTTCTGTGCAAATGTCCACAACCAGAGGGAGATGGAATAGGAACTGAAGAATGTGCCCCAGAAAGTAGAAGTTCATAGAGGAAGAAGGCAGAGTGAGTGTGTTAGGCTCTAGCTGCCTGCAGTGGTAAGCCTACTGAAGATGTTTTTAACATTTTTGATTGAGTTATGGACCTGATCATTCCTATTCTGCTCGAATGATTTCAGTCTTCCATTTGCATGCAGCAATTTGTAGTTGTATTTTACAATTGGGAATGAAGAGAAAAACAGAAACATTGCAAAGGGGAGCACTGGGGATGGATTCTCAGCTTTATGGTACTGTGTTGGCTTTCAGTTGAAGCCTGCCCCTTCAACAGCGTGTTTTGTGGTTATTCAAAGTGTGCTGCACTGTCGTATTTGTCCTTACATAGTGTTGTATTTAAACATGAAGTGTTATCTGTTCCTGTTTCCTGTCACATTTGTTGTTTCCAGCAGGTGTAAATCTGAAGGGCTCTAAGTTCTATGAAAGGACTTGCAAACCTGCCAGCTGTTTTCATACTTCAGTTTGTTTGAATCTGCAGTGACCTTCAAGGACTGTTAATAACTCAGTGTTACGTTGTTCATTTGTATGGATAAAGTAATGCTTTGGTTCACAAAGCGTTGCAGTGCTTGGGTGCTTCTCTAAGTTTGGCTTCATTTCTTTTGATGTACTTTATTGTGTTTCCTTATTAGGACCTGAGAGAAAGCTACAGCACGCAGCAGTTAGCCTTGGAGCAGCTCCATAAGATCAAACAGAGCAAAATAAGAGAGGTAGAGAAAAGAAGAGCTGAGCTCGTTCAGAAGAAGCGGCTGGAAGATGAGGCTGCAAGGTACCATATCTTAACATGTGTCAGCATTGCAGTTCTTAAAGCAAGGGAGTGCTGTGGTGTCTTTAAGATACTGATTTTAATAGACAGGAAGTGTAATTGGCAAAAATACATCCTGGTTAGCTGCCTTGAGAAGCAGTTTAAATGAGGTACCACTGATACAAGGTGTTCTGCATTTCCTTTTTCTGATCTATTTCCATCTTTTCATGGAATTTAGAAACTCAGGTTTGAATGGCAAATAAACCAAGCAACACTCTTTCTATTAAGATTTTAGCTTCTTTTATCATAGAATCATAGAATTGGTCTGGGCTGAAGAGGACCACATTGATCATCAAGTTTCAATCCCCCTGCTGTGTGCAGGGTCGCCAACCAGCAGACCAGGCTGCCCAGAGCCACATCCAGCCTGGCCTTGAATGCCTGCAGGGATGGGGCATCCACAGCCTCCTTGGGCAACCTGTTCCAGTGCGTCACCACCCTCTGGGTGAAAAACTTCCTCCAAAGATCTAACCTAAACCTCCCCTGTTTCAGTTTCAAACCATTCCCCCTTGTCCTATCACTGTCCACCCTCGTAAACAGCCGTTCCCCCTCCTGTTTATACGCTCCCTTCAAGTACTGGAAGGCCACAATGAGGTCTCCCCAGAGCCTTCTCTTCTTCAAGCTAAACAAGCCCAGTTCCCTCAACCTTTCCTCATAGGAGAGGTGCTCCAGCCCTCTGATCATCTTAGTGGCCCTCCTCTGGACCTGTTGCAAGAGCTCCACGTCCTTCATATGTGCTGGGGTCCCCTGGCCTGGACACAGTACTCCAGATTGATAATTCTCACACATCTGAAATTCCCCATATTTTCTACCTTCTTTTGTTGCCTCTGAAAAGTTCTTAGTATTTCCTTAAAAGCGCTTCTTGAGCAGTTGCTAGTTCTTTGTTGTGCATATTAATTCAGTTGTGAGGTAGGTACTTAGACAGTAGGAAGGACATTAGTTTTCAGTCATGGGGCTTGGAAGCTTGCTGCCGTGGTGGAAAGCTTCAAGCCACCTTTATTAAACTGATGGACTATGTCTTGCTTGTGTGTAGGTGAGCAAAGTGTACATGGAGGCAGGTGTCCATGTGGCAGTCTCCCTGTATTAAGAATTTAAATCCATTTATTGCTTACACATGAGATATCCTGGCACTCTTGTGTAGATCCAGCAGTCTCCCTGGAAGACTGCTGGAAGCTTATTGTCCAGAGAGAAAAGGAACCGATATCATAGATTCAGGTTTGCTTAGAGGTTCACTTGCAAGTGAAGTTGATTGTTCTGTGAACAGAATCTCTTTCAGTTTGAGATGAATGTTCTCCTACCCCTCCCTCATTTTGGTTTTTTCAGGAAAGCAAAACGGGAGAAGGAGAACCGATGGCAGGAAAATATCCGAAGGGAAGAGGAGGAGAAGAAGAAGCGATTAGAGGAAGAGAGAATGCAGGAAAAGGTTCAGGAAAAGCTTCATGAAGAGGAGGAGAAAAAGAAGCAAGCCGGGATCTTGAGAGAAACAGAGCAACGGCAGAGACAGCTGGAGGAAGAGAAAAGAAAGCAAGAACAAATTGCAAAAGAAGCTGAGGAGAGGCATAAGCAGAGTGAAGAAATAAAGAAGATGAAAGAAGTCACCACCTCTCAAGAGACAGAGAAACGCGCTGCGAAATTAAACATAAGTGAAAAGTTTGGAGATCTGCTGAAACCAACAACAGAGGGTAAAAGTCTTAAGCCACCCTGGACAAATGAAGGTAATCTTAGTTAGATTGTTGCCTTGGTGGTTCTTGTTTTCCTAAGTCATTTTTCATTCTTTAGGTGTATTAATGTGACACTGGGGCAGACTTACTGCCCTGTATTATAAACAAAACACAATGTTCCATGTCTTCAGTTAGCTGTAAATCATCCTATTGATTTAGTTTGTCTTCATCAGTTTTCACCACCTATGGCCCCAGTGGCAAATCCTCCAGTGATTGTGGCTAACAAATTGTAGGTGTTGGAAAGAGTAGTATTGTAGCTTTTTTTGTAAGGCCTGATCTTTCTGTCATCAAAGCAGAAGGCTGACGTGGAGGAGCTTTGTCAGATGATGAGTGGATGCACAGGTAATCCTCAGAGATTTATTAACACTGAAATCCGCTTATTTTTGCACCACTCAGTACCTCTGATTAACAAAAGTCAACCTGACTTTCTCTGTAGGTTTTCAGAAATCCTTGCTTAACAGTATTTTCCCAAAAGATGACTTTACTTTAATTCAGCTTTCTTTAGTTCTTGCCTGTTATCATTAGCCAGTTTAATTGAACCAACTGGGGTGCTGAAAGAGCTGAAAGATAGACTCATAGAATGGCCTGGGTTCACAAGGACCACAATGATCATTGAGTTTCAACCCCCTGCTATATGCAGGGTCGCCAACCACCAGACCAGGCTGCCCAGAGCCACATCCAGCCTGGCCTTGAATGGTGATGAGTTTTCTTATCATTTCAGGCAACGCCATCAGTGCTTCAGAATCCAGAAATTCAGTTGCCTTTGTAAATTACAGAGCTTTGTATCCATTTGAAGCAAGGAATCATGATGAGATGAGCTTTAATACTGGAGATATAATTCAGGTGAGATTTGCCATTTGTATTTAACTTGTCACAAAGCAGCTCCCTTCTTCTGACTCTAAGAGGAAACAAAAGAGGTTGGTGTTGTTTTGGCTTCCTTTTCAGATATAATTAGCTGTCTCATTTAACTGCTCGTGTCTTATTTTAGAAATACACCAGCAGCCACCACCTCCTCTTCTACCCCCAACCTCAACTAAGCTGCTGGCTGCTGGGATTTGATTAGCTGCTAATTTTAGCCTGTTTTTTCTTACTCTGCCTTTGATGATACGCAGCACGATGGAGGCTTCCGTATTGACATGGATGTGTAGCACAAATGCTCCACGCTTAATCATTACAGTAAACAACAGAATTTTTGGATGCGTTGTGAATAAAGTTAATTGGAGGCCCAGCACTTTTTGTCTTCTATTAAATATTAAATTTACTGAGAAATATTTGGGCTTCCTCACTTAAGAGCAGCGTAGCTCTTAGTACTGCACCAGTTTTCATGTGCTGCTCGGCTAGCCAGCCACTGCTTCTTGGCCATGCAGTCAATAAAATGCAGCACAACGCATCATAATTTTGGCAAGCCAGAATTGCTCCTGGTGTCATCTGTGGTCCCTCAGTGTCACGTGGTTTGGGCCCCGTTTGAAGGAGCACAACACCTGAGGCTGTCTCTGCTTGCCTCCACAAGTCACTGAGTTGGTCTGTTACGCGGGGAGGAGCTGCTGGAGACACAATGCAATTGCATCACCACCAGTGTGTAATCAGCTCAGTTCTGGAAGGAGAGAGAATCACAAATGCGGACCCTGCGAGCGCTGCTTGTGCTGTTTGGTCTACCAGTGGGTGCTGACATGTGATAGATATCCTGTTGTTTCACAATGCCAATTGTGTTTTCTTTGTATTTATCCTCCTGTCCATAGGTTGATGAAAAAAATGTTGGAGAGCCTGGCTGGCTTTATGGGAGCTTCCAAGGACGTATTGGTTGGTTTCCTTGCAATTATGTGGAAAGAATACCAGAAGGAGAAAAAGCTTTATCTCCTAAGAAGGCCTTACTTCCTCCTACAGTATCTTTATCTACTACCTCAGCTGCTTCAGAGTGAGTTTTGTTATATTTGTGCTCAGATTGCTTGTTAAAAGTTAAGGTAAAATGCTGCGTGGTATCAGTCAGTGATACAGAAAATATAAAAGAAGAGAACTTACTGAAGAACCTATTGGAAAGTCATAGTTTGCATATTTTAAATATTTGATGGGCTTTTTTTTTTTCATTGTGTAGATTATAGAATGGCCTGGGTTGAAAAGGACCACAATGATCATCTGGTTTCAACCCCCCTGCTGTGTGCAGGGTCGCCAACCAGCAGACCAGGCTGCCCAGAGCCACATCCAGCCTGGCCTTGAATGCCTCCAGGGATGTGGCATCCATAACTGTAGTATTAGTTGTTTTGTATCTATATTTTAAAAAGCAGTGATTCTACGTGAAATGCTTCTAAAATCAAAAGTGCTGTGTGTTTATTATGGCTGTCTTCAATTTGCAGACCACTTTCACCAAGCAAATCTGTAGAAGAGTCAGATTACCAGAACGTACATTTCTCCAGCCTGAACGTTAATGCAGCGTGGCAACAGAAGTCAGCTTTTACCCGCACTGTGTCCCCTGGCTCTGTGTCACCCATTCATGGACAGGTATATTGCATGTTCTGACATAATTCCATCCATCAGTGGACTGGTGACAAGAGGACACGTGCAGTACATTTCTGAATTACGAAAGTTTTCACCCGTAATTAAACACACAAGATGTTTGTAGGAGATAGGAAGCAGCGGAGATGGTTTCTTAGCCACTTCTGTAAAACACTGTCCAGACAAAGTGGCCAACAGATAGGAAAGAACTTGCTTAGACTGCAATAACTGATGCCTCAGTGCATGTTTAACACTCAAACCAGTGAGGGGGAGTGTTAACACATCTCTGCTTCTGTCTTACCAGGGGCAGCCCGTCGAGAACTTGAAAGCACAAGCACTTTGCTCTTGGACTGCAAAAAAAGATAACCACTTGAACTTCTCAAAAAATGATATCATTTCTGTCCTGGAGCAGCAGGAAAACTGGTGGTTTGGGGAAGTGCATGGAGGAAGGGGTTGGTTTCCCAAGTCTTATGTCAAGCTCTTACCTGGAAGTGAGAAGAAAGAGGAGTAAGTGTAACTTTGACTAGTATTTTATTTGGCAGTTTGCAAAGAGAGGTGTTCCAGAGTGCAGAATGATTGCAGTGCAGATTCTGAATGCTGTTTGATTTACACCGTACAGTTTTAGGCTTTTATTATTTCATTCTTGGAAGCCAATTAATGTTGGGCTCACTGCTGTGTAAATAAACAGTCTTCCAAGGTGAGTGCTGTGAAAAGTCAGTGGTGGCTGATTATTCATCAGGGTGGTTACTTAAGTCTTGTTAATGCTGGAGTGGCTGCGCCATTGTGTGTGAATTGTTCTCATCATGTTACGATGAAAGTTCTTAGAAATATTTCAGAATGAGAGAATTTGGGCAAAAATCTTTATGGACGTGAATAATTTGTGAATAATACCTTCTAGTTTTATAGTATGACATTGTTTTTGAAGTGTGGTGTGCTCTTGGTTGCTGCTCAGGTCTTAAAACCGGTGCTATCTGTCACTTTTTGAAAGGGGAGGGAGCTTTTGTGATGAAAAAATAGCAACTTGGAGACACATGAGTGAGCTTAGGCTCATCCTAATAAAGGGATGTGTTGGTCAGCATTTTGGTTATTCAAATGTCCTTTTTAATTTCTGCAGACCAGAAGCTATTTATGCAGCAGTAAAGAAGAAGTCCAGCGCACAGCCCTACCCAGCGGGAGAGGGTAAGAGTGCATAGCAGTGTGTGACGGAGCTGAGATATGTGAGACATGTCTGAGCAATTCCTTTAGTGATTGTCCAGAAAACAGAGTGCAAGTGCTGAGCTATTGCTAGGAGAATCCAAAAACGAAAACTTAAGTAATATTTGTAAGTCATTCAGGTTGAGTGTAGGCACCTTGGTTTTGTTTGGTTGGCTTTGATTTTGTTCAATTGCTTGGTTTTTTTTTTGCTTCCTACAATTGGATGTAAGTTTCCCAGGCTTCTGCTTATCTGCAGTCTGTTCCAAGTGTGGTAACTCACTGCCAAATTCATGTCTGTAAAACATTGTGTATCCTTAACTCAGAGGTGTGAGCACAAGGCGAGCTGTGCTGGCAATCTGTAAGATAGGTTGCTTCACAGGCTTGCTAGGACGTTCAGGGGAGGTGTAGGTTAGATACTAGGAGGAAGTTTTTCACCCAGAGGGTGGTGACGCACTGGAACAGGTTGCCCAAGGAGGTTGTGGATGCCCCATCCCTGCAGGCATTCAAGGCCAGGCTGGATGTGGCTCTGGGCAGCCTGGTCTGATGGTTGGCGACCCTGCACATAGCAGGGGGGTTGATGATCATTGTGGTCCTTTTCAACCCAGGCCATCCTATGATGTGATCCACACTATGGATGCCATGAGGGGTGCTGACATCCAAGATACTTGTGTCTGATGGACTTTTATCCTCCTATCTGAAACTGTTCTCTCCACCTTTATGTTTGTGCAGAGTACGTTGCGCTGTATTCGTATTCAAGCTCTGAGCCTGGCGACTTGACTTTAACCGAGGGTGAGGAAATCCTGGTGACCCAGAAAGAAGGGGAATGGTGGACAGGGAGCATTGATGACAGAACTGGGATCTTCCCTTCCAATTATGTCAGACCAAAGGATCAAGAAGTGAGTTCTTACTTTGAGTCTTGCATAACTCATGATGCTTTTTCTCTATTTTAGCGTATTTCTGTTACTGATACCTGTCTATTAAGCACTGATATTAAGCAGAGATTAAATTGCTTGACAGGAAAGAGAATCCTAGGGAACTCAAGTCCCAGATCAGTGCTATAAGCACAGTGTCCCGTTGTTGGTCTCACAGCAGGATCTGGGTGTTTTGTTTAAGGGCTCAGAGTTGAAACCTCCATGTATGTGCTACGTGCTTAAAAACAGCGTAAACAAACTCTACTGGTTTTATTAAACATGAAAAGAATATTGTTGTGTCTTTGTTACAGGGTTCTAGTAATGCTGGCAAAACTGGAACAATAAATAAGAAACCTGGTGAGTGCATTATAACTTTTCAACATTTTGGACTGTGTTTTAAGTGATTGATAAAGCATGCAAGTTCATAGCAGTGTTTTAAGGTCTGCCAGTGTGCTTACCTACAAGATAAATGCCAGCTTCTTTCTTTGGAAGTAGCTCTTATCGTAGTGAAAATACAACAAAGACAATTAATATCCTTTCTTTTCAGAAATTGCTCAGGTTACTACTGCTTATGCTGCATCAGGAACTGAACAGCTCAGTCTTGCTCCTGGGCAGCTCATACTTATCCTGAAGAAAAATGCTAGCGGATGGTGGCAAGGAGAGCTGCAGGTGAGTGAGCGGAGGAACAGTAATTCTGACTTGATGAGCAGCAGTGAGGGGTTCTTTGGTTTAATTTGAAATGAACAACTGAGTAGAGCGCTCTGAAAGCTGGTTGGAAAGTTGCAGTACCTCGTTAGAGACTCTTTAATTGATGTGTAAGTGGAATTTTCTTAGAGCAGATATACAGCCCTACTGTGAAATTGTGCACTGAAATAATTAGCTGCACTTAAGACCTTTGAATGTACATATTTGTCAGAGCATAGTAAGATGCAGCTTTATTTGAGTTTGGTTGTTTCATCCTTTAGCCAGATCTTTCCTTCTGAGATGCTTAGTGCTTAATTGCTGTTGGAAGGCCAGCTTTGTTTTCCATAGGCAGAACTGTGTGATGCATCTGTTGTGTTTTTCCAGTCCTTATGCTGTTTTGTTTCTTGACTGTGTAACAACCATTTCAACAGGCAAGAGGGAAAAAGAGACAGAAAGGGTGGTTCCCTGCCAGCCATGTGAAGTTACTGGGTCCGAGCAGTGAGCGAACCACATCTGCTGCCCCCTCAGGTGAAATAGATGGTTTTATTTGTATTTCATTTAGAGTATATAATTGAACTACTTTGATTGTTCACATACTGATTTGAATTAACGCTGTGTTTAATGGCCTTATCTTACTGTGCTTTGCTGTAGAAGGTGAAGTCCCAGTCAGAATCTGAGTCTTTTGGCATATGTGTCCATTCAGATATTATCTCTGTCCACGAAAGGGAAAATCTCCCATGTGTTTACAGCAGTCCTTCATAGGATCCCTGCCCCAGCCTATACTGTTTGTAAGGCTTTTCATTGCAGAGCTACACTCACCTCATTTGGAAACTCCTTACCAAATCCTAGCAAAAACCCTACAGAAAACTAGCAGTCATTGGCAGGCACCTTGGAATTCCATGCACTGCTCTTTCTAAGAAGGAAACTGAGCTGCATTTCCCACTGTGTATTTTTCATTTGATACCTGAGTACAAATGAGATGATTTCACAGAAAAGTAGGTTTTCTAGTTGTGTGCAGCTCCCCACAGCCATGCTTTGTTGTGCAGTGGTTTCCTGGACAAATCTTCCATTTGTTGGAACTTGCAGCTCACGATGAGCAGTGCATGCTTCCTTTACTGTGTTTTTCTCACAAGTAGAATCTCCAAGATGACCAAACTCACTTTTTGTGCTGAGCCAATGGAAGAGACAGAAGTACATTGATTCCATAGCAAGCTGTGATCACGTCTGGTGTTTTACTTTTGTAGCAGTTCATGTGAAATTGTTGTTTCCTTCCTGTGTCTATGCAAAATACTGAAGAACTGCTTTGATGCTTTGTGTCACAGCATTCTGCTAACTTTGCTTTTTCTTCATAGTGTGTCAAGTAATAGCAATGTATGATTACATGGCAAACAATGAAGACGAGCTCAGCTTCTCCAAAGGGCAGCTTATTAACGTGCTGAGCAAAGATGATGCTGACTGGTGGCAAGGAGAAATCAGTGGTGTGACAGGTCTCTTCCCTTCCAACTACGTGAAGATGACCACAGATTCTGACCCAAGTCAGCAGTGTAAGCAACAATTTTATTAAAAACCATTTTGTTTCTTTCTTTCAGAAGTGCATTACTGTTCTTTTGCTTTGAGCTTGGGATTTTGAGTTCCAAGCATCAACTGAAGTTATTGGGATTTTAAATACTCTTTCTTAAAATACTTTTCTTTGGAACTCTGTACTTGAAATACTTCTGTATTTAAACTACAAATAACCATCAGGTTACCAACCAGCCAGAGTGCAGTAGTGAGAGTGCGAGGGTGAGCGGGGCCAATACATCTGGTGGGTGTCCACCTGAAAGAGAGGCTGATGTACAGATATCTGGTATTTGATAGCTTGTACTGACTGGAAGCCAGTGCAGTGTGTTATGCTTCATTGTAGGACTTCCACAAGTTTCATAAACCATGAAAAAAGTGTCTGCTGTAGTCTTCTTTTACTGAATTGATAAACTGTTAAATTTAAGTTAAAAGTAATTACAAAGGATTAAAAAAACCCAAAATTCTCGCATTAACAAGTGAAGTGGTCTGTGGTAGGTGTCAGTCCTGGCTCACAGCTGCTCTTGTCCAGCTCTAATAAATAAGGTATATGTATCAAAGCAACATTAAGCTGAAAATCATCAGCAACAGCCTGAGACCTGAATGCCAGAATATTCGCCTGTCTGAAGGTCAGATGTTTTCCTGGGGGTTTTTTTGCACACAAATATAGGAAATGTTTCTGGTCCCCCACCCACCCTTTTGGTTTTTTTAGTTGTTGCTTCTTTTGTCAGCTTTCCTCAGAGAAAATTACCACTGCTCTCACTCCTCCTTCAGCTTTTCATCCTTGGGCACTTTAATTAAATCAACGTTTCATCAGCCCGCAGCATTCGTGGCTTTGGGAGCCTGTTAGGGTTTGGGTAGGCGATGTGAAAGTTGTCTCTTTCACATAGCAAGCCACATCTCTTCACTTGCTGTTTTTTTACTAGGCATCATTTGTATTTTTTGCAGTATAAAGGCATACATCTGGAAGTCTGGTTGAGGTCTACCCTTAAAGCCTGCAGCTGGTCTGTGGGAGTAGCTTGCGCTTCAGATTTGATGAACTCAGTTTGGTTGTTAATGAAAGATTCCCAAATGTGGTGGAGGAGGTCCAGCTTGGGTTGGAAAGCTTAGGTTGTCCCCTCAGTAGCTGTCGTACCTGGCCAGAATGCCCCATTCTTGAGGCTTTATTTGTAGTTAAATTGCATCTGTGCTAATGTTCCAGGTAACACACTTTTATGTGTTCAAAACATTTCTGACTGTGACTGTGATGTCAAAAACTGCTGCATTTAGATTGAAACCTAAACTACTTTTGATTGGACTTATCTAAAAGATCAGCATATTCCTTTGGAAATATTTTGTTTGCATACAATTTGGATGAAATAGCATAGACTGCATCCAGGCAGGCCATGAAATTAAGGTTCTGGCTGAGTTTTTCACACAGAGGGTGGTAATGCACTGGAACTGGTTGCCCAAGGAGGCTGTGGATGCCCCATCCCTGGCGGCATTCAAGGCCAGGCTGGATGTGGCTCTGGGCAGCCTGGTCTGGTGGTTGGCGACCCTGCACATAGCAGGGAGGTTGGAACCAGATGATCATTGTGGTCCTTTTCAACCCAGGCCATTCTATGATTAAACACTCCTGAATTTTTCAAAAATGAGAAAGATCTTGGCTTATCACACCGGTGACTTGTGTAGCTGGATGTGATGAGTGCAGGATGGTTACATATAACATAAATTTTCAACAAAAGCAGTCCTGAGATCAAACTGCAATTGGAAACATTTGATGTGATAATCTTTCTCATTGTTTGCTGATAGATCATTAGGCTGTCTTGTTCTCAGCCTTCAGATTGTGGCTGTGTGAAGAGAGTTGTCCTTTGAGACTGCATTGACAGGGCCAGCCAGCAGCAGTCAGCGAAGAGCAGGTGTCGTCCCTACGGGGTTGGTGTGAATATTGCAGTGCTTCTGTTGACAAACACAAGTTTCTCCCACTCTCTCTCCTGGCCAGTTGAATGTAGGAGTATTTGAATGGGAACAAATTGGGTTTACTCACAGAGGTTTGAGGCTCGTGACAATTCTGCTTTCTCCTCAAATTTAAACTCTGTTATATGGACCACCTTTGTACCCAGTGTTTCCTGGGGCTTACTGGTTATCCCTGTGATGCAGACCTCCCTCACAAGCTTCTCCTTAGGTGGTTCTCCTCTTGAGCTGTGTCAGTAGCTCTCTGGGCAGAAGCTGTGCTGACAAGGGTAACTTCTTGTTGGGGTGCATTCTGGCATAGGGCTCTGCAAGGAAAAACCAATTCAGGGTGCCATAGCTCTGCCAGCAGCTCTTACTACAACCCAGACCTTGGTCATTGCAGAATAGAAAATACTGAGTTGTGCTCTCAGTGACCTTGGGTCAGTGAGAGTTGTTCATGTTTTAATAACATTTGATTAGCCCTTGTTCTAATGTCTGCCCCAAATCATCCACATAAAGAAGATGTGCAGGAGGCTTTAAAGCATGAGTAGCTGTAGATTTACCTAAAGGAATATGCGTTACCTTCTGTTCTTTGAGTGCTCACTTATCCAGCCAGGTGCATGGCCAGTATCTCCGTGGTGCAGGCCTGCCACGTGTTCTCCCTGCTCTTGGCAAGCATAGGGCAACAGTGTGAATTTCCTGGATGATTTTAGTAACACTACTGGATCAACCCACCCCCCCCTCCCCTCCCCAAAACCTTACTTCTACACATGACATTGGAGAGATGAGCTGAGTCCTGTCCTTTCAGCAAGGAGCTGCCTCTCCAGAAGTTTGTCTGTGCACGAAAGCTCGTAATTCCTGTCCACCATCATCTGATTAGTGAAGCTGACGCACTTTCAAGGATGTTCATAGGGAAGAGCTAAGTTCTGCACTGATGTGCTTGGGGTGGGTGCATTTGTGTATCTGTATATGGACAACACTTATTAAAGCACTTAAAGTTACTGCCGAGGAACTTCTCTTTTTGGTTAGGCAGTAAGAGCTCACAGAATCAGTGGCTTTGAAGCATTGCATGCCACAGATCTGAGTGCACTTTTTAACATGTGAAGATTCCAAGACATTCTAAGGTTTTGTTCAACAGAATATTTCCCCCCTTTACCAGGAAGCAAATGCGAAATCAGTCCCCATTGTCACATTGTCATTCTGTGTGTCTGAAAAGACATGGTGAATCTCAGTCAGGCCTTCTCAAGCTTCCAGATCTGGGCTCTGAGAGCCCTTAAATCCAGGGTTTACATCTGCCTTTACCCTGACATAGCAGTGACATACTGCCTTTACCCTGACATAGCTCTAGATCTCATAGCCTTGGGTTTCTGATGGGAATATTGAGTGATGTGAACAAATACCGGAGGCACGATTTTGTCATTTCAGCCTTGGAACAGAGTAGAGCAGGTTGATTTGTGTGTGATGAATATGAATCAGTTGCAATGAAGTTTTTCATTACAAGTCTACGCTCTGCTTACCTGATGTCTCATCACAAGTTTTTTTAGGAGAAATCCTGGCTTTGTTGAAGTCTCAGGGAATTTTGCCCTTGCCTTTTACAAGGAGCCTAGGGCTTGACTTGGTGCGTTAAGTCTGTGTAAAAGAAGGCTTCCTTGGGAAGAAACTTTCTCAAGCTGAGTCATTGCAGTGTGTCTCTGAGTCAGTGATGACTGTCACAGCTGCTCAATACTGTGTGTGTTAGTAACTCTAAAATTGCAAGAGTAGAAGTGCATGATGTCTGTTTTCAGAAAGCTGTGTTGGTCGTTCCTTTCCAACCTTTTTGGTGTTGTTCTGTCTGTCCGTAGAACTCATATGTTTCACTCTTCAAATTTATGTTCATTTTATCCTTCATTTTTTTTGTTTTTTTTAGGACCCAATGTTGTCTTCCAGTGTGAAAGCACCCCAGAGACCCACTATCCGAGTTTGACTGTAGCGTGGAGGCAGGGTGGCCAGCCCTGCTCACGTATCTCTGAAACAATCCTTTTGCTTCGCTTGAATGCTAGATCCAGTCAAGAAATTAGGTTATCCTGGGTTTTCTTATCTACAGTTACCGTTGATTTGTAAAAGAAAGGATAGTGGGTCTTTGTGTGGCTTTCACTGCTGCTCATTCTCGTTTCCTTTGGCATTTTTCTTTGGCGTTGATAATCCTCGATCATTAGCATGCATATCCAGTTATCGTTTGCATGGTGGGATTGCAGGCACACAAAGACCCACTATTTGCACAGTTTATCTGCTCTGTTTTGAATGGGGAGTTGTGTTCCTTTGATGTTGTAATGTACATACTTTGCAGAATTAAAATGTTTGCTGATTGCTGTTTTAATTTGATTTAATCTCCTACATATTGAGCATTTAAAATTGACAGCCTGTAGAGCTCACCCAGAAAACAAACCCTCCCTGTTTCAGCTGCTGGTGGTCACTGTGATTACGAATATACCGCACGATCCAAGGTTGAGATCTGATAGGTCTGAGGCAGTCGTGCCTCTAAGTAACCTTTTTATCAAGGAAAGAGATATTAAGCATAGAATGGAAGATAAGTATTTGTTTTCTTCCTTCACAGTAGCCCTATGGCAGGAATTCAGGTTGTTTTGGCTCAATATGCCCTATCCATAACCAATGTTCTTTAAGTGTTTTATTCGGACAGCTCACTGATGCTTTCAGTTTTGGCCAACAGCAAATCGTAGCGGTTAGTGCAGTAAGTGCTTACACAGCCTCTGTGCTATCAGCCCCCTCCCTGCCTAATGCACAGGCAGCCCTGGCAAAGAGGTGCTGGCAGAAAAGGAACACTAAAAGACACCTGGAGCTGAAGGCAGAGAATCTGGGTTTAAGGTAGAGGGCACAGTTACACTACGCTACCGCTGTTGGTGAGAGGAGGGAGGGAGCAGAACTGGAGGGCTGTAACCCTGATGCCCCTCTGGATGAAAGGAGTCAGCAGCAGCAGGCTGCTTGTCTGAGGAATTAGTACTGTGATCCCGCAGGAGCAGGAGAGATGTAGGTAATTTAATTAATCTATTTAATTTAGTTGGTTTCTGAACTCAGTAACGAAACAGCAAAGGTTACTTATGCAATCAGAAATGTTTACAACCCACCCTGTGTTTACTACACATATGTATCTGTGAATGTTGTGAAGGTACGATCAGGAAAAGGTTGGTCAAACTGCAGATGTAACAGCCTTTCTCCAGCACCTCTATAGAAAGAGTGGAATGTAATGTATTTAATATGCTTTATCCAATAGTGTGTGCATGCCCTTTAGGTCAGAGGTATCTCTTTTGTGCAATATTGACCACAGCAATGTGCCTACAGAAAACTACAAGTGGATTTTTACTCTGGATGTATTTTGTCTCAACCAGTATTTTGCTATGGAATGAGATCATGTTGCTGTAGGCAGATGACGTGCTCAGTAATTTCTCCAGTGTTCTGCCTGACTTGATTTCCTTTTGGAGCTACATTTTTCAGTATTTCTGCTAAAAGATGCTGAATGGTATCAAGCAGTCCCTCCCTAAAGTCTAATAATCTGGTGATCTTACAAATTGCCCCATGTCCACAAGGCACTGCTTGCCTGTGGGATCGGAGCTCAGCTGACTTCCCAACGTTCAGTGATTTCCTTGAGTGCCAAACTGCTGCTAATTTGGAGAAAAAAAGGAAAACAACTTTACATCCCATCTGGAATGATGCAGGAAAAATAGCATTATGGCATTGGGCAAAAGCAGCTGGCCTTGCACCCGTTCTTGGGTGGTACAGTTGGGGTATATGAGGACCATCTCACACAAACAGCCCTATGTTTGGGTATGTAGGTGGTAATAACCATTGAAACAGCTGCCCCTCTACTTAAACTGATGAGTATTGTGATGAAGCACTGGGGGCTTTCACAGCTTCTCCTGCTGTTTCAGTATTACCTGAGTATGCCTCAGATCTTCTAACTAGTAATAATGATAATAATAGGCTTTACTAATGCTGATTGGAAAAACCACAGCCCCTGCCCTTGTGCACATCATGCGCAGTCACCTGACAGCTCTTTCTGTTCTCCTGTCGTGTGCTGGAGCAGAAAGAGCTGTACAAATATATCAGGTTATCAGTAGGAAAGGCTGTGCTGAGGGTGTATTAAAGGCTGGATTTTAAAACAAGGTATAGCTATAGAAGCTGTATTAATCTGGGTGAAGAACGTTGGTCTTGGAGCAGCTGAGGACAGGGTGAAAACGAGATACCTGCTGAACTGCCGATCCCCTTTCTGGCCCTGAGAGCCCAAATGCTTCTCAGAGCAACGAGGCATTAACAGTTAAATCTGAAGCCATCCAGGAGAGCAAAAGGTGGCATTGCCTGCAGCACGGTACTTGCTTAGTACTGTTTTCTATGAAAATGGGAGCCACTGTGTAACTGGATGTCCTACCAGCCAATATTTATTCCATCCCAATGCTTTGTCAGATTGTATCCCTGTGTGACGATTCTGAGTGGGGTTCACCACCTGTGCATAGACCTGCTCGTAGGAACCCTGGCAAACTGTGCCCTGCAGTGGTGTTCTGAGCTGCTGTGGGGCAACGCTGCTTCCATGTAACGAACCAATAAACTGCTGCTGAACGGTGTGTGCTGCCTTAAAATATCTTCTGTTGTTCTCTTCAAGTTGGAGTATTAATGTGCGAGGATGACTGTTTGGACATGCAAATGCAGGCTGTGCTTAGCATGAGGCAATTGTTCATCTTTGGGTTGAAACTTAAGTTGTAAGATAACTATGCAAATGTACTTTATTAAAGGGACACATAAAAGGACCCAGCTTGTCTGTTGTGGTTTTTTGTTCACCTGGGGACATCTTTTCCCATTTGAATAGCTGGGTACGTGCGTCACGCCGCCTGGGTATGTGATGCAGTGACTGAGTCTTGCTTTTCACCTCTTGCAAACTGAATCGTAAATTGCTGCTGTTGTGGTGGAAAGCGCGTACTGCACTCAGCAGTTAGGGGAGCTTGGGCAAAATTCTGAGGGTGTTTCCCAGGGCCTGATGAAAACTGACCTTTTCATGGGCTGCATGAGGCACAGAGGAGTCTGACTGCTGCAGGCATGGCAGGAGGACACTGCTGTGGCGTGCCAGCAGGTGTGGGTGCTGTTCATCAACACCATCCATCTGTGCTCAACCTGGAATGAAGGGACTGCTTAATGCTGGTCCATGGCACTTGTGACAAGATGTACTTTTTCTACGGTAGCCTAGGAGAAAAAGATAATATGGACACACACACAGAGGACAAACCAACCAACAAAGCACACTCAGCACACCCCAAACCTGAACAAACCCACAGCCCTAAACGAACCAAACTTCTTACATGTGCACTTTATGCATAGATCACCTCTGCCCCTACGTGGTCTTCACTGTTGGGCTTGCTTAGATCTAGCTTGATCCTTCAGGGAAAGTTCTGGAGCACACCGTGAGGCTTGAGGTGTCTTCCAGAGTTGTCACTTTCTAAATGGGTGTTTATGTTGTTGGTTGTGTGGGGAAGTTCATGGGAATTGGGCAAAGCATGTAGTGCCTGGGCAGATTTCCTTCAGAAAGTGTCCTCCTTCCCCTAGAACTTATCTCAAGTCCTAAATATGTCAGTAGTGCACTGCTGTGTGGTTACGGCCCATGTCTCAAAGGTACCGGGCTCGCAGCAGCTCTGTAGATGTTGTGCTCAGGAGGGAGCAAGGCAGACCTGTCCCAGGTTCCTTGGACAGCCTGGCATTGCTTTGCTGTTGCAAGCCAGAAGCCAAAGCAACAGCTTTCTGCTGCTAAGAAAGGAAGCTCCTGGCTGTTAAACTAGCAAGAAAGGCCTGGTTCGTTTTCTGCCAGGGTGTGAGCTGGAGGTGAGCTGAGTGCCAGAACTGGTGCAGGGAGAAGGGCAGCAGGAATGTGGGAGGAGAACGGGCAGAGATGCAGGCTGACCATTCTGTGCCAGGGAGCCAACAGGTTACTGTGGCTGCTGTAGAAAACATTGGCAGGTATGTTAGGTAGGCTGATCTATTCTCTCCTTGCTTTTCTTCCCTTCAGATCCCAGTGCCTACGTAGGCCTTCTAAAATCAGATAAATGGATTCCACGCACTGTTTTCATGCCAGTATCATCAGACCCATCCCAAGTCAGAGCTTTTAGAGCAGTGATGATTTAAATGTAAACTAGTACCCATCCACTGATCCCAAAAACTGTGACAGTCCAAGTGCAGGGTTACTGCACAGCCATCTGAGTCAGTTGTTGTTTTTATCTGGCAATAAGCTTTATAAATCATACCTATCCTTGTGTATGAAAGGTATGTTTGCCTCCCAGAGTTTGCTTCAGCTTGACGTATATGGAACAAGACAGACACAAATGCAAGAGTACATGTTTCTAACAGTTATGATGCAAGCAGGCATAAACAGGAGCTTCAGTACTTTGCTGTCCCTGTTGTAGGGCTGCACGTTGCAATAGAAGAAGGAAGCACTTTGTCAAAGCTGAGATTGAGGTCTAAGTGTGGGCAAACAAAGTACAGTTACTGTACAAGCTCTGACTGTCCTAAAATGCAGTGTGTCAGGAACCAGCTGGACTTCAATCCAGCTGTGTACATGAATGGCACTAGAACAGAAGCAGCACACATTGACCAAAGTCAATCTTGATGGATTATGCAATACCAAACTTCATAGGAATCACACCAGGCTAAAATTTCACTCCTTTTTTTCTTCTAATTTTATCCTCATTATAATTGTGGAAGCAACTAAGGCTCGAAGCAGCATTCTCTGCAGCTGGAAGAGCTGCAATCCCAGAGCTCTTTGTATGAAGTAGTATTTATGTAGTTCTTGTTGGAAAGCTTAAGGTTCAAGATTCTTCTGGATGCACGTAGCAGAACTGAAAAGCCCTTATTTTACATCTGGCTGTTGCCTTTTCTAGGGTAGATTTTATCAAAATTGGATGCAGCTGCATCAAGTGATCGATGTATACTCTTAAATAAACTGTAATTGTTTCTTTTTTTTTTCCTTGCTCCCTTGCAGTGCTCTGCTAGCACGTGATGGCCAACAGGTGGATCAGAGTTGCACTTTATGTACTCTCCTTTCCCCATCTAAACATATTTACCACTTTATTTTTGCCACTTTTTGTTTGGTTACTAAACCTCAAACACTGCTGTCATGTTTACTAACACAGATAACGAGGAGAAAAAGTGTGAAACTGTAGAGTCCGCATGTTCCCATAGAGAACTGGATTTGTGTCATTGAATGTTCTCTGTGTCCGCGTGCATGGTTTGGATTATTTGTACTCAGTGCTTCAGAATAATTCAGTGTATCTCTGGCTCATTTGGTTTCTAAACTAGAAAAAAATGTAAAACTATCCATCACAACTTTGCAAATATAGCCTGGTGGTTTGTATAATAAATTAATAGCTGAGGCAGAGTACTTGAGAAACGGGGTTGAGATTCAAGGTGCTATGATATAAATCAGCACCAGACACGTTCTAGATGACTTCATCTCACAGCACACATTGTGTAAGGTAAGAGGAAAACATGACTTCGAAAACAGTGTTGCAGAAAAGAAGAGATATAGGAAGTTACAGGAAGTCAGGAATCCTTATTCTGCATAACAGTATGGGAAGAAGGGATGCTCACAGGAATGAAAAGGTGGCAGACTCAAAACTGCCATAAAGAGAGCAGGGTGCAAACCACAATCAGTTGAAACCCAGTGCTGCTGTGGACAGAGGCTTTAAAAGGAAGTGCTATGTATAGTGTGACCCTTTGGCTGGCATATGTTGATGCAACTTTGTGAATTCATCACATCTGAAGGCTTGAGTGGTATCTGAACTACTGGCTTGCTTCTTGTAGGGTGTGCTGATCTCCAAAGCCTTGATACCATGCAGCCCATGGAAAGGAAGAGGCAGGGCTACATCCATGAGCTCATTCAGACGGAAGAAAGGTATATGGATGATCTTCAGCTTGTTCTGGAGGTGAGATGCCTTCATGTGGAAGTCTTTGGAAAAACACTACCTTTGTCCTTAAGAATAATAGCAGTGAAGAGATGCTTAAGAATTGTGAAATGCCGGAGGAAGGCAGGAGGTTGTGTGAGCACCTTCCTTTCCTCATGAATGTTACTTGGTTGTCCAGCAGCCCTAAAAAATCACGTGAAAAACAAAGCAAAATCAGTGCTGACCTAACCAAGGGGAGAGTGAGTGCTTTTTTCTCCAAAGAGCTGCTCACCTTTCTGATTTGATTGCAGGTTTTCCAAAAGCCAATGGCTGATTCAGGTTGTCTCACAGAAGGGGAAATGGGGCTGATCTTTGTTAACTGGAAGGAACTCATCATGTCGAATACCAAGTTACTGAAGTGAGTACTTGTGTTTTCGTCTCACATTTTTGTGTGAATGTGCTGTGTATGCAGTGTGTGCATTCAGCTGAATGCAAAGCTGGACGGTAATTTCTTTTCTCTTTAGAGCCTTGCGAGTGCGTAAGAAAACGGGAGGAGAAAAAATGCCGGTGCAGATGATTGGGGACATCTTGGCAGCAGAGCTGTCACACATGCAGGCCTACATTCGATTCTGCAGCTGCCAGCTTAACGGGGCTTCATTGCTGCAGCAGAAAACTGATGAAGAAGCTGATTTCAAAGACTACTTAAAGGTATCTTTTTCAGCAGCCTTTGTACCTTTGCCTTTCCTCACTGACAGGAGCCTGTCTAACCAGCATCGACCAGATCAGAATAACCCAGAGGAGTAAATCTTGCAAAAAAAAGGAGAGAGCCTTCCAAGGAGTGGAGGTTTATATGCATCTTCAGCAAGTACTTTATTCCATTTCCCATTCTGTCCCTCATTACTTTGGTGTAGTGGTTAACCTTAGGAAGCTACAGAGCCAGTGTCTATACCTTCCCAAAATCCATGTGGTCGAAAGGGGGTGGAGTCTGCGGCTGTTGTGCTGAATGTGCTGTGCAAGGTGCAAACCGATGGGGCATGAGGTTGCAGCAGGGGCTGGGCCTTCAGTTGCACATTGTGAGCGTCACAGACAGGCAGCTGCAGAAAGAAATGAGAGATCGCTGCCGTATTGCAGCTGATGCTGTGCCTTTGATGCCATGAATGGAGAAATACCAGAACTGTTGACATCAGGCGTTTGCTTCTTTCATTGTTTGGTTTATTTTTTCAACCTGAGTGGAGCATATTATGTCAGAATAAAAGCTAGAATGGTTTTGTAAGTTCAGACTCTGCATGGGCAACGATGCTACAGCACTGTGCTGGCGAAGCATCTGGGCACAATGACAGCGCTGACTTTCCTGTTTGTTCTAGATACAAGTGGACTGTATTGTTTGCTAACCTAAAAGTCTGAGATTCCTTGGAAAGCCTGAAAAAATTAAAACTGATCAGACCCTTTTCAGTGCAGTGAAGCAGCTGTTTCTTGATGAGTAATATGATGTCTCTGGATTGCACTGTAGAAACTCGCTCTGGATCCTCGCTGCAAAGGAATGCCCCTCTCCAGTTTCCTCCTGAAACCCATGCAAAGAATAACGCGCTATCCTCTGCTAATAAAGAGTGTGAGTACCCTGAGTGAAGTCTTGTACAAGAATGCTTTTGCTTTTGGTCTCTATAGCAAAAGAAAAAAATCCTTCTCTCTTTATGGGGATTTCTGGAAGAGTATGGAGAACTATTTCCTGTGCTTACCCCTGTTTTTGTCTTGGTTTCTCCCCATTTTGTTTTGCACCAGATTCTAGAGAATACTCCAGAAAATCACCCAGATCACAGTAACCTCAAGCTTGCTTTGGAGCGTGCAGAAGAGCTATGTTCTCAGGTTAACGAAGGGGTGCGTGAGAAAGAGAACTCGGACCGGCTGGAATGGATACAGTCCCACGTGCAGTGCGAAGGCCTTGCTGAGGTAGCTGTGCTGCAGTGCTCTGTGGCAGAGACAGTGTCAGTTTGTTTTGGGTTTGGGATGGCCAAAGCAGGGGAGTCTCCTTCTCTGGAGATACTTAAAACCTGCCTGGATCCTTTCCTGTGTACCCTACTGCAGGAAAGCTGCTTTAGCAGGGGGTTGGACTAGAGGAACTCCAGAGGTCCCTTCCAACTGCTACAGTTCTGGGATTCAGTGAAATGAGAGTGCTTGCCCACATCCCATACTGGGACGTGATCCACTGCTGGTGTCTTGGCAGAGGTGTTGCTCACAGCCATAATATGATGAGCGCCCATTGTTCAAGTGTTATTTGGCAGTGGGGAATCTGTTTACCAGTGTATAATTAATACCATTCGAACAGTTAAACAAACAGAAGTAACTCCCAGCCCTGGAGTTCTGCTTGTGCTGCCTTTGAGCTAGATCGATTTGAGATAGATCAAATCTTCAAAATGAAATGTGGTGCCAGTTATCACTGACTGTGTAAGGAGCCAGGGTTGGACAGAGAACAGAGCCCAGTGGGTTGGTCCTGGTGCCATTGTGTTCCTGTGCAGCCATAAGAGGTGACCTGACTGCAGACTTCATGGACCCTTTATAAACACAACTTCTGGACAGCAGAAAGGCAGCCATGAGGTGAATGCTGGTCCAGACCCAAGCATTTATTGTTTGTAAGCATACTTAACCTGCTTACGGCTGGGAATAGTGCTGACACCATGACAGATCGTGAGACAGCTTCCCTCATCTTCAGTGGTAACTCCGTATTCACTAAGTAAAAGAAAAGAGGATTTTGAGCAGTTTGAGCAATTTCTATTGTGAAGAGGGACTAATGCCTGCATTCACTTGCTGCTGCTCATGGATTTTTGTCTCTCCTAGCAACCCATATTCAATTCCCTCACAAACTGCTTGGGACCGCGGAAGCTCCTGCACAGCGGCAAGCTCTACAAGGCGAAGAGCAGCAAGGAGCTGTATGGCTTCCTGTTCAACGACTTCCTGCTGCTTACCTACATGGTCAAGCAGTTTGTTTCTTCCGGCTCTGATAAACTGTTCAGCCCCAAGTCCAACTCCCAGTTCAAAATGTACAAAATGGTGAGTGCAGGAGGGTGCCCCATGGTCCTGTTGATACGGAGTAGTTTTTCTTTCAGTCCTTTGTTGCCTCCTTTACATGGTGATCTGATTGTTCTTCTTGTATCCTTCAACTTTCAAATACCCTGCAGAAAAACCATGTACTTAAATATCCTTGTAGAGTTTCAGCTTAATGTCAGGGTGACGATGCCACAGCAGTGTTTGCTTTTCTTTCAGCCTGTTTTCCTTAATGAAGTCCTAGTGAAATTGCCCACCGACCCTTCAAGTGATGAGCCAGTTTTCCACATATCACACATTGACAGAGTTTACACTCTTAAAACTGACAACATCAATGAGCGGTGAGTAGAGCAAATGCGAATTTGAGATTAACCTTTCTGAACGTGGCTGGGGGCTGTGTTCCTGGTGAGCAGGACAGGGGTTAGCTTCCCCATCAGGACATGAACTCCTCTGACTCTCATGTGAATTACAAGTTTTCTTTTGCTTTGTTCTGCTTGTAGAGCAGAACTCTTGCAGCTGAATATAGCTTTGCATCTACTGCTCCCAGATGTTGTAGTTGTATAGAAGAATAGTTTAGGACTGCCAAGTCCCGTATCCCATAGGATTCTTCCCAGTACTGGTCAGCCTTCCATGTGACCCTGCAATTTGTAATAAAACAGCCATTCCAATTTCATTTATTTAGGCTGACGTGGAAGTGTGCCATAAGAATTAATGTGAAACCTCTGCAGCCTTCCCTAAGCAAACTTGACTTGACTTGTGATGATGCCTCTGAAATCCAGTAAATAAAAAATGGCAAAAGAGGATGGGGCAGAGTCGCTGATGATGAGGGATTTCCTGCCTATGGTACAATTCTTATGTTGGGATTGCTCTTTGCAGCACTGCCTGGGTCCAGAAAATCAAAGCAGCGTCCGAGCAGTACATTGAAACTGAGAAGAAGAAACGTGAAAAAGCGTATCAAGGTACTGAGTTCTGCCTTCTTCCCTCACCCACCCAGACACCAGTGTGTTCTGAAGGAAGCTGCACATCTAAGGGGGGATCTCTCCTCAAAAACTGCCAGTTTTTATGGTTGCAGCCAATTTCTGACTTCTTCGTTTCCAGCTCGCTCGCAGAAGACCTCGGGAATAGGACGTTTGATGGTGCACGTGATTGAAGCAACAGAGCTGAAGGCCTGTAAACCCAATGGTAAGTGATGGAAATAATCTCACATTCCTGTAGGGTTTGGAAAGGCTCATTGAGTGCAGTCTGGCAATTTGGGGAATGTGGTTACAGCTGCAGCTCCTGGACAAATCAGCCATTATTTAGCTTCAGAGGACTGAATGGAGAAATAGCTCTGTGCTGCCATAGGATCTAGGGATATGTAACCCCACATCTTCTGGACAGTAGCACAGATGTGTGTCCAAGCAGCCTGTGGACAGGGAGGGAGGTTTTGGCACCGCTGGGGGTTTCACTGCTGCTTCTGTGCTTAGGGAAGAGCAACCCGTACTGTGAAATCAGCATGGGCTCTCAAAGCTACACGACGAGGACCATGCAGGACACCTTGAACCCCAAGTGGAACTTTAACTGCCAGTTCTTCATTAAGGATCTGTATCAGGATGTCCTGTGTATCACCATGTTTGACAGGGATCAATTCTCTCCTGATGGTAAGTGCGTGAACATTTGTTCTAGGAAAATAAAGTGTTCTTGTGACTTGGGATGCACGGATCTTCACCAACAGCCTGTAGGTACAATTGCTTTCTGCAAAATGTTGTGTAAAAAAAGCAATGCTTCCATACCGAAGAGGCTGAATAGCTGCCCAGAGCCAACAGTCAGATTCGATCCCACTCAGGCTTTTGTATCAGGAACAGAATTATTTTTTGTCAAGCTGGGAAGAAACTGAAAGAAGTTTTTGTCTGTCATTGTAGGCAGTGCCAGAAAATAAAGTGCTGGGTTACATTTACACAGCAATAACTTGATAAGCTTTCTTTTGCTTGGAAACCAAACATTTTTTTGCAGTCTGCTTCTGGTAGTCTTTAAAAGGTGAAGTGATACAGAAGCCTAAATAAAAGTTGGCTGAGCCAAAGTACTTAATTTTTTTATGGTCTTTGTAGCAGTGCAGCTGACATGTAAACAGGTGCCATCACTTAGTTCTGACCTTGAGATTGTCACTTGTCATAAATTTTAGATGTTGCAGATAGAACATTTCAAGTATGATAGTACAGAAATATTAACGCTGGAAGTAACAACTGAATAACCAAAAGTAGTGCCTGAAATCAAAGTCTGCGTGGTAAGGAAACTGCACGATGCTGAAAAACTGCTGCACAGCCTTGAGCTCCCCTTTCTGACGAGGGACAGCTTCCCCTTCAGGTGCCGCATGGTGCTCCGCTGCGCAGCATGTAGCACTGCTGATTAACGTCGCGCTTTCAGGTTTCCTGAGCCTCATGTCTGTGCTTAATGACATCTCATGCTCGTTTTTGTACAACAGATTTTTTGGGTCGCACTGAAATTCCGGTAGCAAAAATCCGAACAGAACAGGAGAGCAAAGGTCCCACAACCAAGCACTTATTGCTGCATGAAGTGCCGACTGGCGAGGTCTGGGTCCGTTTTGACCTGCAGCTCTTTGACCAGAAAACACTCCTCTGAGAGCACTTCTTTAATTTATGAAGGACAAATGAAACTGACGGATTGAACTTTGGGATAAGATTCCTTGCCCTAAGCTCCTCATTAAGCAAGATACCTGCTGCTTTCCGATTCCCTCAGTCACTGGTTGCATTTAGTTCCTTGCTGCGTTCAACGCTGTCGTTGATCTATGCAAACACAGACGTTACTGTATATACAGTACTATAGCTCAGTGCCTTTTTATTACGTTGGAATATATTGTTTTTGGATGCCAATGTTTTCATTTTCAGGGCCATAAAAAGTATTAGGTAGAAATGTGGCATCAAAACGTATGTGTATTTTACCACGTAGTCTAACGAGCAGACTGAGGAATGGTTTAGTTTTAAGCTAGAATCATTCCATTTGAAATCTGAAAAGTGATATCCACTGGAATCTTCCTGTCTCAGGACGATAGTTTTAAAGATGAAATGCTGAAGAAGCCTTAGCACTGGAGAGTTCTCCAATCTATTATATATTCTTTATGAATCAAGTGTAGTTCTTCACTTGACTTAGTTCTGCACTGAAATCAGTAACTGCAACTTGATTTTTCTTTCCGCTTCAGTGGGATGAATGGTTCTCTGCTGAGACAATGTCATTGTAAAAAAAGAACCAGAAACAATGTTTTAAATACTGTGACCCACAATAATGTGGAAAAATACTTTCCAGCTTTTGGTTTTCCTAAATCTAAGTTATTTGTGTACAGTTCCTTGGTTTTGCAGACCTCCATGTGAATCTTGAAGCTTTGACATTGCCAACATTGTATATAGAGAGTAAGATATAAGTTTATTAATGTAATTTGTCTACAGATGTCTATTGATGCATAGCGACTTTTAAAAAATATATTTTATTGTACAAGGGAATGTGAAATAATGAGAAAAACTTACTTATGGAATTAAATTCAAGAGAAGTTTGTTAAAAGTTTAAAATGTTTGCTCGGAGGAAGTGTTAGCACAGCGTTCATCTGCAAGATGGGACTGGCTGCAAGCAAAAACCTTCTTCCGGGTGCCAAATCTAGGGCTGATTTAAAGAAGATTGTTTGTAAAGGGTTTGATACATGGTAACCATTGTACTGCCTTCTTCAGCTGCTTTGTTGAAAAAGCACAGCATGCAATTCTGAACAGCAGGTGCCCTTGTTTTCCGTGGGTGCCGCAATACCTCCCAGTGTCTGACAGTTCCACACTTGACTGCCATCTGTGTACCCTCCTGTTACAGAGCTGAGTCAACCTCTGTTACTTTTAACAGTTTTCTGTGGTTCAGTATTTCTAATCCTAAATAAAACTAAATCTTGGCAACACTTGAGAGATCGTGTCTATGCTGTGGAAGAGAGAGAGAGAGCTGCTGCTGTCTCAGGCTTTGACATCAGAGCTCCTGTGCAGTCACAGCAATGGGGAGGTGGGGACCACAGCAGAACAGTATGTGCATCTCTAGGGCACCAGCAGCTCCATGCAGTATTGCAACACCTGAAGCTAAATGCAAGCTTTGCCATTCCCCTGCCCACTGCTGGAAGTAACAGCAGCAGTATTTCAGACATTTCTTTGACTGCTGGGTAACAGTACTGCAGAAGCACTACTTTAAGACAGTGAGTTTATTGCAGTTCTCCAGAAGACCTGGCCCACTGTCACTCGCTTTGGCAGAAGACCTAACGTATGTTTTGCAGACAGTACCTTCTGATGGCTAAGCTTGCCACTGCAGTGAGCTGGAGGAGAGGTGACATCATCTGCTCTCGCTGTCTTTGTGGTGGTCCACAACTCTCAGCCTTCAAACAGAAATAAAAACTATTGTCAGTCAACCCAAGAGCAAGACTGCCATCACCCAGCACAGCTTCCTGCACTAGCTCTTTCCCACGCTGAGTTACTCCAGGAAATGTTTGTCTTTGTGACCAGTTTCCCTTCTAGAACTTGCTGTTAGCCCGTAATTGCTCTAACAATTATGCTGGACAAAGGCTCGGGCCAACAAGAGGCATAAAGCTCCAGGGCATGGGCTCAGGGGAGAGAGTGGGCCTGCTTCAAGGACATCTGGCTCCCAGCTGAGCTTTGATGTTCTTGTCACTGTGGAGCAGGACTTCCTTTAACTGTTGTGCACTGCACCAGCAGGCTCAGGGAGCTTTCAAAAGGAGGTGAAACAGAGCACTGGGAGTGTTTTATCAAATACTTTACTATGCAGCCAAACAAGAGAGGCTTTACCTGGTGTAACTGCTCTCTCAAGAAACACACCAGCTCTTACCTCCTTGTTCGGTGGAGCTCGCTAGCAATATAGGTGTGTGGAACCTTCAGCCACTCAATCGCATCCATGCGCTGCCGGCCCAGGGGAAGCAGGGGCAGTTCCTGCAGCTCTCTGCTAGAGCACGGTCTTCCTGATGGAAGGGAACAGATGCTTGCCAAGGAAGGGGGAGCTTCCCCCAGCATGTAAAGTTTCCAAGGGATACTGATGATTTAACATACCTGTCTCGCACTGCTTGACAATGCCTGTCTCAATAAACTTTTTCTGAACAGCTTTTAACAGAGGATCCTGTAAAGCTGGTATTGAAACCTGAGACAGAGACAGTTATTTCAAGCTTAAGCACTTAGACAAAGATTTTATGAGAGTGTCTCAAAGACCGAAGTCAGAAGTCAGAAGTAAACTTCAAGATACTGTTGGTTAGCAGGGAGGAGTATCAACCTCAGTTTTTATGAACAAAAAGATGAGGCACGGACCTGAGTGGCCCCCATTCTTAGAAATGCTGAGCATCACAGCTCCTCATGCAGACCACATCACATTCAACACTGTCACAAACGATGAGACACAGATGGTCCCAAGGGCTCACAGCACCCAGGAAGGATTTAGTGAATTGCATTTTGTGTCTGAGTCCTTCCTACCTCCCTCTCCCACCCGATACACAAGGCTTTGGTGCATCTGATATGATCTTTACAGCATAAACCACCCTACCTTCCAGCAGTCTGTGCACGTCTTCAGGAACAATGGGTCATATTCTGATGGGTCATAAGCTTCCAAAGCCACATAGCCCTGTGGGAGAAGCAGGTTACATTGTAGTGTAACAGGCAAATACCTCCATCCATTTTAACTGAATGCAGGTGTACATACATTATAAGTACTTTCATGAAGCATCCAGACATATTTACAGACTAAAATGTTAATTATTACTAGGGCAGTCCAGGTAGTGGAAATTCTGTTCAAGAGGACAGGTTTTGACAAGAGAAGGAAATAGATCTTAAGGGAAAAACAAAAGAAAAAGTGACTAAGCCCCACCAGCCTCATTTTTTCCTTTAAATGAAGGTTTCCAGCTTTCCTGTGGACACAGTTCGCCAGGGATCACAGCAAGGAAGGGATGCAGCCTTTGGCTCTCTGGATCTCTGCCCTATACACTTCTTTTTGGAGGTCAGCAGATGAGAGCTGGATGCTTGGAACAGGTCAGTAGGGCTGCAACGTAAGGCTAGGCCAAACCAAACCAACCAACCAAACCAAACCAGTGCCCTGGGATCTACAGTAAGTGCAAGAGATCTCTGTATTGAAGGCCCTGCAGTGGGGAAGTGAATCAGGCCATCGGGTCTGCTGCTCCAGACACTCACTGAGCACCTGGGCAGCCCCACAGGACCTGAGCTGCTGCTGAAAGCAAACTGCTCAGACAGGCCACATTGCAGCTACTTTCACCTTCTGCAAAAGTTTAAGGCCTCACGTGCCTTGATTTGCAAAGTTTTAGTGCCACCCCTTGGTTAATTACTGTACATCATCCTATTACAGTACTGGCTGAAGCCTCAGTGCTGGGTGCTGTGCCACACCATAAACTCCATCTCACCATATATGGCCTTGGGACTAGAAAAAAAAGGAGAGAGAAGAAAAACTGGACGAATTTACATAGAAAGAGGGAATAGACTGATGAAAGAGAAACAAAAAAGCGAGATCTGGGGAACAAAACAAAAAGCAGGGAGTGGTGCAAAAGAAAATGGACAAAGAGAAGGGAGGAAAAAAAAGTGCACAGCCAGAATTCGGGATGTGAACCAATCCACAGAAGTGTCTTAAGTTCTGCAAAATGGGTCATATGCAGCCATAATTAATGCAAACATATGCAAATAATGATGCTGTTGTTCTGGAGGGCTGCAGCCATTGAGGTGGGGAGAAAAGGTGGGGGTTAGTCACTGGTGGTGCGCTTGTTTGGGGTGAAGAACACTCCAGTGCAACAGCCACTGTGTTTGAAGGTCACCCAGCAAAGTCCTGACCCAACACAGGGTTTGCAAGATGCACTGATGCAGACCCAGATGTGCACAGTACACCTAATAGATCCAAATGCCAGGACTAGGGCTGAAGGACTGATTCAGCCTTTCATCATTAAGTGCCGTTTAAATGCATGGATCTTTCACAACAGACTTTTGAAGAATAGATTGTTTGCTCTCATTTCAACACCACAGCTCCCACAGTGTTCTCATTTCTGGATAGGAAGCTCGTTTACAGTCTCATAAATCCACTGTGCAGCAGTTTCCACTGACAACAAAAGCCTGCCCTATATAAAATACTATGCTGTTTGTGGTAGATGATCTGACTGCCCTTACTGCTCCTGATATCCAAGTCAGAGATGCAGAAAGTTGAGTCGTGGAATCTCTTAAGGAATTGTATGAAATTCAGAGCAACAACAAGAAGCATTTCCTACAGTGACTGCTGGCCTTTGCTTTCACCTGACGGAGCTCTGTTGATGGAGCTCACGAATGAAATCCACTGTTTCACCATTCTCAGAACCCAGTGTGTGCTCAATGCACTGAGCAAAGCGATTGCTTTTATCTGATGGTGAATTTGAACAACTGCCTGGAATGATGTATGCCACAATTAGAGGCCCTCAGGAAGAGTAAGTTATAAATAAGGCACATTGGAACACCAGGCTGGTCAACTAACAGCAAATAGCAGCCAAGACCCCAGTCTTGTCCACAACCCTTTCCATGGCAGAAATTTGCATCTTGATACCTTCTTTTTACAGTAGTTTAAATAGAGAGAAAGTTGTTCTTCCCTCCTTTTCTGTGTTTCTTCCCTCCACTGGCTATCCATTTTGTCCTCAATTTTCCACAGCAGTGGCTCTGAAACATCCTCAAGCCATTTCTTGTATAGGATCTCCTTCTTTCTCAGATTTAAGAAATCATGGTGCCTCAAATACCTGTCCACCTCCTGTGTGAAAAATGGAAAAATAAGCACACAACACATCGGCCAAACAAACACCTTAATGAGTCCACAGATAAAGCTATGCAGCATGCCTGACCTGATCCGACTGGGCACTGCTGCCCTCCTCGCCAGCCCTCCCTTCTGCTCTTCCCTCTCTCCTCTTGGCTCCAAGCCCTTCCTCGCATGGGCTCCAGCAGCCACACTTCGTATTTTTTTAACCATAGTGCAGTACTGGCTGAAAACTATTCATTTTTTTCCCCAGGTTATTGGGAAAAGGATTTTCTTCCTCCAGCAGTCTGCTGGATTGGGTCAGCCCTGCTGCCCGTCATTCACAGTCTCACCACCATCCATCTCATCCACAGAACAAAGGTTAGGTGCAAACAGGCACTCAGCCACTGAAGAGAAACAACTGTGAAACTCACATTTAGGGCTGCCAGTTCAGTCCTGTCCTCAGGAAGTCAGAAAGATGTATTTCTGAATTTAGTTTTCCAAGAATGTAGACAATTGACATTTTATCATTGATGGAGAAAGAAGTTTTGACATACAGGAAAGCAAGCAGCAAGCAAGAAAAAAGAGATCATTTCTTACCCTCACAAAATAATTTTCTCTGTCTAAGATGGACTGAGCAGAAGCAATGATGTCTCTGCTGTCATCAGGAGCCGCCTGGCAAAACAGCAAGAAAACACATGAAGTAAAAGCAGGAGTTACAGCTGCAGTCAGAATTACCTTAGATCAGAATAGTGACTTGTGCTGGGATTTAAGGCATGTTACACCCTAACACAGCTGGCAGAACAGCACAGATTTCTGTGAGCCTTGCTCTGAATAGTTAGATTAAACTCAAGTCATGTTTTGGAAGAACCAAAGTGCTCATGTTCATTGTGATCAGACCATGCACCTCCTTGGATGCTCCTCACTGAGGCTGCACCACCACTTGATCCAGGCCACTTGCTCAAGTGTGTCCAAGGCAAACAAAAAACCAAAACCAAATAAGCCCCAAAGCATAGGTTTCAGGTGAAAACTTTCTGAATGTCATGGAAGTCAATAAAGCTACCTCAAAGTGCTCAATAAAACCCACCAGATTAATATTTTCAGTTATTTGTTCTCCTCTCCAATGACAAAAGTAACTCAGACCTACAGAACTTTGCAAATAACCACCTTTTGTTCCTCCCTTCATCCCTTCCATTCTATTCCACTCCTCCACTCGTACCTTCACGCGATAGAAGTCCTTCTGTATCAGCCAGTATCTGCTAGTATTTGTCTTCTCAAAGAATCTACTGCAGTCAAAAGTATTTGCTGCGTTGCTCCTTGCTGGTGCTGTGGGGCACCTCTGGATAAATACAAAAAAAGGAAAAGGTCTGCATGAAAAATGTCTACCTGCTTTATAAAGATCAGGTTCTCATCTAGGTTCCACAGTCAGGCTACAAAAAAGTTCACCTAAGATCCTCATACCACGCTGCCTTGCAAACTTCATTCTCCCAGGGCAGGAGCTACAAAAAACATCACTCTACCAGTTCTCTGCAGTACTTCAGGAGAGGACATTCCACACACGCAAAACAGAAGCACTGGAGATAGGGATATCCCAACCTAGAGCAATGATTTTAATGGTGAGGGCACTCTTAAAATGAATATACATGCAGGTTCAATTCTACATAGCCATGGTGGAAGTGGCTCTTGTGATACCAGACCACTGCTTACTGGGTCAGCAATCTATTCATGCATACATAAGACAGGCTGCAACATCACTGCAGCATTGCATTTATTGATGCTTCCACTAGCACTAAAGTTTGGGGTTTCTCTGGAAGATTTGCACAGTACTTGGATTCTAGACAGCTCAACCTACAGCAAATGGACAGGAAAGGCAGAGCACATCAATCTTCCTTTAATACAGATCCCTGAGCATTCATAGGATGGAGACAAAACCACAGAGATGTTCCTGCTCAGTGGGATGCCCGATGACCTCAGATGCTGGGCAGGGAAGGCAGCATCTGTGGGTACCAGCTGCCAGTGCCAAGAAAGGAATGCAGCTGTAGCCAAATGCCCTGGGTTCTCAGTTATGCACGAGTTTCATGTTTCATTTTGGTTCTTCGCATCAGAATTCACAGCTGAAGGAATGCAGAGAGCTGCTCACCTGGCACAGCTTTTGCTGACTGAGTTCTGCTGCAGGTGGTGGACCCGTAGCTCGGGAAGCAGCTTCTGAGCTACCCGCAGTACGCATTGCTGGGGGAGGCTGCAAGAAGCATTAAAACATTCAAAAGCATATGAAACTGTTCCGTAAACACCAAGAAGCTAGTTGTCCTACAATTCCAGACAAATATGCAACAAAGCTCTATAGGAATTCTAACTGCTGCCAAATATACCAACAGTGGTTTTGTATTACTGTAAGTGAAAAGGAGGGAGACGAAGTATCACGTCTAGAGGCAGATACTCTGGCACTACCTGTCTGTTCTCATCTCCCTAATAAATGGATGGTAAATTTTGTTTCAAAAAACAAAGTGATCCACAAATTACTCCAGAATGCTTCCAGCTTTGAAAGCATTTCAGTCATCAGGTTCTGCCTCCTGACTTTTACTTCTTTCCTTTGTGCCTTTTTCATTTACATAAAAATGACCTTCGAGTAACCACTACATTCACATTCCACAGTAGGGATAGCTGCATTTCAGTAGTTTTTAAAGACAGTTCTAAGAGATGAAGCTTATGCTAAAGGACTAACTTTGAGATCGAGCCAGGAAATACCATCTCCTCCGTTATATGTGCACCACCATGTTTCATAGAATCATAATATCACCAAGGTTGGAAAAGACCTCTAAGCTCATCCAGTCCAACCATCCACCTATCACCAATATTTCCCACTAATATAATATAATAAATTTCCTCTTACTTCAGGAGTTCCGCCCAGCAGAGCAGAGCGTTCTTCCCCCTGCTAAAATACACGGTAGCTCCCCAGACACGTGGTTTTGCAGAAACACTGAGAAGGCAGATTAATCATTTCTGTGGCAGAAAGTAAATTCCCTTATACGTGAGGCTCAGTCCTCTCAAAAGCCCATTCTGACAAAAGCCTTTAAGAGAAGCTACCCTGCAGGCTCACAGCCATAGAATGATCTAAGTTGGAACAAACCCCTCAAGATCAAGGCCAGCCACAACATATTTGATATAAATGTTATAAAAACCACATATACACTTGTTAGCAATGCACTAAACTCTGCTGACCCTGTATAGGAAGGCAAAGAATTAAGAAGTCAACTTAATACCTTTTTTTGCAAAAACTGCTTTTTATTCCTGTTGGATATGGTAAAGTAAGATTACTTGTGTTGTTTGGGTGTACAGGTAAAATCCTCACACAGAAGAGGATTTGCTAGTTAAAAATCTGCCATGTTCATGACTTTTTTTGTTGTTGTTGTTGGTTTTTTGTTTTGTTTTGTTTTGTTTTCCCTCATAAGAGAGGGAAATATCCTGAGAAAACTTTTAGGTATTAAAACACCTCGGCATGAGGACTTTTAAAGCATATGAAATTCTCTGAAAGGGTTTCCTCCAAAGCCTTCTATTGAAGGACTCACTAATGGCCGCGACGGCACTCGCACCGGGGCACCCTCTGGCCAGCGGACCTCAGCACTGCCTCAGCTGCAGTAGAGCCAGAGCGACAGAAAGTGGCACCACTTCTCGTTCTCATCACACCACCCCTCCCGTGTGTCCTTCCGCCTGAGAAAATTAGTCCCTCCCCACTACCTCCAGCCTCTCGGAAGAGGAGGGAACCCCCCTCGGGACAGCGATTCGGCTCCCTGTCCGCAGGGCAGGCACCCAGCGGCGGCCGCCCGGGCCCGAGGGGACGAGGCGCGAAGAAGAACGGCCAGATCCCTCCGCGCCCGCCGCCAGCGCTCCGACAGGCCATAGCAACGCGAACGCCCGGTCCGGCGTCACGGGGCGGACCTTTCCACCAATCAGAATGGGAGCGCCTTGCCGAGTGAGCCAATCGGGAGCCGAGCACGGCCCGCCGCTCGGGTAAGCGCACTGTGGGAAGCGCAGTGCGGCGCTGGGGGCGCGGTTGCCATGGAGACGCCTCGCGGGGCGGCGGTTGCGGGCACGGGGCGGCTCCTGCGGCTATGAAAAATAGAACGGAGAAATGCTATAAAAATTAACTTTTGGGAGGGTTTTACAGCTTTTCTGGCAAAGTGGACCGTTCTACTGCTGGTCTATTCTGCTGCTCTCTTAGGTTTGGGATTTTTGTTGTCTTACCTTAAGGGTTAGCGTTAATTGTGCTGAAATTCCTAAATTCCCCAGGCAGAATTGGTTTCCAGTTTAAGAGGACGAACATTTATACATCTGTTTCTTTTCACAGAACAAATGATCCAACTAAAGGCTTTGCTGAATGAAAGCCTCATCAGAACAAAGCACGTGGAGAACGCAGCTGCGATCAGCATAAATGAAAGGGAAGTCTGCGCTTCTACTTCTGGCTTCTACGTAAGAGATGGGAGAGTGACCTGCGGGGTGACAGCAGCGGGAGGAGCGCTGGGAGCGCGGAGCTCAAAGCAGTGGTCCGGGCAGGGAGCTGTGCTGTGCTTGGAAAGCAGATGTGTGTCAGTGCATCCTCTGGCACTGAGACGTGCTTTCCTAATCCCTATGATACCACCACCAAACAGTTTTTACAAGGGTACGTACAGTTACCCTTGGGATGCTCAGAAGAATGTGTTCAGAAGACTTGCTAACATAGCCCTAGAGGTAGAGATAACATAATTTTAAGTCAAAGAAAGCGGGTGGGTGAAGAGCAGCTCATCATTGTGAAGACAGACATTTTCAGTCCATAACACTGTGCTGTGTGCACACAGGTGCCACCAGAGAACGCTATAAACCTCATCTATGCTTTCTACAAGAACTTGCTGCAAGTTAGAAAGGAAGGACTCTACTTCAAGCAGAAGCACTATAGATGCGTTCGAGCAGATGAGCATTCCATCTATCTTAAAAATGTATGTTGACAGCTATGGCAGTCCTGAGAAGTTTGGAAGCCTCCTACTTCCTTCTTTTACTGTCTGGTTGCCTTAGGATGAATGCTTTCATGTGTTTCTTTCCTTCTTTCTCTTGGTATCGCTTTCCCAGCAGGTTGGGGAAACTTATCCACATACATTAATCATTGGAAGCAACAATGAGCAATACAATAAAGCATCTGAGTGATTTGCTTTAATAAGCAGCAGTCTTCAAAACATGCACAGCTACTGTTCTGTCTGCATCCTTTCTCAGGATTTGAGAGTATTTGTCTTTTTTTTCCTCAAGTATACTGTCAAAGGAAATGTTTGTGAGTAGCCTAAATTGTAAGGCAATATGTATGTGCGTGCGTGTAACTTTGTCCCAACTGTCTGTATTATCTAGGCAGATGGAGGCCTCATAGTGGTGAAGACAAATGCTTTCATCCTGATTGCTACGTACAGAGTGGGCATGTATCCCAGTGTGTGTGTGGAAGCTGTGGAGAAACTCGGTGAGACAAACACATGTACCTGTGTGCCTGCATGTCAGTGGTTCATTCACTGGCTCTGCTCTTGCAAACAGCTTCAAAAATTTATCTGACATACTATAAAATCCTGAAAATCTTGGCAACTTGAATACAGCCATGGGTTACTGCTCTCCAGACATCCCACCATGATCCAAAGCCTCCATGGGTATGAACAGGTTGCAGAACTGTCTCTTGCCTTGGCCTTTGTGGCAGAACTTTTTTGATTGTTACCCTAAAACACAGTGGAACCCAACAGTCACATTTCCTTGACCTCATACAACTAATGCTGAGCCCGTGTCTTAACGCATATCATGTGAGCATTATCTTCGATACTTTGATTCACATTCCACTTCTTCAGAGAGCCATGAGTTCCCCAATGGTTTCAAACTTTCCTTCCATGCCTGTATGAATCTGAAGACATCATTAAGCTGTTTCCTTTCACGTTTTGTTTCACAGTTACAAAGCACCTCTTCTCCAACAACAGTGCCCGTTTCTTTCCCTCTTCTGCCAAAGTTCCCTTTGTGGGACTTGTCTTAAGTCCCTCTCTCTCAGGTTTGGTGTTTCAAAGACTTAGGGTTAAAATCTCACACTTTGTTCCCCATTTGAGAATATAGCAAAAGGTAGCCCTTTGCAGACAAGCTGTCTTCATCTCAGATGTAGTTTTCTCAGTGTGTGGAGGTGCTGGCAAGGATTATGCCAGGGAGATAAATAACAGATACACATCCTATTGCTGTAGTGTATGGCTGACTATCAGGGATAAAATCATCACATCATCCAGATGGATTGAATGCCAAAGAGCAGATCCCAGAGTAGCCCTGATTTTCACCACAGAAACAAAGATATTTCTATACCTATGAGTATACCCATTTCCTTTCACTGCATAGGAATGAAATTCCAGATCTATTGTGCTCGGCATTGTTCCTTGTCCAGGTGCCTACAAGCAAGTGGAATTAGTTTGTGTTTTGGGGCCTAAGCTGTTTAGTCTGAAATGAGCTGTAGTACTGATAGTAATAAATTCTTCATCAAACTTTCATTACATGTTTCCAGGGCCAGATTTCCTGCAGTTTTGACAATGTGAGTTTATTCTTTCTCTTCTGGATGACTTCTCTGTGAAAACAAAGTGGCATCAGCTTTTACTTGCATCTTACTTTTGCAAGTGATTTAGGTATGAAGTGATCAGTGTTTATTTTGTAGAACAGAGAATACCACATGAATATAGGCATTAGGATTTTTACTGTGCAATTAGAAATACTGCTGTCTGTTCTTTCAATTAAAGCCTGAGGTGGACTTGAACGTGAAAAAAGCATCTCAATTACTGCAGTTCTGTGTGTGATTTTCATCGTTGTTGATTTTTTTTTAAATTTATTTCCTTGTGCCTTTATAGCAGAGTACTTAAGAGAGAAGGGTAGCTGAATCAGCAGAAAACTCGAACTCCATCAAGCTCAGAAGGACAGTTCACCAGGAAAACTAGTGCAGAAGTCTGACATAGCACTGCTGTTTTACCGCATTCCAGCTGCAGAGTGAAGGCTCTTTCCTTCTGTTTTTCTTCCAAGAACTCCTGACGGTTCACAGCTCCCAAGAGGAGTGCCTTCTGCACGTATCATCCAAGCTTCTGAATAGAATTTAGAGTGATGTCCAAGGGATTTGCTTTAAGATGCTTTAAGATGTCTTTTGTATGTTGTCTTTTAGTTTGTTTCCAGATAAGAAGGTTATGAATCTTCCTGTGCAAAAGAACTTCACTCCTAGCATTTCTCTATGGCATCCCAGACCACGGGGGCTAAGGAAATTGCCACATTAACAGATCTTCTAATTGCTCTGTACACCTTCGAATATTAAAAATAAAACACGTTTTTCACACGTCCCTTTGCACTGTCACTAACTGCTATAGAATATACTTTAATCTGCAGTGGATTGCGGAGTTCTGCGAAGACTCAGGAGAAGGGACAACGTTACTACCAGGCTAGAACCATAGAACTGTAGAATCGTTCAGGTTGGAAAAGACCACTGAGATCATCTAGTCCAACCGCAACCCATCCCACCCTGTCCCTCAGTGCCACATCTCCACAGTTCTTGAACTGTACAGAAGACAGCTGAGGCTCTGGCTATATCACCAGGTGAGGAACAGGCTGAAGAAGACCAAGTCCCGTGATCTTCTCATCTGCAGAAGCAAATAAGCCTGTAGTCATGTGAGAACAAACACATAGTGATAGGACAAGGGGGAATGGTTTTAAACTGAGACAGGGGAGGTTTAGATTGGATATTAGGAGGAAGTTTTTCACCCAGAGGGTGGTGATGCACTGGAACAGGTTGCCCAAGGAGGCTGTGGATGCCCCATCCCTGGAGGCATTCAAGGCCAGGCTGGATGTGGCTCTGGGCAGCCTGATCTGCTGGTTGGCGACCCTGCACATAGCAGCAGGTTGAAACCAGATGATCATCGTGGTCCTTTTCAACCCAGGCCATTCTGTGATTCTATGATTCAAACAAATTCTTAGCTATATTTGTTTCTTATTTTTTTTTGTTTCAAATAAATGTTTAAGTGTCTAAATCCCAAAATATCAAAATCAATATGAAAAGAAACTCACAAAAGAACTCCACACACAGACAGACATATGAAAAATGATACCGTATCTAAATACTTTGAAATGGCAGTTTTATTTCCTGACAACTCCCACATAATCAGGAGCCGGCAGGTGGGATGTGGATAAGGGCGTAATCTGAGGCACCTCCCACTGTGGGAAATGGCAAAGCTCAGCTGAGAGGTGAGATAAGATGGCTGAACCAGCAGGCAGAAATGCAGTGGGCGGATGGACAAGAGCCAGTGAGCTCTGAGTGCTGCAATCTCACAGGAGACACATCTATAGCATTAAGGGCTGTCACAGCTCATGTACCCTTAACACAGTGTGAGTAAATCCAGTCTGTGCTATTCAGAGTTCAGAAATCCAAAGAGCATTTAAATGCTTTGCCCAGGAAGCTCCGAACGCACAAAACCAGCCAATCAGTGAAGAGCAGCAGCAGGGTAACGGCACCAAACCAAACTTCTCTGCACGCTGGGGGCGTGCGTGAAATCTCTACATCGATGTCAAAGGGAAAAGCAGATTTCTGCCTCGATCCACGGAACAAAGCAGGTCTATGGGAAGAAATAATAGTAAAATGTGCTCATATTTCTGACTCGGTTCAGGTCTTTCCCTCCAAGTGAAACACGACCTCTTCTGATTGCACCCCTTGCCTTGCTGGGGAACAGCTGACTGCAAAGGCAGAGCCTGGGAGGAGGGAAACAGACCTGACTGCTCCCAGGGACCGCTCCCATTGCGCAACTTCTCTTCCCTGAAGGAAAAGGTGGGTCACAAGCCACGGCCAGGAACCACGCACCCTTAAACTGCTGCTTCAGGCCACCGCTGGCAGATCTGATCGTTTGAAGGTGCTGCGCTTGGAAACTTGGTTCTCCACTTGTGAGCATTTGAAAGCAACGTAGGTATTCATATTTTTGCTACGCTTTTTAAAACCTATGTACGTGCATATTTTGGTGGAACTGCTTCCAGCAACAGAGCATTCATAGAAATGGATTTGGTGGACTGTCAGAAGAGGGATGAAAACTTCTTTACCATCTGATTTTTAATTGATTATAGTGGAACAGGTTAAGAGGGGAGAAACACGTGTATAGGGTGCTATCCAGTGGGCTTCCCATTACATTTCTGTGCTGACAGACAAATGTTGTCGGACTGGATTGAGTGGTTTAGCTGAAAACCAATCAAAAAACCAGCCAGTCTCAGAACAAGAAGCCTTAAAGTTACATTTTATGCTAATAATTGGTAGCAATTTTCAACTCACCATAAAGCAGCCACAGAGCACCACCCTGTGGGGAATTACATCCCTGGGCTTTAAGGTGTCTATCATTCCACATTTCCAGCCTTACAACAAATGTTTAAGTATGCACTTCAGGGATTTTGTGCAGATAATGTAATGCAATTGACTTTACAGAGGGCATGAAGCTCTGTCATGCAGCTCTGCTTACCTGAAGAGGGTCAATCTTGCAGCGCATCCTGCACACACGTCTGTGCAGATCTATACTGCATTTGTATGCTGCAAAGTACAGGAAATAACACAGATTTTCCCATTCTTTCCTCTTCTGCTCCCACCCGATACCCAGCGGGATGATTACTCCAGTTTGATTTTCCAGGTGGAATCAGGCTTGACGTCTCAGCCCATCTCAGCAACTGCTGGTGGCAAAACCAGAAGCTGTGAAGAGTTACCTGAAAGGTTCTGCAATAGTGGGACCCTTTACAGGAGTGAATCCAGCATGCAGCAGTCAGGAATCACCTGCTAAGGGAGGCAAGGAACATAAGCAGGAGGTTTTCAAAGCATCTCTTACCCTTCAGTCATGGCTAACTCACCATTTCTCGGGCAGCTCTTTCACCTGCTTTCAACTGCTTTGCAGTTTGTGTTGTCCATCTGCACTCCAGCCCCTGTCTGCCTTCCAGAGGTATAGGAGCTTAGCTGTACTGTCACAGAGATGTTCCACCTACACAGTATGCCTGCATTCATGCTGACTTTGACATTACTGTTTTTTAGGGAAGATGCTGGCAGCCCACTTTGATTGCCCAGGAGGCCCAGAAAATCTCTATGTGAAAGAAGTGATGAAACCACATCCAGGAGAAGGAGAAGTTCTTGTGAAGGTCTCTGCCAGTGCTCTGAATAGGGCTGATTTACTCCAGGTACGTGTATGTTAAGTGGGTTTATGCACCTGAAAACACCAACTTTTCAAGTCCCCATTTGAAGTCTTGACAAATCAGAAGAGTTAAGGGAGACTGGCCCTGGAGAGCATGTGGATGGGAGTCTTCCAAGGAAATGCTCATAGGGCTGAAAGAAGAGGTGTTGACTGAGTCAGTGAATACTTTTATTTTGGTCCGTGCAATGCATGGAGACATGGAAAGGCAGCTGTCTTTCAAGAAAAGATGTAAAATGAGACCTCCGGTCTTTCTGGATGCTTAGCCCATTCCCTAATTTGAGCAGAAAACCATGATCAGGAACCGAAACCCATCCCCAGTATGGATTGGTGTGGACAAAGGGAGCTTGCAACAAATCGTATTTGCACACAGTTTTAAGAATCAAATATACTTACTAAGGAAAAAGGGAGTGTTGCCAAAGGATGGGAAGTCCTTAAATTACTGAAACATTTGCACAGTCCAAAATCAGGATAAAATAAAAAGGCATGTAGGTAGGAGGTATGCAAATAAAATACCGCAGGTTGTTACACTCACTGATGTGTGGCTTTTCCTTCCCTACCCTCTATTTTGTTTTGTTTTAGAGGAGAGGGAAGTACCCTCCCCCCAAAGGAGCAAGTGATATTTTAGGCTTAGAAGCAGCTGGGAGTGTGGCTGGGCTTGGACCTGGCTGCACCATGCGGTGGAAGATTGGCGATGCAGTGATGGCTCTGCTCTCTGGAGGCGGTCAGGCTGAATATGTTACAGTACCTGAAGGCCACCTGATGCCAGTTCCCAAAGATATGACTTTTATTCAGGCTGCAGCCATTCCTGAGGCCTGGTTAACAGCTTTTCAGCTGCTGCATTTTGTAGGTGAGAGCTGTACTTGTGAATCTGTCCTGTCAAAACAGCTCACCTTCATTTCTGCTGTTAAATCCTCTGATTGTTGCCTCCATCTGAATGCTGTCTGCCTTCGAAAAGTCTTTCCTCTGTCACTCCATTCACACTTTACCTGGTAATCTGGTCAGAATAAGGTATGAACTCACATTCTGAAATCCTGACCACATCTACCCAGTCACAACATACTCTGCTGACTTCAGGAGAACCAATCCTTAATGTTATCCAAAACTTGAGGAATTTCTCCACTGCCGAGTGCCCAATTTCTCAACATTAACATTCAGTGAGTGTGTTTTCTGTTGGCAGCAATTTACTGAAGTCAGTAAAATGGAGTCCTGTTTGTACACCAGGAGTTGTGTGCATTCTGGATTTGCTGCTTTAATTAAGAACATGAGGTTGTAAATAGGACTCAATGAATAAGGGTATCTCTTTAAGATTTCACTATTTTTATCTGTTCAGTTTTTGCCACTTTGATCATGTTTTACTTCCCAGATAATGCCCAAAGGGTAATCGTTTCCTTTACATCCTCCTTCAGGTAAAATACAGAAAGGGGAAACAGTGTTGATCCACGCTGGAGCTAGCGGGGTTGGTATGGCAGCCATTCAGCTGGTCAGACTGGCAAATGCTATTCCCATCGTGACAGCAGGAACTCAGGAGAAACTCAAAGCAACAACAAACGCTGGAGCAGCTGCAGGGTTCAACTACAAGAATGAAGATTTTAGCGAAAAGGTCTTGGCCTTCACCCAAGGTAAGAACCTCTGAGTGAAAGACACAGTTAAGAAAGAGTGCATATCTTCTAAAGCATGCACATATACGCTCAATTTCAACTGGGAGTTTCCATCATCTTTTCAAAAAGAAGCATGCAAATCGTCTATGCTCCCTTTGGTGCTAGAGAGGTTGGGAATCCAGTGGTATCAAATCTGCTTTACTACTCGTGAATTACTACAGGTAACATAACATCCTGTTCAGGCCAAGAATGTATCTTTCCTTAGTTTAACTGGGCTCTGTTTTGCACATGGACTCCCTTTGGCTTTATGTTCATTTGCAGCATAAAAATGGTGCCAATATTATTGTTGTGCCTACAGCGAAGTGTAGGAGCAAATCCTTGCACTTGTTTGAATATGTGCACAAAACTTTGTTCTCATATAGTTAGAAAAAATTAGTTTTTTAAGCATTTGAGACACTTTCTGACAGAGTATGCATGTGTGTATCTGTAATGATTTGGTTCTGTGCCTCATGCTAAGATTCTTTACAAATCATTGTGCCAATTCCTCATTTCCCAGGATTTAACTAAGAGTTGCAAGAATAATCACATACCTAGAGAGAATAATGTTTTACTTTTGCCTGCCTGAGATTATCCTACCTTTAATACAGCTCAATGATATTGCTGTTTCTTTTTTTCCTTCTCTTTCTACTTGAGGTTCTGGAGTAGATATTATTTTAGATTGTGTTGGTGGCTCTTACTGGGAGAAGAATCTCAGCTGCTTGAGAACTGAAGGCCGGTGGGTTATTTATGGACTACTGAGTGGAGGTGAAGTTCATGGAGATTTGCTTGCAAGGCTGCTTTCCAAAAGAGGGAGCATCCATACAAGTCTATTAAGATCACGAGACAAGGAGGTAAGTAATGACTATCAACGCTGTATATAGTTTAATCTTAAAATATGTGACAGTTTTGAGAGTTTTGTTTTGATATCATCTCTAAAGCAGAAAAAAAGGAGTACCACCTTGAATTGTTACTACATACTTTAGAAAACATTGCAAAATTATGTTAGTTTCCCTTTTCTTCTCGCATGAAGTGCATCCTTTCAGTAACCAGTGCATCACAGGAATACCCGGGACTTTTTAATATACTTAATGAGTACCATAATTTAAAGATTTGTTCTAAGAAATAAAACTCAAGTGATCAGATGACTTGATCAAGTCTGGGGGGGAGAGAGAGAGAGAAAAACCTCCATCAGGTCATCTGCAGCCACACCCCTCAAAGTAGAGACCAAATTCATATCATGTCCAGAAATTACCAAAAGAAAATCACTTAATGTGGAAAATTCAGTTATGACTATAAAAGACACCAGTCTGGCTCTTTAGGATAGATGTCCATGAGTCAACCTGAGAAATGTCAGAATTGTGCATATTTTGTATGCTGTCTTCAGAGACTGTTCAGTGAATGTAAAAGACTAGAAATGATCTGCAAAATGCTTCATTTTTCTCCAGTATAAGGAGCAGCTGGTGAAAGCCTTCATAGAAAACGTGCTGCCGTATTTCTCTGGAGGAGCCTCCCCGCATCTCCAGCCACTTGTCGACAGCGTTTACCCTCTGCATGAGATTGTGGAGGCACACAGGAAAATGGAAGAAAGCAAGAACATTGGCAAAATTGTCATTGAAATGCCAGTGAAATCACTCTAAAGAAAGGCCCCCTGCTGTAGTTGCTCTACAGGCAGGAGCACTACAGGTGCCTTAAAAGCAGAGATTCTGCAATTCCTGCTTCCAAAATGGAAATGATTTATTGTGGAAGGTGTCAAAAAATGAGGGCCAAAGCAAAGCTTTACAGGACATGTGAATAAAAAAAGCAATTCACACTGCAGATACAGCGTATGACATCTTTACACAGGAAAACAGATAATAGATAATGGCAGGACAAGGGGAAATGGTTTTAAGTTGAAGGAGGGAAGATTCAGGTTGGATGTCAGGGGAAGTTCTTTACTATGAGAGTGGTGAGGTGCTGGAACAGGCTGCCCAGAGGCTGTGGATGCCCCGTCCCTGGAGGTGTTCAAGGCCAGGTTGGATGGGGCCCTGGGTAGCCTGGTCTAGTATTAAATGGGGAGGTTGGTGGCCCTGCCTGTAGCAGGGGGGTTGGAAATTCATGATCCTTGAGGTCCCTTCCAACCCAGGCCATTCTGTGATTCTGTGAAAACCACCACACATCTATCTCCACTCTCAGTTTTGGGCTCATTTCTGTTTTCCCACAGCTTTCCAAGCCGCACAATTGCTCTAAACTCGGCAGGCGCGAGGCCAGCCCCGCCTGAACAAAATGGCGGCCGGCGCCACTCCCCTCAGCCCTCGGGAGGCGGGAATGTGGGCGGGACGGTGGGCGGGGCTAGGGGCACGCAATCAAGCCGGCTAGCGCGGCAGCACTTCCGGTGCGGAGCGCGGTGCAACCTGGGATAACATCCGGGTCTTCCGCTAAGGAGTGCGGCGGGCGTCTGAGGATCGCTGTTGGAGGACCGCTGCCCGCTGCTGTTTCTCTCCCAGGCCCAAGGCCCCTCATAATCTCGGCGCCATGGCGATGCAAGCGGCCAAGCGAGCCAACGTGAGTGCTCTCCCGAGGGGTGTGGGCGGGGGGCGGCCCTTCCAGGCCGGGCTCTCGCTTGGTAAAACTACGTAAAGCCTATAGCTGATGGGAAGTAGGCCCGAGATGTAGTAGGTAGGCGGTAGCATTTAAGGTTTGAAGTGAGTTCTGTGTGTAACACAACGTGTGTTTCTGCTTCAGATTCGGCTGCCACCAGAGGTCAATCGGATCCTATACATCAGGAACTTGCCTTATAAAATCACCGCGGAGGAGATGTATGATATTTTTGGGAAATATGGACCTATTCGGCAAATCAGAGTGTAAGTAATTTTAGTTTTCTTTGAGAAGTGAAGGACTTAACTTATCCGAAGGCTTTGGGATAGCTGTCATATGTCACTGTTCCTATTACAGTGGTTACAACTGGTTTTTAAAGCTGAAAAAGCTGAGTGTGCTTTAGCAGCATCCCTGTGTGCTGAAGGGGCACATGGTTGTGTTTCTCTTGTGTGTCAATTTGTTGGTAAGCAGAATGGTGCTGGTAGGTGTGTTGGAAAAGCTTAAACCTGGTCTGAATGTAGGTAAGTGGGAAAAAATAAAGACTTAAACCTAAAATGAACTAACCTTTTATTTTAAGTAAAGGTAAAAATATGAAAAGCAAGGTTTGAAGGCAACCACTTCTACTCAGTGAGTATTAGATAAAGAACTAATGGAGAAACAGGTAAGCTACCACTGATGATGGACCTGTCTACTAGAAACTACTGCACCCCTTGCTGTGCAGCTCATCTCTGAGCCATGTGGAGACTGAATTTTGTTCCAAATATGCTGAGGCTGTACCTGTCTGAGGAAATCTGAGGCTCTTCCCTGTAGTTCCTTCAAATATTGATGACCTGAGCTCTGATGTTCCTTGCTATCTTGAGCGCCGTGCCATGGATCTAACTGTAATTTCATGTGGTTAATGCTGTGTTCTAAATTTCAGGCAGAAAGAGTTGGCTGAGGCTAGAATTTAGGATTAGCTGTTGAGAGCTGCAGTAAGATTGGTTGGAGTGTTGGCATTCATACAAGATGATCTTTTTTTTTCCCAGCTCAGAGAAATATTTTGGAAGGGAGGAGCAATAAGATTTGGTGTTCATCTTTTAGTACTTGAAAAGAAATTAAATGTAGGGTAGATATGATCTGGTTTTCTTCATACTGCCCTTATCCAGGTGTTGACAAAGCAGCTTGTGGCATCTCTGAGTTCTCAGGTTGTTGACTGGCTTACAGCTGAATGTGTCCTTGTTGTTTACGTTGCTCTGCTTCCCCGTGCTCTTAGACTGGGGTGGGTAATGAATCCATAATGTTCATCACTTCAATTTTGTGGGGCATAGATATGATAACAGCTAAAAAGATCAAACTGTACCCCAAATCAAACTGCTCGTTTCAGCCAGTGCTGTAGTGATAAAAAGTGATGGCTCAGTGCAAAGAACAAAGTGAGTTTTCTGTGTAGAGTTACTCTCATTAAACATGAACAGAGGGGAGTACTGGGGTGTGCTCCTGCATGCTGCGTTGGAATGTGCAGCTGGTGGGGTCTTATTAATACAGAAAAGAACAACAAAAGGAGCTAGGGAAGGGTTAAAAGAATGAGAGAGAGTGTAATTCTTTTGCTTGGCTAAATAGGTGGGATTTTCACTAAATGGCATACGCTGATAGAAGAGAACTAACATGAAAAAGAGTAGGTTGGACACTCCACATCTGGATGCAGCACTCCAGGTGAGGCCTCACAGCACAGAGCAGAGGGGCAGCATCACCTCCCTCGCCCTGCTGGCCACACTGCTTTTGGTGCAGCCCAGGGTACAGCTGGTTTTCTGGGTTGCGAGGGCACATTGCTGGCTCATGTCCAGCTGCCATCCACCAGTATCCTCAGGACTTCTTCAGCAGGGCTGAGCTCAATCCTTTCTTCTCCTGGTATTGGTAGTGAACTCCCTTTGTAATTCTTCTCCTCCTGTGCGCGGTTTTTATCCTTTCTGTTTGCATACACACCATGGCGTGGACATGTGTGATGTTGTTTATTGGAGTTCATTTATAAAGCTCCTAAGAAAGGGTTCTTGTGATTCCTAAGTCGGCTGTAACTATCTGTTAGCTGAGATCTTGTGGCCGTGTAAGCTCTGTAATTTCTCAGAGCTGGTTAGTGTGATGTGACCAGACGTGTCTCCTGCTCCTCAGGCAAAGGCAATTGAATTGATGCTCTGATGATAAGTGATGGGCATGCAGCTGAACCAGCTTGCATCAATGTAGCTGTGTCGTGCTAAGAATATTCTGTCTCAGTCAGTGCTGAATATTAAGAGTCTCGTTTGTTGAGTTTGATATTAATGCCTGTTAACGTTTGCTCTGCAGTGGAAACACTCCAGAAACGAGAGGAACAGCCTATGTAGTCTACGAAGACATCTTTGATGCCAAAAATGCTTGTGATCATCTGTCAGGATTCAACGTGTGCAACAGATACCTTGTGGTTTTGTACTATAATGCAAACAGGGTAAGTGCTCTTGGTTTTCTTCGTTACCTTTTGAAGATGTTCAGCATAAAATTCAGCTTGAGGAAATGGTTGGATGTCTTTAAGAAATAATTCCAAACCTGTAGAGGGAATGGATTGGATAAATGGTTAGGATTTCATCTTCAGTGTGATTCATGTGCGTAAATCACCACAACCTTTGGACTAGGGGTGTGGAAATCGTGCTTCTGGTAAGAAGAGGTAGAAGGGGCCAAACAGTTACAGCAGGCTTTGAGGTTTGTTTAAAAGGAAAAAGTCTGTAAGTCCTTGATGTGCTGCCCGATGAGGCCCAGAGTCTGGTGGAGTTCTCTGAGGTCAAGAATTAAGCAGTGCTGTTTGTATGTGATGCTGATGTCGTTCACAGCGAGAAGTTGGTTGCAGTTCATGGGAAATAACGTGCCTTAAGATGCAGTTTTTCTTCTCATGCCTTTTATTATTTCCCTTGATTACAGGCATTCCAAAAGATGGACACAAAGAAGAAAGAGGAACAGCTTAAGCTGCTGAAAGAAAAATACGGGATAAATACAGACCCACCAAAATAAACTGATGCTCTTGAAAAACTGTTCTCCAGACCTACTGCTGTGTTCTGAAACTAAATAAGGATTCCCATTGAAGTATAACTTACTGTTTTTAATAGGCTGTAATTTGAATCTTTAGATCAATTGAATAGATGTGAAACATCAGAACATCTGCTTTAAGATGAAATCCCCTGAAGGAACACGACTTCCCTGTGTTGTAAGGGCTTGGATGGGTAAGTGCTGTGTAACCACAGTCCTGTCTGGGGCAGGCCCTTGTAAGATGGGACCACATACGTCGAGCAGTTCTGGCCTGCTGTTCACCAGCCTCCAGGGCTGACTTTAAACATGGTAGCCAGCTGATGCAGAAGAGTTTCCAGGGCTCTGTATGAACTCTCTGAATTTCGCTTGACGCTTCTAAAAATGGATTAAATGCAAGTAAACAGGACCCTCCCTGCTTTTTTGCTTGTGGTTTGTGTATGGTTTGATTCTTCTTCATACTTATATATTGTATACAACTCATGGTGTCTTTTTCCTCCTGGAAATGTTTGATGGCGTGTTGTGGTTTAACCCAGCAGGTGGGCACCACAGTCATTCCCTCACCCCCTGCTTCCCAGTGAGATGAGGGGGAGAATCAAAAGGGAAAAAAGAAAGTGGAACTCATGGATTGAGATAAAGCTATATACTAAGCTGGAGAAAAGGATAATAGTTATGACAAATACATACGTGTGCATGTATGCAACAAGTGATGCACAAGCAATTGTCCACCACCTGCCAACCAAGGCCCAGCTTGCCCTCAGAGCAGCAGCAGAGAGCAAGATAAACTCCCACCCCCTTCAGAACTCCATCTGCACGATGTTCCAGGGTATGGAATATCCCTTTGGCTGGTTTCAGTCAGCTGTCATTGCTCTATTCCCTCCCAGCTCCTTGGGCCCTTCACTCAGAAGGGCTTTGGCTCCGTACAACGCTGCTTAGCAGTGACTATAAACAGTGTGTTATCAGTGTTGTTTTTCTCCTAGAACAAAAACAGCATCGTGCCAGACACTGTGAAGAGATCAGTTCCGTTCCAGCTGAAACCAAGACAAGGAGGCTTAGCCTGTTAGGCTGCTGTTTGCTAGAAACAAAGCTAAATCTACATTTATAATGGAGATTCCTCTACAAATAAAAAATGAGTGGCCATGTGAAGTAATACAACTGTTTAGTTGACTTCTGTCAAGATACCTCATTCCTAGTGATAAGGCCAGAGCAGGTGAGCTGCTGTGAGATACTCCTGCTCTAACAGCTCTCACTGCTGTATGGCTGAGGATGCTGGAAGAGATTTGGAAGTGTACCAGGTTTGCACTGAAGTCAGAGCAACAGGAATGAAGTTAATGCCTTTAATATTAAGTAGAGAACACAGGACCAAAGCAAGGCGGTGATACTGGTGGTAATTTTAGATACCTGAAATGTGACTGTAATAAAGTTCATGCTGAGTAGAGAACTTGTAGTAGCCAGTAGAGGAAAAAAGAAATCTGATTTTTAATTATTTCTCAAAGTATCAGCATTCATTGGATGGGGGCCTGGGACTGGATGGGCCCTCAGGTCCCTGCCAACCCAAGCCATCCTGCGATTCATTCTGAATCCCTGCTGCCGATGTGGCCGGCTTTCTGACTTGCTCTGCCCTCTCCTGCTTCCCCCATCCCATGCATCTGTGATTGATGTGCCTATGTTTAAATGCAAAGGGGGCAGTGATCTGTTTCATCTGCTTCATACTTACACAATTGGTTATTTCTCCTGTGTCAACTTGGCTAAGAGGTCCAACCCATGAGGTTAACACAAATCTAAGTTGTTCAGGCAAAACCAGCTTGCCTTAAAATGTTTATATGGATGAAATCTTATGGGAGACTTCTATGTGACCTGCCACAGCTTTGTAAAGGTTGGAGGGAGGCACGTGAGCACACACTTCACACAAGCTGTTGGGCGTTTAGATGGCTCTTAGCTGTAACAAGAACTGGATGGATGCTTTAATAAATAATGATAAATGCTGGTAATAACCCACTGAAGTGCTAATAATGGAGCTGCGTTCTGTCTGCCTTGTTTAAAATCATGTGCAAATACTGCATTCCATCTGTCAATAGCAGACAGCGTGTTGCCTGCTCTGTAGTGTCTGTTTTGATGAGGATTTGGTGCTGTTTGAAAAATACATATAAAAAGCAATTCTATAGGGTAATAAGACTAATAAAAATTCCTTCAATGAATCCTCAAGATCGGCAGCTTTTGATATCTCTGAGAGCTCAGCTGCTGCCTTTCATTAAATATTCCATTTCATACTTTTCCTTCTAGTGTCTGTTTGGGGCTTTCAATGTCCCTATACGTGGAAAATGAAATAATCATTTGTACCTGCAAGACAGAGGGAATGGAAATCGAATGCCCGCAGGATTGTTTTGATGAGGTCTGCTCAAGATTTTGTTTGAAATGTAATGTCAAAGGACGAGGAAATGAGTTCAGTTATATGAATGGCAGAAGGGGCAAGCAAATAAGGCAGATGTTACCAGCCTTGCAGTCTGCATCTGTGCTGGTTTTTGTGTGTGCTCACTTTCCATTTAATTTTTCAGGAAGTAGGGCATGAAATTAAGCCTGGAAGGTCATTTTTTCCATCTATACTGTTTAGAAATCAGTAACAAGAGCAGATCTGATTACACAGGCAGCAACAGTAAATTTTTTTCCAATCCATTATATAGTGGCAATAATTATATGTACTGTGTTGATCGATGACACAATTAAATAAATTAACACATTTGCAGTCAAATGAAGAGCTAGAGATTACATTTCCTTGAAGACTTAATTTCCCTAAGTATCACAAAGCACAATTAGTTTTCCTTTCACATTTTTTTTTAATGAATTTGGCATGAAAGATGTAATAATCTCTGCTTCCAACAAAGGTCTCTGAAGGGAGAGAGTGATGAGGGAGAGAGCTTCATCAAGTAGCTGTAATAAGGGTTTTACAGACTCCTAATGGCAGGGTTGCACAGCTGAGGGCAATGGGAAAGGTAAGTGCATAGCAGCTCTTTGGATGGAGATGGCGGCTGTGATCAGCTCTTACAGCCCAGCAGGAATGCACTGCTCACTGGTCAGAAACCCAGCAGAAGTGGAGAGTGATGCCCCAGCTCTTGTGCAAACAGCAGTATCAGTTGGACCAATCAATTCTTCATGTCACCGTTCACTTTTGAGGCATCTGGGAAAGGCCCACATCCTAAATGAGACCTCTCAGTGAAACATGGATCTGTAACCCATCTGCTGCAGAGACCCTGAATTTCCGTTGAAAAAGGGCTTTCTCCTTTCTTTTCTTGAAGGAGAGAGGAGCAAGAAAAAAGTTTACCAAGAGGTGAGGGGGGGGGGGTTATTTGCTTTTGAATTAACAAACTAAAATGCAACTTTGTGGTTGAGATGATCACCTAGAGAAAGAAAACAGATCTGTGGTCCCCGGTGGTCAGACAGGCAGTCCTGCTTTTATCCTCTCATCTCCAGGAGGAATGCCCTCACTATGTGGCTTTGCAGTCCATCTTCCCATGGGAGCTGTGTTTTCCTTATGCTCACCTCAAAAAATCCTGTAGTTGAAAATGATGCAAGTAGTTTACAAGCTCCCTTCAAGTATTGGAAGGCTGCAATGAGGTCTCCCCGGAGCCTTCTCTTCTCCAAGCTAAACAAGCCCAACTCCCTCAGCCCCTCTTCATAGGAGAGGTGCTCCAGCCCTCTGATCATCTTAGTGGCCCTCCTCTGGATGCGCCCCAACAGCTTTAGATCTCTCCTGTACTGGAGGCCCCAGGTTCAGATTGGCTTTGTGAGCTGGATGCACATAATGCTGCTCTTCTTTAGCTTACCTAAGCTCCAGCAGAAATTTGTATGCTAGTTTTACTGTTGTAAAGGCATAGCATGGGGATCAGCACTGTGACTCTGAGAAACATCAATTTCCTTCTCTTCAACAGCCAAATTTTGCCCAGAGCTGAGGGGCCACTGGCAATGCACGGCAGATGGAGAGTCAGGAAACCTCTGTCCCAACAGCACCTGTGTGCTCCTGGACATCTTTCCCTGTGCAGTCTATAACAGAAGCAGTACATGGAATTATGCATATTTTGTGTAGGAAGAGAAATAATTATCAAGAAAACAGGTGGATGTTTCATAGAATCATAGAATCATAGAATGGCCTGGGTTGAAAAGAACCACAGTGATCATCTGGTTCCAACCCCCTGCTATGTGCAGGGTCACCAACCGCCAGACCAGGCTGCCCAGAGCCACATCCAGCCTGGCCTTGAATGCCTGCAGGGATGGGGCATCCACAACCTCCTTGGGCAACCTATTCCAGTGCATCACCACCCTCTGGGTGAAAAACTTCCTCCTAAGATCTAACCTAAACCTCCCCTGTCTCAGTTTCAAACCATTCCCCCTTGTCCTATCACTATCCACCCTCGTAAACAGCCGTTCCCCCTCCGGTTTATACGCTCCCTTCAAGTAGTGGAAGGCCACAGTGAGGTCTATCCGGAGCCTTCTCTTCTCCAAGCTGAACAATTCCAGTTCCCTCAACCCTTTCTCATTCACCAAAAAGAACTGCGATGGCCAATGGAAAGCAAGAAAAAAGAAAACAGAAATTGTAAAGTATCAAGGTTTTATTGTTTATATATATATACTTAATTCTTAAATGAGACAGTATTCTTTAAAACAGCAGCAAGCAGAACGTACAAGTTGAGAAAAGTGGCAGCGCAGGTAACTCTGTTTGGCTAATGCCCGTTCATGTACAAGGCGTACACTGGAGTTTTTGAGCACCTTTTGTGTTTTGTTTTTTTATTTTTCTTGGTTTAAGTGTACAGTAAGGCAGTGGTTTTTCAATAAGGAATATATATATATATTTATATTTATATATATTTTCAATCATCACTGTGAATTCTCATCACATGCAAATTAAATAAAATGTACAACTTGAGAATGTTACAACGGTAGACATCTTTCCCAAAGCAAAGCTTCCAATGAAAGGCAAATATGGACACCACAAAGTCTAAGAAGAAAGGAGAAAGGCTTAAGAAACCTAATGGCAGGCGCTACTGATATGACAGCTTGAGCAGGAAGATTAGGATTCCAGTGAAGATTTCCCCCACTGCTGGGAGGGTGAGAAAGAAGGGACGGTTATGGAGAGGTGCCTCCAGCCAGCTCCCCCAAGAAGACTCACTCCAACCTGAGAAGCTCCACATCAAAGAGGAGCGTGGCATTGGGAGGGATGACCCCAGGGTGGCCCGTGGCTCCGTAGGCCATCTCAGGTGTGCAGGTCAGCTTTGCTCTTTGTCCTAAGCTCATCTGGTTTTTGGATGGTGGAGAAAGAAGAAGACAAGATAAAACACAGTATTAGCAGGAAGACAGAACATAGCACTACATGGCAGATTTACAGAACTGAGGATATTCAGGATGATCAAATTCATCTTTTAGCTCTTCAAGAAAGCTGAAGCTGCTACAAACAGCTCACGTTCATTGCCAAGCTCCTCTGGCTTCTCTTTAAATTGCTAGAGCCAGCCTGGGAGCAACAAAAGTCTTTCCAAGGCACAGTGTGATTTATACTGCTTACCCTGCAGCCAGCTGCATGAGGTGTGAGTTCCGTGGAGTGCAGGATACATATAACACCACCAGCAGGAGTTATGGAAAGGACTTACTAACAGGTAGGATCAGAGCTCTGTGTTTATGACAGATCAGTGTAGAGACACCATTTGGTTCAGATTCTTAGGAATGTCCAGCAATATTTTTTGCTTCTTCAGTCACCACCATCGATGACTTCAAAGCTGTTGACCAAACACAAATGCTAGAGGCACCCAACTTTCTGCTGCTGGACTGATGCAATCCTAGTTAAAAAAGGTTTCCCTACACTGAAGCCCAAGGACAGATGCTCATGCACAGCTTGTTCTGTCTCACGCCTGGGACAGACAGAAGTGCTGAGTTCTCTCACACCAGATTAGCTTTAGAGGTAAAAGTTCTCACCAAGATTTGCAGCATCAAGATTGAAAACTCTGTTCTGCTCTGGGGTAAAGCTGTGACTTATGTACACTAAACTGGTGACCACATATTCACTGGCCGAGAAACAATCCCAGACTTGATGCAGTGAGGTTAATTCAGACGTCTTTCCCAAGATTGGACTGGACTACAGATTATGCAGTTTCTCGTGTTGAATTTCATTTTCTGTTTCTATGAACTATGCCAAAGCTAGAGCTTCAGTCATTCTAGGTAGAAGAAAAATGTGAATGTAACTTTCCCACATTCATAGAATCACAGAATGTCTTGGGTTGGAAGGGACCCCAAGGATCATCAAGTTCCAACCCCACTGCACAGACAGGGCCACCAACCTCCCTCATATCCAGGGAGCATTTGTAGAATGCGGCTGAAGGTGTGAGAGCAGCTAACCTCCCTGGTCTCTGCAGGGTTTGGCACTGGTCTCTGGTGCTCTGGTGGGTCCCTGCCAGTAAGATAGCTGGTACATCACCCATGGATCTTAGGAATGGGGCAACCTCAAGCTGTCAGAAGTTGAGCACAGAAAAGTAGCTGCTGCTGCCATCTCACAGGCATTAAACCAAGGTCTGGAAAATTGAAATGCTCGACGTAGTGAACTGCCTTTTTTCATGTGCCTTGTGTCAGTCACGCTCCCCAAACCCTCAAAAACTCTGAGGTGGAAGGAGACAGCCACAAGTTTAACGTAGCGATCCACTAGGAGGAGCAGGAGGGTAGCGTGTGGCCACACTGCTGGAATGGAGTTAGGCCACAGTAATTAAGAGACAGGAGTTGGCGAGAGCGTTCAAGGTAGAGATAAAACCGATTCACCCAGAGCTTGTTGCCAGAGCTTTACCTGCACTGGCTTCTGACTAGGATAAAAGCAACCCCAGCTGATCTGAAATGCACTTTTAGGTTCCTTCTCTTCATAGGGCTCCTTGTCATATGACAACAGGTGGATGAAAAATCATGGAACTATTTGCAAATAGTCCTGCTGCTGGCTCTCTTGAAACCATTTTGTTCTTCTTCTCTATTCGGACCACCAATTCTGCATTTCAGGCACTCAGCACATGGGGGCCCTGAGCAAAGCAAATAACAAAGAGTGCCACCTAGATGTTAGAGCAGAAGGTGGATATTTTTCAGACTAGGATTCCTGTTCCTTCTCTGGTTGGAAAGAAGGATATGCTTGTGTTGCTTTCTCCTGGAGCTGGAAACCATGTTCTTTTCCTTTCCTCTCCAAACAAGCCTGGCTGCATCATTCATCACTGGATTGTTTCTCATTTTGCATTCTTTCCTTCTCTGTATTTAAGTGTAAGAATTTGTTCCTGTCAATAAGATTTGAGCGATTTCCTCCTATTCTGAGCTCCATAAGTCAGAAACAGAGTAACTTCTGCACTTCAGCACCCTGATTGCACTCCTCACACTGTGGGTCCTCACAAGCACTGCAGACGAAACACCACAGAGACGGCATGGGGTTGCTCGGTGTGGCTCTTTCAGGGTTTTACTGTGCTGGCACTCAAGCTGTAATTAATGGAGGGCAGTTTCCTTTTTCATGTCTTAGGGCTGTTTGCTGAATGTTAAGTTTTGTAGCTGGGAGTATGAAGTCATAAACGTTTAACAGTGCAGTATGGTGCCTTACTCAGTAAGGGTCAAAATCTGCAGCACAGTCATAGATGCTGTCAAAAACGACAGCTTGGCCTTTTATTGAGTAGCTGAATAGAGGCCATTTCATAAAATATGCCACCTGGATCATTTTAGAGGCCACTGCGGTTTATGTGCGGTAGTTAGCCCTGGAAGAAGCAAGACTTATATGCACATTGACACCTGGCAAGAGGATCTTGCCTCTCCTTTCTCAAATGCATCCTTCATGTAAAGCCTTGTGAGCAGGAGGTGTCCTCGTCAGCTAGTGGAGGATTACAGGAAATGCTGTCCTTGAACAGGCCATGCTTTCACAGAACAGAATCATGCAATTATCCAGGTTGGAGAAGACCTTCAAGATCATCAACTCCAACCATCAACCTCACCTACTGAGCCCCATCACTGCATCACATCCCTTAGTGCCATGTCCACATCTCTTAAATATTTCCTGGGATGAGGACTCCACCACTGCAGTGGGTAGCATGTTCCAATTCTTGACCTTCTTTTTCATGAATACATTTTTCCCAGTATCCAATCTAAGCTTTCCTGGAGCAACTTAAGACCATTAAGAAAACGACTTAGGATTCGACACTGTGTTTTCCACTTGGTCTTGTTGACACTGCACTGAACAATAAGCCCTAATAACATCTTTCACCCGGTTGGAAATTCAGCCAGAATCATGTCTTTGTACCTGTGTAACACCTTCTTCAAATCCTTTAATGACTTCTTGCCTGCCAATCTTGAACCTGAAAGGCTTGTTTCTGTCTCTGGAGGAATCAAACTTCTTTCCATTCTGTAGCATTCCTGTCAAAAGAAGAGACACAGTTTCAATCCGAGCTACATCTAAACTTAAGTGCTGGGAGGTATGGAAGAAAGAAGTGAAAAATTGATGCCTTGGTCACATCATCTGTTTATTTCCATTTTCACTTTAAAATGGTGAAAGGGAACGGAGAGAAAACATCAGTGCAGGGTGAGGGCTGATGTGCAGGACCATCACTACTGCAAGTTATCGTCCACAGGTTGTTAAACCAACTGTCTGCCGTTAGGAGTCATTAGAAGTGGTATTTCCTTCCCTTGTCATTCAGTCAGAAGACAGTGACAGGAACACCTTACATTTTGATGAACACAACATTGTTTCAATGTACGTGTGCATGCACAGGTTCTACAGCAAATGGATAAGCTTTCACAGAGCTCTCCATCCTGAGGTATTCTCATTATTGTTTCAAGCAAGGGATTTTTATAATAACTTTAACCTTAAGAGTAACTGATAATTGCTTTTTCCAAACGTTACATTCTGAATATTGCAAGGTTGAGCAGATATTTCCATATGAGAATAAATACTTTCTTTGTGATGTTGTAATGCCAGAGTTTTCTGGGCACATACCATGACTCTACTGTACAAGGTGCTGTAAAAAGAAGTGCTTGTGAATAAGCTAATATTTGAGATGGTCTCCAGTTGCAAACATTTTTATAAAGCATAGCTTTGACAGAAAATGCTGAGAAACACTGCCCTTATGATTCAAAATGAAATATACAGTCTTTCTGGTTTCTTTTCATTAAAGCTGTTATATTAATAGACCAGCTCGATGCAGTTTTTTTTTCCCTAGTGAAAATCATTCGTTACTGTTCAAACAACAAAAAAATGGCACATGTGGCTTATTTAAAGAATGTAAATATAAAGAGATGTGCCAGAACAAAAACCAAAGACCTAAAGGGTAGGATTCATCTCACCTATCTTTCTTCTGCTGAGATGTAGCCTGCTGTTTTTGAGCTAATTGCTCTGCTTCCCTCTATAACCAAGTCAGAAGAGAAAGTACTTTGGGGGGCAATTCATCCAATCAAATCTTGGGATCTACAATAGGACATAAGGAACTGCATCCTAGCTGTTCCTATTTCTTTGTCATGAATGTAAAGGAAGTCCAACCAACTAGCTCAGACACAGATGTCTCCAAACTCGTTAGCAGTTAAACCACAAGTGGAGGCATTCTAGATTTGCAGTAACAAGTACACAATATTTGGTTGTTCAAGTGGGGTTCTATGTCTGGATGTCTTGTACAAATGACATATTAAGGCTAATTAACTGTTCATCAGGTCCAGCATGCCTAATTCTGTACTTCAGAGAAGTGTCTGTGTTTCAGTATAAGGCCTTAGGAGGTAATTATGGAATAACCTGCCCATAAGGTACATTTCACAGTGCTCACCATTACTGTTTGTCACATTCCTGAAGTTTTATTAACAGTAGAATAGCAATGTCTTTTATGTATGCTCTGATGCAAGTATATTCCCATATTTTGGAATATATCTGCTCAGTGATCTCCTGAAACCCCTTCCATGTCAAGTGGGATGTCAGAAAGCAGCCTGCATGAGGCCATCCAGTTACAAACAAACACAAGTTCATTTGTACGGTAGAAAAATAGCATGCATACGGAGAAGGGCAGGCAGGAAGAAGCAGCTCAGAGAGATACCATATAAACCTTTTTGAACTAATTGATCTTGCATTTAATAGCAGTAACTTTATTTTTAAATGCATCTGAAAATCTTTTGTTTCTATGAAATGGAAGGAGACTATTAGATAATTTCAATATTCAACAGTTTTAATATTAAATCTTAGTACTGTCATTACATTCTGCAAGTTCAAAGTAGTAGGCAAACATTAACTATTCGTCCCAGCAGCCAAAGGAGGTAGGAAAAGATATTATAAAATAGCCTCACCCTGGAAGTTCAGCTCAGATGCAAAGATCCACAAAACTTTGGTATGTTTTCACTTTCTTTTGTAACTACGTCCTATTAAAATACTTAGCTTAAAGGTCTGATGCATTTCTGTGTACCACGCATCAAACTGAACCAGAATGCACTCATTGGAGAGCTTGCTAGTCTAATACATAGCATACCAAGCCTGACTTGTTTCCCCATCAAAAGCCTATCAAAGATGGGTTTAGAAGGAAACAAGCTTGTTTACAGCAACATCCTATGGTCAGCAATGGATAAAAGTTCATCAAGCAATGAATCAAAAAATGCAACCTCCCCTGCCATCAACCCACCTCTTTGCTTCTGGAAGACAAGTTGGGATTCAAGCAGTCAGGTTTATCTGTATTAGCTGAATACAAGAGGGTCAATTTTTATATGACTGCCCTTTAAATGTACATTGAGATTAGAAATGAGTCAGAGTCTCCATGTGCCCTGGAGAAGTTCTGATCTGAATTTAGATCTGAACTTTGAAGCCTATCTTTTTTATCTCTCTATTTCTGAAAGTTAAGAACTGGCTCTTCGGTCTCCTGGGAGCTAGAACAGCATAATGTTTTGTTTTCTCTCTTGCTAATATATCAATTGATTTTCTTTCTGTGAAAAAATTGATTTGGTTAATATTCTTCAACAAAGACGGATGCCCATCTTCAGCCTGCAAGCACCTTTATTTATCTAGCTAACAACAGAAAGGCAAAAAAAAACACAGTTTGGAAGTGAACAATGGCATTGCTTTGCAAAGTCAAAACTCCCTTGGCAATCAATGAGAGGTTGCACTGAGCAAGGACACCAAGAAGCTTATATGCTTGTTGTAAATGCCTCACACTTGATTCTGAAAGGTAACAACTACTGTACAAGAATAATTAATTGTACAAACTCATTTATCAGAATATCTCCTGGATTTGGAAACTTTCTTATCTATAGGGTGTCCTAATCAACAAATCAGTGTTAAAACTCAGGTGGCTGCAGAAAAGCTCATTGAAACCAAAGAAGATCAAAGAGTGGGCAAATTATCTTAAGGAAAATGACCAGGGATACGCATGCCTGTACTACTCTTCAATATGCATTACCTATCTGAGGTCAGTCAACTTCAGCTAAGATTACACTGTGTAAGTCTGTTCCCTAAGGAGAGAGGGCTAATGAAACTGTAAGTTTTCAATCTTTTAGCCAGTTTTGACAAGGTCTGGCAGAGGAGTGGGGTTCCTAATGACCTATGTATTTCATGGAAAGAAATCTGGCAAAGGGAGGGGTTCATCTTTGTTACCAGAGAACCTATATTATGAAGGGGAGATTAAGAGAAATAGGAAAGTCATAGCCAGCCTACAGTCTAAGTTTCTTTTAACTGGAGGTTCTGCTTGTGTGGCTGGTTGAATTTCCAGCTGAATTATTCTCAGCTTAAGGAACCCAGCTACTTAGGCACCTGATTTATACCTATGGTTCCAACAAAACCATGCCCAAAGCCATGCTCAGAGTGTTACCTACAAATTAGACAGCTGAAGAGAGAGAGAACAGAAAGCCCTCCATGATACCATGTCAAATCTAGTGCCTGAAGCTAGTTAACAGAGGTGTAACTGAGGCACGATGAATTCTACTGCTTACATTAGCCATCTCAGAGACAGAAGCTTGTCTCAGCGTGCCACCTGGGCTACTTCTACAGTCAGTGGAGAAGGAGTGGTATAGAATCACAGAATGGCCTGGGTTGAAAAGGACCACAATGGTCATCTAGTTTCAACCCCCTGCTATGTGCAGGGTCGCCAACCACCAGACCAGGCTGCCCAGAGTCACAGTCAGCCTTGAGAGCCACACCCAGCCTTGGTATCACCAAGAATGATTTGTCCCATCTAGATATGTATTTTACAACTACATATACATTACAACTGCAATGACCTCCTGGAATTGCAGTATATTCTCGTGTAGCTTTAAAAAAAAGAAGTTAACAACATGAATTTTAAGGAACTAGCTCCTGAGGGCCCCAGCGAGGAGGCATTAACTCACACATCCATCTACACAAAGCAGACCAAATTGCATCCCACGCTTCCCCAGCTCCAGTGTTTGCTGAGTTGCTTGTCTTTAAAGTGTTGCCATGTTCAGAGATTCTAATCCAGGACAAATCCCTTGATTTTACTATGTGTCGACAATGGGATTCACTTACCTGACAGTAGTATTAAGGGGATGAACTGAACAAGTGACTTCCAAAAAACAGATGTAATGAATTCCCTTACTTTTCTACAATTACCAATACAGAAAGTAAACTCAATGCACATACTTGAAGACAATAACTTTCTGTGTATTTGTTGGTATCAGAAGGAGGGGCAGATATTCAGAAGGTGTTTCTAGGACGCTATCCTGTTTCCTTTTATGCAGACCAGGATTCTTCAGGGCAGGGACTACATTCTGATGGTCTTTAACGTAATCACCTTTCCAGTTATGCCTTGTGATAAATCTGTGCTATTATAGACATATCCTTCAGTTTGATTACCAACACTTGAGCAACTGGGACTCTCAGAAGCAGCGTTTCCTGTAGTTAGTATTGCTGTGGGCTAAGAATTTATAATCTCAAGTTTATTTCTTTTTGCCTAAAATATATTGTTTCTAGTGTCAAAACATGTCAATAAGCTGCCAGGATAATTTCACTCAGGCTGGAAATTCTGATTTTTCCCTATCTATAGCCTGTATCTATAGCCTGTAAATATCACTAATATAAACTTTTAGCCTGAAAGATGTTATTTACTGGGATGTTTTTGAAACGGCACAAAACCCACATCAACATATACAGTGTTATATACATATGGCCTTCACAGCGTATAGAGGTGGGTGCAGTTTAGCAAAGTGGAGGAGTTCAGCACTAACATATAATAGTGGAAAAAACACATCCATAAAGGCACAAATCACATCCCAGGTTACACCAGCAGAACTCCACTGATTTTACTGGTGTTTTTCGCATTCCACATTAAAATAGATCTGTTTGCTTTACTATTCTGTTCTGACATACTGCAGTAAAGCAGAACAGCTCCACTGCATTCAGTGGCTTTTCCCCCTAGCCTGTGGTTGGAGCTCATGTATAATGCATTGGGAAAATTTGCAGTTTTCCATCAGTTTCTCTCTGTCTTAGTGCCTTAGCGTTAAAGGAAAAGATATGGGCAATGCTTGTCTAGGTCAAAACAGTTGGTGCCTTGTTTTCATCCCCAGGGACATGTCTGGAGGAGCTAACATGCATTTGCCTCCTCAGATCATTCCATCAGAATTCATGGTGCAGGCCGGGTATCTCAAACCTCCTGCATCTTCATTTGTCATTTAGTTATTACCTGAACACGCAGTACACTGTTTTACACCTTTCTGTCATAATAACAGCTTCCACTAACCTGTAGTTTTTCACAGAATCACAGAACCATAGGGGTTGGAAGGGACCTCCAGAGATCATTGAGTACAAGCCCCCTGCCAAAGCAGTTCCCTACACCAGGTCGCACAGGTGGGCGTCCAGGCGGGTCTTGAATATCTCCAGAGAAGGAGACCCCACAACCTCCCTGGGCAGCCTGTTCCAGTGCTCCGTCACCTCACCGTAAAGAAGTTCTTGCGCACATTGGTGCGGAACTTCCTATGCTCCAGTTTCTGGCCGTTTCCCCTTGTCCTGTCTCCACACACTGCTGAAAAGAGTCTGGCCTCGCCACTTTGCCCCCCACACCTTAGATATTTATAGACCTGGATCAGGTCCCCTCTCAGTCTTCTTTTCTCAAGGCTAAACAGACCCAGTTCACTTAGCCTTTCTTCATAGGGGAGATGCTCCAGGCCCTTCACCATCTTTGTGGCCCTCCGCTGGACTCTTTCCAAGAGATCCCTGTCTTTTTTGTACTGGGGAGCCCAGAACTGGACACAGTACTCCAGATGAGGCCTTACCAGGGCAGAGTAGAGGGGGAGGATCACCTCCCTCGACCTGCTGGCCACGCTCTTTTTAATGCAGCCCAGAATGCCATTGGCCTTTTTGGCCACAAGGGCACACTGCTGGCTCATGGCCAACCTGTCGTCCACCAGGACACCCAGGTCCCTCTCTGCAGAGCTCCTCTCCAGCAGGTCATCCCCCAACCTGTACCGCTGCATGCAATTATTCCTCCCTAGGTGCAAGACTCTACACTTGCTTTTGTTAAACCTCATCTGGTTTCTTACCGCCCAGCTCTCCAGCCTGTCCAGGTCTCGCTGAATGGCAGCACAGCCTTCAGGCGTGTCAGCCAATCCTCCCAACTTCGTATCATCAGCAAACTTGCTGAGGGTGGCCACTATTCCCTCATCAAGGTCACTGATGAAGATGTTGAACAAGACTGGATCCAGCACCGACCCCTGGGGAACACTGCTAGTTACAGGTCTCCAACCTGACTCTGCACCGCCAACGACGACCCTCTGTGCTCTGCCAGTCAGCCAGTTCTCAACCCACCTCACTGTCCACTCATCTATCCCACACTTCCTCAGCTTTGTTATAAGGATGTTGTGGGAGAGAGTATCAAACGCCTTGCTGAAATCAAGGCAGACCACATCCACTGCTCTCCCCCCATCCACCCAGCCAGTGACGACATCATAGAAGGTTACCAGGTTGGTCAAGCATGACCTCCCCCTGGTGAACCCGTGCTGGCTACTCCTGATAACCTCCTTTTCTTCCAATTGTCTGGAGATGGCATCCAGCACAAGCTGTTCCATCACCTCTCCAGGGACAGAGGTGAGGGTGACTGGCCTGTAATTACCTGGATCTTCCTTCTTGCCCTTTCTGAAGACTGGAGTGATACTGGCTATCCTCCAGTCTTCAGGCACCTCCCCCATTCTCCAAGACCTCTCAAAGATGATAGAGAGCGGTTCAGCAATCACCTCAGCCAGCTCCCTCAGCACCTGTGGATGCACCCCATCGGGTCCCCTGGATTTATGAACATTGGTGTTGCCTAGGCGCTCTTGGACCACATCTTCCCTGACTAAAGGGAAGTCTTCCATTCCCCAGACCCTCTCAGTAACCTCCAGGGTCTGGGATTCCTGAGGGAGAGCTTTTTCACTGAAGAGAGAAGCAAAGAAAGTGTTCAGTATCTCTGCCTTCTCAGCATTCCCCGTTACCAGAACACCCCCCTCACTTAGCAGGGGACCCACATTCTCTCTAGTCTTCCTTTTACTGTTAACATACTTTAAAAAGCCTTTTTTATTATCCTTTATCTCCTTTGCCAGGTTCAATTCCAGGCGGGCTTTAGCCTTCCTTGTCGCATCCCTGCAGGCCCTGACAACATTTCTATATTCTTCCCAAGTGGTCAGACCCTTTTTCCACATTTCATGGACCTCCTTCTTCCCTTTGAGTTTGCGCATGAGCTCCTTACTCATCCACACAGGCTTCCTGCCACCCTTTCCCGATTTCTTGCTCACAGGGACACACTGATCCTGAGCTTGGAAGAAGAGCTGTTTAAATGCCGACCAGCTCTCACAGGGCCCCTTACCTTCTAACGCCCTAGCCCATGGGATAGCTCCAAGTATGTCCTGGAAGAGATCAAAGTTGGTTCTCCTAAAGTCCAGGGTAGCAATCCTACTTTTTGCTTTGCTTCTTCCACTCAAGATCTTGAACTCCACCATCTTGGTCACTACAACCCAAGCTGCCCCCAACCTTTACTTCCTTAACAAGCCCTTCCTTATTAGTGAGAATAAGGTCCAGTAACACCCCTCCCCTCGTTGGTTCCTCCACCATCTGCATCAGAAAGTTGTCTTCAACACATTGCAGGAACCGTCTGGACCGCGCGTGCCTGGCCACGTTGTTTGTCCAGCAGATATCTGGGTAATTGAAGTCCCCCACAAGCACCAGCACCTGGGATCATGAAGCTACTTCCAGTTGCCTATGGAAGGCCTCATCAACCTCCTCCTCCTGATCAGGGGGCCTGTAGTACACACCCACAACAGTGTCACCCATACCAGCCTGCCCCTTGATTCTCACCCACAAGCTCTCCACTGCTACATCACTCTCCCCCAGGTGGAGTTCAATACATTCTAGCTGCTCTCTCACATAAAGAGCAACTCCATCACCCCGCCTCGCCAGCCGATCTTTCCTAAAAAGCACATAGCCCTCCATGGCAACATTCCAGTCATGCGAGCTGTCCCACCACGTCTCCGTGATCGCGATGAGATCACGACCTTGCGACCGCACGCAGATCTCCAACTCTTCCTGTTTATTTCCCATGCTGTGCATTAGTGTACAGACACTTTAGGGAAGCAGCATCCCCCTGCCCCTCTCCATCCCTTTGAACTCCACCCTCTTCACCCATCAAGCTCCATTTTGAGCCTCGAACTACCCGCTCAACCTCAGCGGCCCTCATTTTGTCCCCCTCCCCCTTCATACCTAGTTTAAAGACCTTTCAATGAGTCCTGCCAGTTCCTGGGCTAGGATTCTCTTACCCCTTGGAGACAGGCTACTTCCATCTGCAGCCATCATGCCAGGTGCCGAGTAAATTGCCCCGTGGTCAAAGAAACCAAAGTTCCTGTGTTTGCACCAACTTTTAAGCTATTTATTTATGAGGTGGGTTTTTTGGATCCTCACAGTATCCTTCCCCGCCACTGAAGGTATAGAAGAAAAAAACACCTGCACACCTGCTCCTTCAACTACCCACCCCAGTCCCCTGAAGTCTTTCTTGATAGTCCTCAGGCTTTTCTCAGCAACTTCGTCAGTGCCAGCCTGAACTATCAATAAGGGGTAATAATCCGAAGGGCGAATCAGTCCAGGAAGTTTCCTAGAAATGTCCCTGACCCGTGCCCCAGGGAGGCAGCACACCTCCCTACAGGTAGGGTCAGGCCGACATATATTCCTTGGCTGTGTGCCTCCTTCCAAACAACCATACAGCCCGTTCCTTTTTGATCTCCTTTATTTGACTCGCAAACTCATCTTTCCTGAACAAATCTGCTGTCTCATCAGTTTTACTGATAAAAAAAACTGTCATGAGAAATGATTATTCTTGTAATTCAAATAAAAGAGTGTTGAATGTAAGCTGAAGAAAACTTCTGCTTCTTACAGGATGTCTGCACAGCGAGACATCTTACCGTATCCTGTACAGGACCTTGGCATTGAGTTAAGGAGGGGAGTGTGGCTTTCCAGGGGAGCAGTTCAACAACAGAGGTTTAATACCACTGTGGATACAAATTCAATTTTTTCCCCCTTAACTTTTCCTATACTTAACACCAAAATGGTCTTATGAGGACAAAGGATTTGCTTAGACTGTCTTTTTCTGGCAGTTTACAGCCACTTAAGAAAAAAAAAGATCAGTCTAAGGGAATTTTCAGTCTCATAACTGGAGAGACCTGGGTGTGCAGCTCTGCAGCACATCAGCTCTTTACCGCAATTTTTCTTCCGTTTAAAAAGCAACAGCAGTGGTTTGAGTGTGCCATTTGTTGCCATGACAAACAATCACCATCTCAAAGTATAGAAATGGGAGATGGTGGCGGCGGTCACTTTGTGACTCCTGCTGCCGCAGAGTACTTTGGAACGGTTGATCTTTTCAGCACAGGTTGCCTTGTTGCTGCATTTTCTTCATGTATTATATACTCATATATCTTTAATGTGGAGTAAGAGCAATGTTATCAATTATTTATTACACAGCTGACACCATGCAATGAAGACACAACAGACAACTACTCAATAATGCATTACCGTGCACTATATGTCAGTACTGCGTGCAACTACAAGACAGTATGACTGAGCCTTGCACTCAGCTTGACTTCACAGCCAAGCAAAGTTGCATGCAATTGTCTAGCTCACTCTACTGAAAGGCATCATTCTGTCCTAATGGCTTTATGGAATTGCATATTTTTAAAAGAGAAAAGTAGACTCACCCTCAAGGCAGCTATAACGTTCAATAAGCATATTTCACATGAATTGTAAGGAGACCCAAACAATTCCTCTGGCACCCTGTTGCTTTAATGCAGACATTTCATTTCAGGCTCTGATTCTGTTACAGTTACAGAATTGAGCTGTAAAATATACATGCTGCGCAGCATAAGGCAAATTTCATTTGAATAGGCGTAGCAGAATCAGGCCAGTCTGGCTATGCTAATGACTGAGACAGTAGATGTCTAAAGCAGTGTTGTGGAAAGAGCATGTTACTACAGAAATCCTTGGCCCCTCCTGCACCTCTGCCCCTTAGCACCACATCCTGCAACACAGGTTCTGGAGGGACAGGGGCTGTTCCTGGGCAGGCTAGGTCTTTCTGTCACTGCCCTCTGGCACCAGCCAAGAAGCACAAAGAGCAAATGAAGAGCATGACTGGAATATGTTTTCCCACCCAAACACATGAAGTAAAAATTGGTAAAAAAATTATGGCAATCTAGTGTATTAGGACAGTAAAATTAATAAAGTGGAATCATAGAATCACAGAATCATAGAATCATTAAGGTTGGAAAAGACCTCCAAGACCATCTAGTCCAAACATCCACCTACCACCAACACTGCCCACTGAACCATGTCCCTTAGTACCCCATCTGCATGCTCCCTGAACACCTCCAAGGATGGTGACTCCACTATCTCCTTGGGCAGCCTGTTCCAACATCTGACCACTCTTTTGGAGAAGAAATTTTTCCTAATATCCAACCTGAATCTCCCCTGGCACAACTTGAGGCCATTCCCTCTAGTCCTATCACTAGTTACCCAGGAGAAGTTTATCTCCTTTTTCTTTGGTTTCATTCTCAGTCTCACCCCACGACACAGTGCTCATCTGTACTTCTTCTCCCCTTAATTTCTGTTTGATTGCTCACGAGGTAGTTGTGTTGATTTGATATTATAGCCTGCAGCGCATACCTGAATGTGCAGGTGACCTTGCACTGGGAAGTTGCACACTCAGTAGGGGGTTAAACCTCACTGACATACCTGAACACAACAGCCACCTATCTCTCAGTGTAATGCAAAGGAACAGCCCAAGCTAGATCACCAAAGCTTCTGCGTACAGGTCCTGATGAAAGGAGCACATGAAAAACTCCAAAGAAAGAAAAAGGGATCACCAGACACTGACTGGGAAAGCTCTGAACACAATTCTGAGATCACGTGAGGGAAGGATTTTGGGTCAAGTGCTTGCTGAAGGAAGCTGAGAACAAATGACCACTTTCCTTATGGGGTTAATTCCTCCCTTGGGACCACTTTGCCAACCACTCCGGCACAGACCACTAACAACACTCCATCAGCAGTGGCTTTCGTGGCCCACTGTTCCCAGATGGGACATCCTTTGATTTTCAACTATCTAGATTTCCAGCATGTGCCTCTATTTTTTCACTCTAAATAAAATCAGCTCTGAAATCCTAATTTATCAGTGCAACACTGATAAACACTGAGAATTCTGATTTTTGGGTGGCCTGTGTGGAGCCAGGAGTTGGACCATTGGTCCATGTGGGTGCCTTCCAACTTGGGATATCCTGTGATTCTGGGTTTCCTTGGCTAGAGGTAGTAACATCCTAGTAACATATCTACCCATCTCTGGTAGGGCATGGGATTAAGAGGCTGTGCACACCCTGAAACAGCAAATTTGAACATGAAAAAGTATATCTGTAATGTTTTATCACCTAACACCAAGACACTGGCCTTTGGGGCATCTGGAATTGGAATACAACACTTCTCCCCAGTTCCCTTCAGAATGAACACACTTTCTTTCCAGGAGGCCTCTGTTTGCAAGGTTCTTTGTCATATTTAACTTTTCTCACACATGGCATGGTTATATCTCATTCACAGAAGAGTTTTCTGCTGAAATTTATCTTGAAAAACACACTCATCACTTAACATCTTGTGAAGGGCTTAGCAACTACTGTGCTCTTAAATAAGAAGGGGAAAAACATGCAAACAGAAGAGAAAACAGTTTACTGAAGTGGGTGCTGACTAAGCCACGTAAGAATGGATGGTCAATATGCCAAGATTACATATACTCTAAATAAGTCAGAGGCAGACAGTGCAGTTCTATCTTCATCTCATGTGTACACAAAACATACACAATGCCAAAGTCAAATGGTTTTTATCCGGGGCATGCGACTTTTTGATCCAGACTGGCCAGACATTTCTGTAATGCGTCTCATTTTAGAGGTGTGGTGTGACATTCCTAGCGGGCATTATGTAATGGCCCTTCCCTTCACAAGTGTTTGGAGAACTCCTGAGGAATCGTCTCCTCCCGACTGTGATTCCACGTGGGAAAATGAGACATGACTTCACCGGCACCAATTTGATAACAGGGCTCAATGGGGCTCACTACACCAGGGGTATTTTGCAGAATGGTCAGGAGAAACACACAGCTGTTTCACTCAGCAAACAAACACCTTGGTCAAGACTGGCAAGGACAGCTATGGTGTCCTGGTGTGGACAGATCATGGATTTAGGTAGCTAAAGGCAGCTGGCGTGGATTCCACCCAAAATGACTCAATCACAGTCAAAATAAGTGAGAAAATGCAGTCTGAACCCAAATTGGTTTTGCTTTGCACACCAAACTCCTTTCCATGGATTCTGATGCCCACAGTCCATTAGACTCAGTGACTGCAGATCTACCTAAGTCTCTTACTGTATAGTAACATATACAGTAAACATGCTGTATAAATATTAGGAGATAGAAGTCACTTCTAGTCTCTAAGTGAAAACAGAAAAGGATTTATTAACAAGTTATGTATTTGGTAACCCTCATTATGTTGTCAGAGTGCAGCCTACTATTAAGATCAGATAAAAACAGCATTTTGGCAAACAGCCTTTATCATTTGCTGCAGCACTCCAGTGAAGAACATCTTATTCAGACACTATTATTTTTCTAGGCTTTCTTGTCGAAAGGTTTATGAGCAACACTCATCAAAGGAAGAGAGCTGTCTATAGAAGTATAGTTGGCTCTTCTCACTAATATGTACCTGCTTTCACAAAAATAGTATTTTTATAGTACTGTTTTCAGCGTAAACAGTTTTGTGGGCTCCAAGGCAGACCATAGCAGCGACACAAATATGCCTCTGGTTGTAAACTCTGAGAGTGTTCTGCAATAACATTAGCCACAAAATTCTTCTTTTGCCACACTTGTTTCCTGATTTTGTTCATCCTTTCCATTGACGCTGATCCTCACTGGTGTTAAGTTGGCACAGTTGTCCTGATGTTAACAAAAGTACAAAAACATATATAGCAGGTTAAGACCTGGATCACATTAATTTAAAACTAAGTTGAATGATGCACTTGGAACTGCTCTCCAGAGCAGAACCCTGCATGAAAACAGAGTGGTGTTGATTTGTGATCAGCACAAAAAGCTCTAAGTCAAAAAGAATAGGTTCAACCACTGGGCAGCTACATAAGTATAACTTAGATTGATTTTACTGCCTGTGAAATGATGACTGTGGTTTCCCAAAGGTCAGACAGTCACTGGCATATCCAAGAATAATATTATTAATTAATATACTTTGCCTTAGGAATCTTGAAAGGCTTCATTCAGTAAGCCTTTAAAATATCTTTGGAGCTGCAGTGGAAAGGAGCTATTAACAGCACAGTTTGTTATTATAAATAGGCCTTTTCCATCTCTAAGTTTTGATCCCTACGATCTTACAAACAAACCATGGAAAGTGACAGCTGCTATCCTGACAGATGGGTCTCAGGCATTGCTCCACTGGACATTAGACAGTCGTCTCTCTTGAGAACAATAGGAATTTCCAAGTGCCTGTATCTATTTTCATCTACTTGACAAGCCACTCAAGTCTTGGACTAGTGAAGGGAAGAAGCGAGGAGAACACAAAATAAATGTATTCGGGGAAACATCTCAGAGAATAAGGTGAGAATCAGACAAGTATCGCCTATTTGTGAGTCCCCCCTAGAGTTTAACAGAAATGAGAGACAAATAACTAGAAGGTTGTTACAGAGGCAGCGGAGACAAACACACACTTGTAGGCGAGATACAGAAAGCCTGTGCACTGAGTGCTTAAAGTCAACTAGTAGGGCAAGATAAGTACAAGGGAGCACCTCACCTTTCTGCTCTTCATAGCATTTTGCATCATCATCTAATTTGGAGGTGGAGTTTTGAATCCAATTTTAAGGACAAATTTGAGAAGGGTTCATTCTTTTTAAAGGGTGGCTGGTAGAAAGCATATTTCTGCCCACCTTTTCCACCTTAAGCACTTGGCAAGAGCACCACAAATTCAACTCTACCTCAGGTCTGAATATAAACTCACGTTCTTCACCTTCTCTGATAGTATTCCCATCATCAGACAATCAACCACTCAACAGGGTCACTCTCTACGCCTTTACTTGAACCCATATGGTGGTGGGGCACAGAGAACGATGAAGTCAAGAGAAGAGTAAGGAAGTAATAAGTAGGGAGGTATGTGGGAAAGGCAAAGACCTGGATCCTAGCTGCCAGGACTTGTTAGATCGACTGTAGCAATCTTGTGTAGAGTCTGTCCTTGCATTGTTTACCTAAAGTTCTTGACTTCAGTAGGAGTGTGACAGTGCACTGCACAGGCTATAATACTTTTCCAAAAAGCATTTTAAGCTTAGGACTGCTGCAAACAAAAGATACTGTAAATTAAACCAGGTTAGATGCCATGAATAAAAATAGTAGACAGTCCATAGACACAAATAACAAAAGCAAACACTGGCAAGAATACCTCAACAGCACAAGAGTGAAAAGCAAGACAAACAAGTTGAGAGAGTAACTAACCGTGAATGATTACATAAACAAATATATTATCACACCAGCAATGAGTTCAGACTCTACAGTGAAACATGCAATATTATCATCTGTAAATTCAAAAACAGAGCTGCTAAATATATAGCATAACTCACAGCAATTGTTACAGACCAAACAGCTTTCTGTCACAAGCCATGCCATTTTCATCATCCTAGTAAACAGAACTGAAAAAATAGCACCCTAGATGAGTAACTTAGTATATGAAGTACGTAAATATCTGTTCCTAGCAATCCAATAGCCAAAATATACACATCATGACCACAGTCGTAAAAGGTGTTTTTCTACAGTAAAATAAAGGGTTGTCTTGTTCAATTTTATGCAAAACTCTAAAGAAAATACAGTTCAGGCTTGAATGGAATGAAAAAGTGAAATACTATGCTTTCAAAAATGAAAAAAGTGCCTTCTGTTTATCTGAAATGTTTCCTTCCACTGAGAATACACTGTTTTGTTTTCAGATTACTCTTATGAACTATTTAAATTCAACTTCTATGAGGTCTGGGGAGTTCTTGAACAACATCTCTTCCAATTTCTTAATGTGACATATTGTTTAGCCACATCCAAACTACAAGATACCAGAGCTCTTAAGGAGAAAAAAAAATGAAGTAAGTTAAAGTTTGTAACAAGCGTGCTGAATCCATAAACAACACTATGGAACATAGCCAACTCACAGGTTGGATGTCGGGAAAAGGTTCTTCACTGAGAGGGTGGTTGGGCCCTGAAGAGCCTCTCCAGGACAGTTGTCATGGCCCCAAGTTTGCCAGAGTTCAGGAAGCATCTGGACAGTGCTGTCAGGCAGATGGTCTGATTTTTGGGTAGTCCTGCGTGGAGCCAGGAGTTGGACTCAATGATCCTCAAGGGGCCCTTCCAACTTGGGATATTCTATGACTCTATTCTATGATAGCAAAGCTCCATTACTTTACGCTACTGTTCCCATTTTCCTGCTTTGCAGAACAAAGAAAAAAGTTTGTGGCAGTTAATCTGTCTTAGTTTTGTGTATCATTTCAATGCTTAAAGACAAATCTGCATATTTACTGGCTGCCGGCGCAGGCAGTTGGGAGTCATCCAGCTCACAGGAGCAGTGATCACCCAGACTGCCCAGTCTTTGGAAGTCATTCATAAGAGCTCTTAAGTATTTTGTGTTAGCAAAGAGTTGCCAGGAAAGAAAGGGAATAAAATGGATAAAACCAATGAACTTAAGTAATCTGATTTTTAAACAATTTTAAAACTGCTGCTGATTTGACCCCAAACTGACACAGGTACAAATCTCTCTCCTGAAAAAACAAGTTTATTTGTAGGGTTGGGGTTTTTTTTTTTCAAGAAAGAAGGTAAGAGAATTTAAATTTCTCGGTATATGTAATCCATGTTCTCTAACACAGCTGAACATCTACGGGCTTCTGCCTGCTCACCTGTCCAAAGATCCAGGGACACAGCTGGGCACACTTAAGCCATAACTCTCTTTTAACAGGAACCACATGAAAGCATGCTCTGCATCCTGTGGGCTCGGGCAGTATCCTAGAGACACGGCACACCATATACTCTTACAAGTGTCCACCTAGCACAAGAAACATAACTGTGTAGTAAAACCACCAATTTCACCCAATCCACCTGCTGCTTCTGGGATGACTGCATTGCTTTCACCTTAATAATCTGCCCAGAAGACAATACACCGATGAGAACCATGCGTATTTCTTCAGTGTTTCCACACTCTGCCATTATAAGTCAAAGCATCCTCTGCCTTGCTTGTGCAGTGCGTGCCCCAGTGTTTAACTTCTCCCAGTAGAACTCTACTTGTCCCTGCAGAACTCTACTTTTTCACTTGTTTCTCACAGCCTTCTTAGAGTGGTGGTTACATGCTTCCAAGGTTGGTATTTAGGAGTCAATTCTCCAGGCAAAATCTACATCTAAATTTTTGCACAGCTTGCAAATGAATCAGCAAAACCCCCTGAGAGCTGTACTTAGCACAAAGGTAGCTTCCTGAATGTAAACAGCCTCTTCTGCAAAAATCTGACCTCTTGACTCTGTAGATTACCACACCAGACTCCTGCACAGCAAACCTGAAATTAACGTTTTGCTGACGAATCTCAGCAACATGGCTTTCATCGGGGCTTTCTCAGGGGTTTAAAAGAAAGTAGCGTCAAGTGCTTTATAAACCAGCTTTGTTTGGACTGCAACACTGCATTAGGCAGAGAAGTCATTTTTGGAGCAAGGACCACAGCCGACAATTGGTGTGCATAATGCAGGCACCATGCATCCTGCAAGAAGCCAGAACACGAGCAGTGTGTTGCAGACACAAAAGAGTTGCATCTGTTTGAATGAAACTGCTCTGCAGGACCACAACACCGAAATATTGGTGCAGTGCAGACTGCCATGTTTAGCTGCTGCAATACCACGCCTTTTTTTGGGGCCTACTGTCAGATGGCATCATCTTGTAGCAGCTTCTTCAGTGGCACAGCCCAAGCTGCTCTCCCAGGATATTGCTGACCAGGAATCGAATGATCCCATTTTTGTTTTTAAGTCTTGCTGTGGCAAGTGAGACGAGAAGAATGAGAAGGGAGAGGAAATTATAGGATTGTATCAGCAAGGAAGATCACTGATGGCCCAAGGAAAGGCAGCGATGCACATATTGCTGTAGTGCAGCATAAAGGTGACTCATAACTATCTATCTCCAATAAACACATGAGCAATATTAATTCTTCAGAACTGCTGCATGTGCAGATACACGCAGTTGTACTTTCTCACATTAGCTGGAGCTCTGTGCCAGGTTCTTTATCAAATACTCTAACAGTGGCTGCAGATGAAGCCCTAGCATTAAAAATCAACAGAAAGCTCTTGCTTGTGATGCTGCAAGGATGATGGCTGCTCCAAATGCTGTGCTACAAATGCTGTACAGGATAAAAGCAGGACAGCAGGCTGTCATGTAACACAGACTGCAGGTCCAGGCTGTCTGTCTGAATGGATTTGTCTTGGCCTCCATGTCAAGTTTGAATTTCGGAGATGTGCTATGCATGTTCAAACTGAATAGCAAACATCCTCTGGGTGAGCTCCAAGAGCTGTGCTGACTCTCGATGTTGCCTAATAAAGAGGGGAGGCCAATTCAAACTACAGATTTTTGTCATTTTTTTTCAGATGAACTAATGCTTTATACAACCCTAAAAACAATATGGATTTTCGCACATGGTAAGAAGTTTGCAGAGAGCCTTCCCAGCTATGTTTTTACTCTGAAGCAGACAGCTTTGTTCCAGTGGCCAGCAGAACACCATGCCTGACCCAGAATGTGTTCAGTAGTCCATAGAACCCCATTAGATATGATCTTGCAGTGCTACCAGACTAAGGGCAACGGGCAATATCTCAGTTTGTCTTCTTCAGCAAATCAGCATCACCTGCAGTTTTAGGGAAATAGGATTTTCTAATCATTGCTCATTCAGAGCAACTTCAACATCCCTCTTGCTCTGCTAAAGTGTTAAAGAATGCAAAGCAGGATTGTTACCCTTTTATCTGCTTCAGAAGCCTTCACAGAGATTAGGAAGTGTTGCTCTGATCTCTTCCAGTTCTACGTCACCTTACTATCTGGACACAAAAGGGCACATTTTAAGCTGGGGTAAATCAGCTGAACCCTGGGAAGGTCAAAAGAGCACTGCAATCTGCCCCAGCCAAGGAGGAATTCTGAGCGAGCCATTGAGCCATTCCAGAGATAGGAGTTTCCAGATACAGGTATTTTCCCACCACACAAGTTTCTATAACCATTTTCTACTGTCCTAAACAGAATTTCCTCAGCTTTCCCGATTTTGTATTTAAATTTCTTACTGCTTTTTTTCTCCTTACTTTCTGTATTTAAAGATTTGCCTTCCTAGAAGCAAGAAAATTAACACATTCTAATCCTTGCACCATCCACTTTCTCTAACAGGCAGCCACATCATTCTGCTGGACTCAGGACTCATAAACCTTGACAGCATCATAAAAGACAGAGTGAGATTGTGCACCCATAACTACTTCTTAACAGACAGCACACCTGGATCCAAACTCTTTCTTCGTCTGTCCTTGCGTCAAGTGCCTTCTGAAGGGGAAAGAAAGAGAAAAGATTTAACCTCTCTTGGTATCCTTGCATAAACACTTTTTAAGTACAAGAGTTCAGCAGAGAAATCTGTGGTTTGTGGAGGAAAAAAAACAATTCTCTTTCACAGCACTTGTCACTGCAAATGCAGCACATCTGGGGCTGGATGGTCACATCAGGGGCTGCAAGGAGAAAGGAGGGCTTTGTACAAAACTCCACACCACAGCCATCAGGTGAGTGTGCTGGCTGAGCACAGAATAAAGTGAATGCTTCCATATTTAAGGACTCAGTTGGCTTATTTTATTTTATAGAATCATAGACTTGCTCACGTTGGAAAAGACCTCTACGATCATTTTGTCCAACTATTCACCCATCCCCACCATGCCCACTAACCCATGTCCCTTTGATTCAACCAAACTGAAAGCAAACTGCAGCTATGTTGAATTTGGCTGGTTTTGCTGCATTGCTGTGCCTTTGCTAAAAATAGGCAAATCAAACCAGAGCTCCCTACTCAAGTTTGACCCTATATTAATAGAAATATATATGACCCTGAGGAGCTCCCAAGTCAATCTGAGTAAGAGAGATCTCCTGACTCATTCAAATTGCTCTTCTCATTTTGGGGAGTGTGCAAATAACAGTGGCATAAATGTCCTGACAGGGGCAGTAAGAGATACTTGTATCAACACCTTCGTTTTTGGAAATGTGGTGTGCCTGCTGCAGATAGCTACAGGAAGATAAGAAAATCCAACCGTGGCTTGCATAGAGAGACAGCCATCCTTCCCTGGGAGTGGGGAAAGTGCCAAGGAACAAATTGGATGGTGTGAACAAAAGGAAGAAAAACCTTTCCGTCCCTCTGTTTACTTGTGCTGGCACACGCTATGAAATGAGCACGCCTTGGGGGAGTGCCAGCCCACCCTCAGGAAATGCCGGCCTATCTTCAAGAGAGTCATCATTTACTACCGAGAAAAAAAAGAACGAGCAGGGGCAGCAAGAGGCTGAGCGTTTAACTTGCACTGGCCTGAAGCCAAATATGCAAGCAAAGGCTGAGGAGAACTTTCTTCTGATGCCTCTGTGCCAACAATAGATGTGGACAGCACAAATATTTACAGACCCAAAGTGGCCGTAGACTGAAGGGGGGGAGCAGACCGTGCCTGAAGTGCTTCTAATAATGATTACGGTGGCAGCTTTACAGCGCTGAGTGCTCCCCGCAGCCGGGCCGGGATGACTCAATGGTGCTGCTGCCGGCACAAGATGTCTTTTCACACATACTGTACTGGGCAGCCCTCCCTATCCCCAGGGGTGTATTAATAGCAGTGGTTCATACTGTACACACTCCAGTGTAACCATTTCCCTCTGAAGCTAGCAAAGATGAGGCTGCCTGTGGGCTAAAATGCTTTCAAAAAAAACAAGATGATCTTGGAGACCTTGCAGAAGGGGTTGATTCTTGCGATCCATGCCCTGAATGCTCTCCTTCTCTCTGAGGATCTCTCTGAGGCCATCTCCATCTGAGCATCTCCCCTCAACACTCAAATGTCTCCTAACATCAAAGAGAAATGAGATATAAGGGGCTGACTTGGCCCCTTACCTTACGTACCTTTGAAATAGGCAGTAAATATAATAGATACACGTCTCTGACTGCATCCTTTCTTCCTCTCATCTTTGCTGTTCACCTTCCTCAGCTGTCTGGGAATAACAGTTTGTCTTAATCTGTTTGTGCAGAGTTAAGCACAATGGAGCTCTTGAACGATGCTGTGATACCAATATAATCAAATTCTCTTTTCTCTGTTCCTGGAAACGATGATGCTATCAGAAAAAAAAGTGGGAATGTCTGCAGTGTGGGGGTATATCTGAGAGCAGAACTTGGCCTTAATAGCACTCGCCATGAAAGCAAAGAAAGGATCTTTAAAACTGTTGTTATTTGTGATGACAGCTACAAACAGCTGCCTCATTCCTTACTTTCTGAGCACTGATAAATGGATAAATTCACTCAAAAGATCCATCCTGATGTCCTTGCCCTAATATCTATGACCAAACCCCAAGAACTGCCTCTGGTTGATGGCAGCAGAAGGACAGCAAAAAGGACCTTGAAAAGAATGGTCACGTCCTGTAGCTTGGTACAGGGGTTTAACTGCATTATTTTTAACCATTTCAAAAGCAACTTGGCCTCTTCTTCCTACATATCCATTTCCATATCTGTTTCTCCTAAAAAGATAAAATCAAAAGCATAACCCACAAACCTCCCAAACTGCAGGAATGCTCAGCCTTCAAAAGGCACAGAAATATTCTTGCTGCGTTGGCCTGAGGAGATCCATAACGCAAACACAACCCAGTGTCCTCATAGACAAAGCAACACTTGCCTTGTGCAGCTCTCACGTTACATTGCAGAGTACCAGTAGGGTGTTCCTTGTAACTGCTCTACAGTGCCCACTAAATTCCTTGCTTTCTCTCCCCTTGGCGCCTACATGCAAGAAGTTAGACTGGCATGTCCTGACCATCTGCAGAAGCTAAATCATGCCCTGGACATTCTTGTCATCGGGCTCTCACTATGCCCCACGTAAGAGCAAATAAAAGAAACTATAATTTGCCCTGTGAGGCCAGTAGCAAGCTCTGTGGCTGGCTCTAGGGCCAAGTGGAGATTTGCAAACGCTCTGATACACAGCCTGGATTCTGCTGCACCAACATAGGCGGTGCGGTCAGGAAGCTGCTCTCAAACTGTGTGCATGTGTGGCACCACTACTGCCAAGCCACATGTCACCTTGCTCAGCCTCATTCTAAAGCTTTTCATTCTTTTCTCAGAGCTATATTTCTGCTCCCCGGTCAGAAGTCTCAAAGCAGGAGCTGACCTGTCTGATCCCAGCTGGGGTCTGAGCCAACATGGATTATCACCAGTGGAGACCTACAGAATTGTAGCTGGGGCGCATAGAGGTCATGGATATTTCCTCAGCTGAAATGGCTTGCTCTCTCTCTCTCCTTCACAGCACTGTATCTTCAACCTGACTTTCCAGCTTAGAGAGCTGTCTGCGCTCTGAGACCATGGGTATTTCCACATCGCACTCCGGGGTCATCCAAAGGCTGCCCTCTGGATCAGGCTTACTCTACATTCAGATGGCGAAGCTACAAGCGCAACCTCCGGCGCAACCCGAGGGACTCTATGTCTGAATCTGTCTGGCAGTTTAATATTCTGCCAGGCACCTTAGCGCACCCGAACGGGCTGTCTGCAGACTGCCTGCAGGGAAGAGCTGTGATCAGAAGCGGTGGCTCACGCAGCCGTCCTGCTTCCAGCCCCTCCTGGGCTCCTCAGCTGAAATGTAGACACGGCCCCGGGTGCTGTTCAGGAGCTGAAATGTGCTTGTCTCCTGCTCTGTGGATCCTCTCGAGCTGGAGGCTGAACGTGCCATGTCTCCTAAGCCTGTGAATCACACACATATCTATAATAAAGGCCAGTCAAAATCTTGATTAAATAAACTAATAAGTACTTCAAGTTGCAAGCCAAATGGGAGCAATGTTCATAGCATTGAATGCCCAGTAAAAGCTGAGAAACACTGCAATAGAGCAGCACACAGCCTTCTTTTCAACACAGATGCATACAGAATGCCCTATGTATTAACTAGATTAAAAATCTGATGTCTGCTAGTATAGGAGAACTCAATACCTGGTCTCACACACACTTCTATCATACAAAAACACTGGTTGAGTACAGAAGTTCCTCTTGATAGCTCTGCAATAATGGTCTAGTGGTCTGGTGGTTGGCGACCCTGCACATAACAGGGGGGTTGAAACTAGATGATCATCGTGGTCCTTTTCAACCCATTCTATGATTCTATGAATAATCACATGATATATATTAAGACGCTCATGCCAGAAAACACAATACTAACTACAAATAGCATCATTTTTTGCATGTAAGCACAGCATAAAATGCAGATATTTGAAGATACGTAGGTGCCTAAAGACACTGTGGTCATACTGCAGGAATTTCAAATGCACCTGGGCATTTAATTTCTTTGATTTCAACTAAATTATTCTAAAAACAGTTCAGCTCCAAGCATTTTCTTCACTTTCGCTGGATATAAAGCATAACCGTCACAAACACATACACTTAATTAAGAAAGGTCAACATCTTCAGCTGCACTAGCATTTGGAAACCTACACAACATTTATCACTTAAAACCCAATTCTTAAAAATGAGGAAATGGACAGGCAGGAACACTGCAAATCTTATCATGTCTACATACTACAGAACACATAATTTTATTATCTCAAATGAAGAACACACTGCATCACAAGAGGCAATCATAATTCTGAGCCAATGATATTTAAAGTAATGTTCTTTTCAATGCCAGAGTGTGGATATTTAAAAAAAAATACTGGTAAGTGGAAACCATCAGTGAATGTGTGTATTAGTAAGACATTTATCATTATTTATGCTTACATTTTGAAAGAGTATTCATAAATACTAATTCTGAGTCAGCTTTGACCTAGCAATGCCCATCGAACAGATGGAGGTCCTCCTTAGCTGAACTTGCTCACAAGGCACATCAGTTATTGTAAATCTAAATTTATTTCTGCCCTTGTCAGCCTGCTAGCTCACTATCTCACTATTCACTGACAAAAGAAATGATAAATCATGAACACTGGGGTACAGAGAACCACAGACACTAAATAAAACGACCCTTATTATGTCAGTTGTAAGTAGCATGATGAAACCCTCCATTGGGACCTCTAGGGGTTACTGTAACACAAATAAAGGATGATTGCATTGTGTTGAAAATAATGACAAATATATACTTGGAGAATAAAATTACTGAAGTCAAAATATGACTGATGAACAGTAAAATCAGGGTTTACTGGTGGGTTCATGCTTATGATTCTGTGATTTCCATTTGAGAGTTATCGTTGCATGACATTACGGATAAGAGACACAAAAATGATCCACAAGATAGAATTCCCCTATAAGGACAGGCTGAGAGCTGGGGCTGTTCAGGCTGGAGAAGAGAAGGCTGCAGGGAACACTGAGAGCAGCCTTTCAGTATATGAAGGGTGGATGTAAGAAGAATGGCAAGAGGGTCTGCTGTAACAGGACAGGGGGGAATGGCTTCAAACTAAAAGAGAGGAGATTTAAATTGGATATAAGGAAGTTTTTTTACAATAAGAGAAGCACTGACACAGGTTGCCCAGAGAGGTGGTGGATGTCCCTGCAGACACCCAAAGTCAGGCTGGATGGGGCTCTGAGCACTGATGGGGCTGTGGGTGTCCCTGCTCATTGCAGGGAGTTGGACCAGGGGGCCTCTGAAGGTCCCTTCCAACTCAATTCTACGATTCTATGGTCTTTCACAGACATGTTGTTGTACATTTAGTTTGATCTCTAGGCCTCTCCCTCTAAAAATATACAAGAAAGGCATTATTTTCTACTTAACATGCAACAATTGAAAAATCTGATACCCAAACCATTAACAGGATAAGGCTGAATTTTATGACTGGACTAAGGTATTTGTGCTCACCTCAAACTTGAACTTAGTATTTCAACGGTTCTAAACTACGAAAAGATAGTTTGGGATTAGAGACAAGGAAGAAATTCACTTTTTGTACTGTTTATTCTGCAGGCCTACACTGGGGAAGACGTGCAGGCGCTCAGCATTTCCACAGGCTTACAAGGCCTGCACCTCTCCTATTAAACCACGCACCCAATGACACCGTGGCTCCGTTTGTCTCTGCTGCACCTCTCCACAGCCCTGCTGCCCTGTGGCTGTTGTTATTTTTACCATACACAGATGTCCTTGAGGTATGCTTACCAGCATAAGCTGTGAAAGCCATTTGCCGACGCAGGGTTTTCTGGTAACGCAATACGGCCTGCGGCACACGGGAGCCTGGGGCTGGGCACGCAGTGACGCACAGGGCAGGACTGAAGGCAGGACAATGCCTCACCAGGCTAAAATTAGCTCCCAAAAACAGCAGAAGTGTTAGAATTGGTAATGCAGGGTTTTCCAGCAAGCTCAGCCACATGAAGTTCTAGAGGAAAGAAAAAAAAAACACAACCCAAAACCACAAGCTGGTGGGATGTCAATTAAAGGAGACGTGATTGCTGCAAGGGGATTTGTGCAAACGGCTTTTGTTACCCTGAGCAGCATGCTGGCTTGTCAATCTTCTGAACTGCAAATATTTCTGTGCATTGCAGATGGTGACACAGAGCCTCCCCTCCTGTGGTGGCTGCAGTCTTCTGCTGGGGGTTTCTAATGCTCACCTGTTCTTACCAAAGGAACGATCTGGCCACATCTACAGCACAAAGGTTTCTGCCAAGTGATCTCTGCACTGAGGAAGGACCCTGACATCGCGTACCCATCTGTTTTAATGCAATTATTTTGGTTTTTATGCACATTAAGAACTACCTAATAAAAATCGTATCACCCAAAGCAGGGTAAAAACTTAATTAAGCCCTCTGGTTATGTACAGAAAACGGCTTTGAGGGTATCGTAATATTACATCCTAGAATCGATTAACCATCTTGTTAATTACTTTTTAATATGCTCTGAGTTCTTTTTAGGGAAGTGACCCATTCTAAGGATGCCTGGTGCAGACTGGTAAGCAGAATACATGAGAATGCCAATGGCTCCAGAGCTATGTACCAGCTCATTTTTCATGATACGGAGCATCCCCCGCAAAGTGCTGACTGTCCTCTGCTGCCAGTAAATTTCACCAGAGCATTTTTCTGACCATCATAAAGCCAAGGAGAAGCTGAAAAAGCAGATAACATTTATCAACTCCATTTTGTGGTTTACTCCATCGCTATACAGAAAAGTACATCAATTCTCTGGAGAAGCAAAAAACGAAACGCAATAAAGGAAAAATAATTGACTTGATTAAGCCTAGGGAAGCAAATGAGTTCAAGCTCCAATGTTAGTATTATTGGGGAAGTCAGACTAATTGTCAGCCCATCCCTAAAAGCCATGTATCTAGGAACTTTTAGGAATGACCTACATAAGGAGAAGAGCATTAAAAGAGTATGCAACCAATGCTTCCAAAATACATGACAAAACTATCAATTAATGCACGTATATACTAGAAGCGATCCTTGCAATCTCTTCATCTGGTTTCCTACTTTAGTGTAGGCTGTAGGATTTTCACTAAAGAATACCTGCTTGAACTAGTGCTGATTAAAGTATGTTTTGGGGTGGTGAACTGACTGCAGTTATTGACTGATGCTCAATTATAAATCATTATTTCCAGTTCAAACAAATGCCTTATTTTAAGGTGAACTTGTAAAATATCACTTTCCAGCCTTGATATTTTAATATGCCTCGGTGAACTAACAGAACAATTTAGTCATCCTATCAATTTTTTGTTCCCCATGTTCTCCAAAACACTCCTTCACCTCTTCTGAACAAACTGAGCAGTTTATATTCAGGCAGTTTCCTAACTCTTCCACCACTCCCATGTCTCTTTCCTCAATTGCGGATTACAAAATTGAGCTCCCAGTTTTCAAAACAGTCATAGGAGTGTGATGCCCTGAACCTCCTCCCTTTTCCTCATGCTCCTGTTTATATATGTTCATGGACTGTAGTCAGCTTTTTGGCATAAGAGCTGCTCTGCTGTTTGCGTTCAGTTGACAATCAGCCACCACTCTTCAGGATATTTTCAGTGTTGCTGCTTCTTTGACAAAATCCTCTTATCTATACGTGCAGACTACATTCTTTATAATGTCCTATGAGTAAGAGCAAAAGGTTTCACAGAAATTGAAATAAATATATTATTTGCTTGTGACCATTTTAGGTAGTGATCCCTATTACTATGTGTCAATGGCCTACTGGATGAGATCCCTTATTTAGGAAATATTTACTTCTTCTTATCATCTGTAGTCTTTTTTACATCTTTTTCCACTATTACACTGTCGCTTACAGTCCATTTTAATACCCAACAGAAAGCCTCCTACTCAAAGAGCCAATGTTACATCCACTGGCATATTTATTTTCTATCTTTTCAATGTCTTGCTCAAAGCATTGCGAGTTCCATGCAGAGCATGATGGAAAAATTTATCTCTCTGTAGATATTGTCTGGTTGTCCATATACGTGTCCCCAGAAAGCCAGCTTGACAACATATGCTATCCATATACCCTAAACCTGCTCTAAGATGTCTCACTCCCTCTTTGACAAGCAGCAGTAGAAGACCATGTATGAATTGTGTCTTCTCAAGGTAAGAAGGGCATGTGTGGGCAGTCATGGAGTCCATTCTTACTCAGCTCAAATGTTTCTCAGCAAACCTGCTGACAACTGACTCCACCAGCAGCTCCTAGGCTGTAAGATCAGCATTTCAGGGTGAGGTGGGGGTCTTTAAATCCTTCACCCTAGTCGGACTTGTCACGTCCATTCTGCTGCTGTTCTTTGATCAGGAACAAGTGGTGGATCCTCCTCAGTGATAGGTTTATGCGAGTCATGTTCAGAAGCATCCTCAGCTAGTGACATTGATTTATTTTCTGATAAGAAGCTAATTATAAAGCTTTAAATTTGCAGTCGGTCAGTAGAAGGGCAGCACTATGTCCTCCAAAAAAAGCAATGTATGCAGTATTAATAAACACATTAGTAATGATAGTTCTGTCCCAGATGTCGTGTCAGATCCTTAGCCCAGCTCACATTGCAGCCCCCAAAGCATCTGCATGCACAAAAAAGAGCAATGCAAAGGCACAAGAAATCAGAGAATCATAGAATCACTGAGGTTGGAAAAGACCCACAGGATCATCCAGTCCAACCATTCACCCATCACCAATGGTTATCGCTAAACCATGTCCCTCAACACAACATCCAAACGTTCCTTGAACTGGCTTGAAATGAGCCTTGAAATGGCTCTGGCCAGTCCTGTTTTAGCATCACATTAACTAAATACCTTAATCCCAGCACCCCTGGAACCTATTGGGAGCCCGTTGTGCTACACAGCAAGCAGCATCTGCAAATGCAGGGTGAACTCATGGGGATTCTTGGTTTTTTTTTTTAAGGTAGAAGCATTACACTCTCTCATTGATATCCCCGACACCAGTGACAACAGAAGAATAGGTTGTCCTCTCTGACTTGACATTTACCCCGATACTATCTAAAATTAGGTCTCTGATTCTGTTGGAAGGGCTAAATTAAAAAAGAAACACAGTACTGCACACTGTCAAACTTTCTCCTACTTTGTTTCTCTGTGAATTCAGGCAGGACAGTTCTGCCCCAAAGTCAAAACAGCCTCATGTGAGCAGGGGTGCGTGAGTTGAGGAATGTGGAGGGCATAAAGCCTGCTGTTTGTACTTGCCAGCCTGGTGATTCTTCTTCTAAGCTTTGCTCTTACTCAACAACCTCATTCTTTATTGCCCCAGGCCTTGCAAAGTTTACATAGTTTTTAACTTACTAACACAAAGCCTTGCGGAGCTTACATAGTTTTCAATTTACTAACACAAAATACATGTGAAACTGATTGCTCTGCATCCAACCTCTTCTTCCTGTGTCAAGTTCCTGTTTCTATGATTCCTGATTCTTTGATGTTACAAACAAGGAAACACAGCCAGGTGATTTACCTGAGGGGGAGCAGTGGCAAGGTCGGGGATAGAAGATGAGCACTGCACGTTCCTAGAGCACTGCTTGAGACACTCATGTCTTCCAGTGCCTTTTTTGTCCCACTTGACTTCATTTCTGGCTATTTACAGACAAATAAGCGACAGAACTGAGATGCAGATAAGAACTTCTTGGAAATGCAGGGCTGTTAAGGTTTTAAGAGCGAGGTTTGGTCTGCATTAAGGAACCCAGTCTGGAATTCAGGTTCAGATTAACACTTTGCATGGGTTAAAACACTTCATAGCACACACCTCTCCCTCTGAAGAGGCAATGAGAAAACAAGCAGCAGTCCCATTGCATGATCATAGAATCACAGAATCATAGAATGGCTTGGGTTGGAAAGAACCTCAAGGATCATCAAGTCCCAGTGCCCCTGCCACAGGCAGGGTTGCCAATAACTTGATCCAGTGCTAGATCAGATTGCCCAGGGCTCCATCCAACCTGGCCTTAAACACCTCCAGGGATGGGGCACCCACAACCTCTCTGGGCAATCTGTTCCAGCACCTCACCACTCTCTCAGTAAAGAACTTCCCCGACATCTAATTTAGATCTCCCTTCCTTTAGTTTACAACCATTCCCCTCTGTCCTCTCACTATCTACCTGCGTAAAAAGTTGATTTCCCTCATGTTTATAAACTCCCTTTAAATACTGGAAGGCCAAAATGTGGTCTCCCCGCAGCCTTCTCTTTTCTAGGCTGAACAAGTCCAGTTCCTTCAGCCTGTCTTCACAGGAGAGGTGCTCCAGCCCTTGGATGTACTGCTTGAATGTGCTAAGAAGCTTCAAGATTAACACTGAAATCTGTATTCGTACTTGCATAGAACTGAACAAAGGACAAAGAGCAATAAGCATGATCAGAGGGCTGGAGCACCTCTCCAATGAAGACAGTTTACATTAGATATTAGGAAGCAATTCTTCATGCAGAGGGAGGACAGACCCCTGCACACACTCCCCAGAGAAGTTGTGAATGCCCCATCCCTGGCAGTGCCCAAGATGGATGGGGCTTTGGGTAACCTGGTCTGGTGGGAGGAGTCCCTGCTGATGGCAGGAGGGTGGAAATGGATGGGCTTTAAGGTCCCTTCCATTTCAAACTCTTCTGTGACTATTAAGTTAAAAATTCCAAAGATATGTAAAGTAATTCAATGAACTATGAAGGGAAAATTATATCTAAGTGTGCAGTAAGCTAGAAAATTTTTCTAAGAGTCTATTATAAGCTCAATGTGTTGAAGAAAAACAACTCCTGTATAATAAGAGCCCAGGCCAGCAGGAGGGTGCAGTGGAAGGGCATACTGGGGATATTCATTCATTCATTCATTCATTCATTCATTCACTCACTCACTCACTCACTCACTCACTCACTCACTCACTCAATCCTTGTGCTCCCAGACACCATCCAGTTTCTCTCAGCTCCTTGACATGACATCAAATCCAAAGAACACTTCACATCAGCCTGGCTTTTATCAGCTGACACCTTCTTGGTCTGTGCTGTACATCAGTTTCTCAAAGGAAAACAAGAGCTAAGATAACCACTGCCGTGGTTTCCCAACTTTTTTCAACTCAGCTACTTGTCCACAAAATGTACAGAGGTGTCCAATAACTAAAATAAACGTGGGAAGCACTGAAGACTGGTAGTTATCTTACTGCCCTCTATTAACACAATGGGATAACTACGTGCATTACTCCCTAATACAACTGTCATCATTTAAATGCTTTGTACTCTACACATGGGCCAGTCCTACTGGGATTGACTGAATAACAGGAAGATTACAGGTCTTATGACTCCATTACTGTACAGGGGCATTTTGCAGTCAGTCAGTGTTTCTGCCCATATTCCTGCAGGGAAGAATCCCAACTCAACATTTCATTGCATATTCATTTAATTGTATACTTCCTGCACTGCAAACCATTTCTCAGTTCTCTGTTCCCTCTGGCATTTGTTTTCCAGCTCTCTCAGGTCCCAACTTCTTTGCTTGGTGTTGTTTTCCCAAACACTTTATATAAACTTTTGCATCTGAAGAAGAGTTTTGAATGTGCCATGATAGCAAGTCATAGAATCATAGAATGGCCTGGGTTGAAAAATCATCTGGTTTCAACCCTCCTGCTATGCAGGGTTGCCAACTGCCAGACCAGGCTGCCCAGAGCCACATCCAGCCTGGCCTTGAATGCCTCCAGGGATGGGGCATCCACAACCTCCTTGGGCAACCTGTTCCAGTGCGTCACCACACACTATGTGTGAAAAACTTCCTCCTAAGATCCAACCTAAACCTCCCCTGTCTCAGTTTCAAACCATTCCCCCTTGTCTTATCTCTATCCACCCTTGTAAACAGCCGTTCCCCCTCCTGTTTATATGCTCCCTTCAAGTACTGGAAGGCCACAATGAGGTCTCCCCAGCGCCTTCTCTTCTCCAAGCTAAACAAGCCCAGTTCCCTCAACCTTTCCTCACAGGAGAGGTGCTCTCCTTATGAGCCCTTCAGAACAGCTCTGCAGTTTTATCCAATCAATGTATGGCAAGCTTTAGTTTCTTTACTGGAAAAAAAAAAAAAAAAAAAAAAAAAAAAAGAATAATATTAGCATCACATCCCCTATTATTCTTTGCAGCAAGGAAGGGTTGAGCTCTTAATCTGTTTACAATGCTTATATAACCAATGAAATTAGGGTTGGTTAGAGAAAGACAGAGAACCTAATAAAAAAACCACAGTACTTTGTGATTTTCTAACACTTATCTCAGCGGATAGAGTTTGTTCTCAAAAGTTAAGCACTTTTTGGATCTGGAGAAAAACAGTTCTTCCAGAGTTGATACAGCCTAGTGGAAAACATAATAGATAAGGACTTGAAATAAATTTCTGTCCCCAGTTTTATCAAAGGCTTGCTGTGTTCTCCAGATAAATCATTTCCCCCCTGAATTTTCCTGTCTTTTACAGAGCAGTAAACAATGCTTTTCCCTTCCCAAAGCGATTTATGAGTGAAGGGTATAGAATTTTGATCAGATTCAACTTTAAAAATCGTCCACAGGGGTTTAATAATGGCAGTTCTTTATTATGGCATCAAGCATGAATTTGCATTTGACTCGCTATTGTCTAACACTACTACGTTCCCAGCCAGGAATCTGAATAAATGTTGAAAAGGAGGTGAGCTGTATAAAAGGCTTCACGTGGAATAAGTCTTAACAGCAAAAGTAAGTGTAATTTTTTAACGAGGCATTTCCAATCTGATTCACTGCCCTTTCAACATCTCTTCTTGCAGTTACAGCCTCAGAAGTCCTCAGGGTTCAGATACAAGGTCATGACTTCTGAGTTGCAGCCAGGAAAAGGTAGGACACTGCAGAAGGGGCTCAGCCCCAGTGAGATGATAGCTCTCAGCTGTGCTGTGCAGAAGTGCTGCTGAGTGACTTAAGGAACAGAGCAGGAGCTGTGAAGCTGCCCCTGCTATTTATTTGGCTGAAGAAAAGGTGCAGATGACAGCAGAAGAAAATGGAAAGCAGAGCATAAGCAGAAAGCTATCTGACGGGGCTGGCTGGGCACTCAGAAATTCTCCAGGCAGGGTGGGACAGATGCAGTCAGCGCTGTTATGGAGTTGTTGCCAGCTGGCCACCGTTGGGCATGGAGTGGCTGGGAGAGCAAGTCACAGGGCAGTGTGACAGAGGAGCATCTCCTGTCCTGGTCAGTGGAGAGACGCTGCCAGACAGGAACCTCAAGCTGAAGCCAAGGTCAGGTTGTCAAGCCCTGCAGAAAAGCCTGCTCTTCTCCATCCATGACATGCATCCTATAGGAAGACTTCTCTCCCGGGGGTTAAGGTCATTGTAATCACTGTTCTACTCTCTTCCATTAAAAGGGAGAACAGTTTCATACTGAAAAAACGCTGCATGTAATTCTGCTTTCACTCTGTAATTAAAGCATGTTTGGATAGCGGTCAGTTACCCTACCTGCAAACACCATGGCTTGATGCTCTTAACGTGGTGCACGAGTGTAGTAAACTGACCATCATGCAGTATAACTTTCAAGCAAGAAAGACAGGGGAGGGTTACAGTAGGGTCAGACTGAATAACCTCTTAATAAGAAAAAATATTCTTATCCTACAGTGAAAATAGGAAGAACCCACTGAGGCATCTTTAGTTGTGATCTGAATTAAAGCCTGAGCTGTAAAATTCAGCTCTGCATCTTTAAATTCTGCCACATACTTCTGTTAATATCCAACACTTTAGCTCAAACCAATATAGACTTGGCAGTTAGCCTATGAATTTCAGACTCAGATCCTCAACCTTCAAAATAAAACTTGTGGGAAAAGCTTTTTCAACCAAAATTACAGCTTTTGCAGCAACAACAACAAAAAATCTCTCCAGTTCTTTAGGCTGAAAATTATGCATCCCAGTCTGGAAATGGCAATACATCATGGTGATGCCTCAGGAACTTCTCAGGAACTGTGTGACTCATCTTCTATTTTCTTTCATGTGTCCCAGATATTGTTAAATTCCACCTCCCAAAGTACCAAACCTTCCCCTTCTACTGGAAATCCTGCTTGTAGCATAAGGAGAAACTTATTCGTGGAGAAGAATGAAAATCTAAATTACTGTAACTACAATCCCTATGTGTAGTACTACAGTCTATTTTCTGAATGACCACCCTTTGTTGTTGTTTTGTGTGTGTGTTTTCTAAAGTTAAAAAGAAAGCTGGTGCGTGGTGACGCACTGGAACAGGTTGTCCAAGGAGGCTGTGGATGCCCCATCCCTGGAGGCATTCAAGGCCAGGCTGGATGTGGCTCTGGGCAGCCTGGACTGGTGGTTGGCAACCCTGCACATAGCAGGAGGGTTGAAACTAGATGGTCATTGTGGTCCTTTTCAACCCAGACCGTTCTATGACTCTATGTTTCTATGATGAATGCAGCAGAAACAACATTATCACTTTGGTCATTTAAAAGCAGACAACCAATGTGTTAGGGAGTGTACTGCATACAGCAACCATAGGATTGGAATAAAGCTTAATAATAGGTTAGTCTCCCTCCAAGAAGAATTCACCATTTCCAAAACAAAATTCTTCAATTAGAAGAACTCTTCATGTAGAAGAGGTCAATCTTCGTAAATCAATGTAGCCACATCATAAAAAGGGAAGGGATTTAGAGCAGCAAGACATTGGCAAGAACCAAAAACTACGCAGGATTAACAGAAAAGGTCTGGAAGAGGAAACCAGACTTGGAATACCATGCACAGGAACAGAGGGAGAGTTACAAGTCAGCGCTGCAACACTGAGTTTTAGGAGCCCTGGGATGCTCGGTGGGAGCTGGAGGGCTCTGTTGACCGCCTGGACCTACTGCTGCCCCAGTGACAAGGCCCCACCGTGGCCATGTCATCTGTGTTGGAGGAAGTACAAACTTCTGCAGCCAGCAGGCTCATGAAAAAAATTAAGTAAGATTTATAGTGCCCTGGAGTAAGCTAAGCTAAATAATATATCTCCATTGTGAGATGTCACTTTCAATACTGAGCCCACTCGGCAGGGCCCTGGCGTTGGTTCAGCAAGGCTCAGCACAACTCATTGCCAATGCCCAATCGCTGCATCTTGCAGCGGCATCCTCCATGGCCTCCTGATCCATTGCACCCCATGAGCTCCTAGGCAGTGATCCTCCCTCAGACTGCAGCCCGTAGAGCTCAGATCATCACCAACCTGCAGGTAACCTTGGCCATGCAGCACCCAGGTGGGTGCCACCCGAAGTGTGGGTGCTGTTTGCCCCCCGCAGAGCGATGACACTGCATGCTGTCTAATTAAAATTACCACCCCTTCCACAAGCCCTGCCTGGCTGAGCTGTCTGGCTTAGGAACCTGATTAAGCTCTTTATCTAATTGAGACAGAGAGAGGCACGTCCAAAGGCTAAATATTTAGGTAGCATAAGGTAACTAAGCTCTCAATTTAGACTTCTTAATTAGGTAAATACGGTGATGTCAGGTCTATTTTGTCAATAAAGGGAGACAAGCCTATCAATGCTGCCAGCTGATAGAGTTTCTCATTTAATTATGCTGTAGCCATTTGTCCATTTACAGGAACCTACTATTTAGTCCACTATCCAACGATTGTTTGAGGAATCCTTTGTTTTCTAACAAATTGTGCAAAATAATTTCAGTCTCAGCCTTGTGAGGATCTGGAATTCTAATTATCAACGGCTGATGCAAACTTTTCAGGTCCTGGTCATTGGACACGAGCTGTAAGAAAGGCAGCATTGTACACCGGGATCACTGAAAATAAGCATGAATCATAGAATCATTCAGGTTGGAAAAGACTTCTACGATCACCAGTCCAACCCCAACCCACCACACCATGCCCACTGACCACATCCCTCAGTGCCACATCTCCATGGTCCTTAAACACCTCCAGGGACAGTGATTCCACCACCTCCCTGAGCAGCCTGCTCCGATGCCTGACCACATGGTGCAGTCCTGCTGTTCCCTCTGAATTAGGCATTGCATTTTCCCATTTTCAGGAAGAACCATGAACAGCTCAAGCTGTCTACCAGTACCTGCATTGACTGTATGCATTTACTCATTTCCCTTCCCAAGTTTTCCTACATCCCTGCCTTGTCTTCACATGAAGAGGATGGGGCAAAAATACTTTGTTTGAAAATAGCCTTTTTTTTTTTTTTAAAGACAGAACTGTTTGGAACTGTTGTGAGCTTTTAAGAACTGGATGCTCTGTGGCTACTAGTTTTGTTACACGATGAAATCTAATTTGCTAGCAATTTCATTTCTATGCACAGTAGGAACAGAGCATGATACTACAGTGTGTCCGTGAAAAGAAATCCTATAGTGTTTGGTGTGTGCTCCAGCACAGAAGCCAGCAGTCTCAAAGTTATTCAGCTTCTCTCATACTGATAGAAGAGTTCTCAGGGAGGAAAGCACCTGTGTACGGTCTCTTGAAGAAGTCTCTTTACAATCTATACTCTGCAGGAAACTTATCCTGTCTTCTTGGGATCAAGTGCACCCTCAGCAGTTTGCTGATGACACCAAGCTGAGTGGTGCAGCTGACACAATAGAAGGAAGGGGTCCAGAGGGACCTAGACAGGCTCAGAAAGTGAGCCCATGTGAACCTAATGAGGTTTAACAAGGCCAAGTGCAAGGTGTTGAACTTTAGTTGGGGCAATCCCAGATATGAGTACAGAATGGGAGAAGAACCCCTTGAGAGCGGTCCTGTGGAGAAGGACTTGGGGGTCCTGGTGGATGAAAAGCTGGACATGAGTCAGCAGTGTGCGCTTGCAGCCTAAAAGGCCAAAAGTATCCTGGGCTGCAACAGCAGAGGGGTGGCAGAGGGGCAGGGAGGGGATTGTCCCCCTCTACTCTGTCCTTGTGGGGCCCCATCTGGAGTACTGTGTCCAGGTCTGGGCCCCCCACACAACAAGGATGCAGAGCTGCTGGAGTGAGTCCAGAGGAGGGCCACTAAGATTAATAAAGGGCTCAGGCACCTGTGCTATGAGAAAGGTTGAGGGAGTTGGGCTTGTTTAGCTTGGAGAAGAGATGGAGGGAGAACTCATTGCAACCTTCCAGTACTTCAGAGGAACTTGTAAACAAGAGGGGAGCTGACTTTTCACATGGTCTAATAGTGATAGGGCAAGGGGGAATGGCTTTAAGCCAAAAAAGGGGAGATTTAGGACAGATGTTAGGAAAAAATTCTTACTCAGAGGGCAGTGAGACCCTGGCACTGCTGCCCAGAGAAGCTGTGGATGCCCCATCCCTGGAGGTGCTCAGGGCCAGGCTGGATGGGCCCTGAGCAGCCTGAGCTGGTGGAGAGCAACTAACCTAAGGCAGGAATGTTGGAAAGCAATGATCTTTATGTTCCCTTCCAACCCACGCCATCCTACGATTCTATGAAAACATAGCTGTGCTGCTGAGGTTGCCTGCAAGAATGCAGTGGATAATTCCAAGCTGTTTATAAACCCATATTAAATAGCATCCAATAGTACAAGGAATTTCATTGAAACCAATGGGCACAGTGTGTGTTCAGAGCAGAGGAGGAACCAGGAAGCATGAGGCTATGGTTACTATGCCAATCCTTTTCCATCACACAACAATCTGATATGCTCAATTTAAACCCACTAATTTAACTGCTGAAGCTACCACACTTCTCACAAATGGTGGAACCCTTTTTTTTTTTTCCTCCCATCAAACCATTTTTTCACATCAATATTCTCTTCTTATAGACAGCCTCACAGCACTTGCAAGCATTAATTTCCAGACCATTCTGGGAGGCAGAGCCCTTTTCCTGTCAGATCGCAAAACTGAAGGTGCAAGTAATGTGTCTGGAAGCAGTCACTCAGCTGGCAGCAAAATGCTTCAGAGAAATTTGCCCTCCTCCAACTCCTGCTTCAGGACTCCAATCGCTATCAGCCTGAACATGCCACTGAAGTATTTCCAAAGGTAACCAATCTGCAATAAATAAGCAAAGATAAACATTTTACTCCTTTTATCAAGAGCTTTAAGACTTGCAAATCGTGTCTGCGGGACATCAAAAGAACACGTTCTTTACTGAAGAGTCAAACCTACTTCTTGCAGTTATGATTCACTGAAGAAAAAAACATGTTTTTAAGTGCTCAGCTGCCACAAAGATCTTTATAGACGTAAAAGGCTTTCATCTTTTAAACCAAGGCAATTTGGAGAGATTGCTTCAAGTCAAAAACATCCAGGCATTGGCAGGCCCCAAAGGATGGACAGACATCTGACTCTCCTGGAAGAATGTATCTTGTGAACGTGCTCGATAAAACAATTACATTCTTTCTAGGTAAGCAAGATTTAGCTGGCTCTAATTCAAGACTCAATTATAGTGTCTGTTAAAATACAGTTCTTCTTAATCATAGCTCTAATTGTGTTGTTCACTATTTCTTCCAAAACCACCAAGACAGTTTTCTGAGACAAATAATTTTGATTGAATTCCTTCTGTCGTTTCCTCACAGATTTATCTGGGTCTCACAGAAGTTGTGCAGATTTTTCAGAACATGGGACCAGAAAACTAGCACAACCCTATGCTCACCTGGCACAAAGCACTCCCACACTAAGCTGGTGTACACCAACCATACAGATACCTAGGTTCATAGATGAGTATATGACACTCTGCAATGTTATTCTGGATTTACATCAGTCTCTTTGAGAGCATTTTGGCAAATGTCTGGCTATTACTGCATACGTTTTACGCTGGGTTGATTTCGATCCAAGAAATAGAAGCAGATCTCTTTTCTTTTTGGCAAGTGTTATTGCAAAGGAATTGCATTATGTTTGTATCGAGTTAAGTGGAGATGCATTTTACATCACAGTAAATCAGGCATGTTCTATAAATCTATGCAGTCTGCTTTTGTTATTAAAAAAGGTATTAAAAAGAAAAGGCTTTCAACTACACAGATGCAAGCATAACTCTCACAGCATCACAGCACTGGCAAAGCTGAAGAAACAAAAATAAATAACACAAAACAATTTGGTAACACGTGGAAAAAAGAAGATCCGAGCCTGTCCCCAGATGGTTAGGAAAAGAACAAGTCATCTTTTGTTCTGCTTCCTAAGACAGAATCCATCTGTACAGCATATCTGAAGTAAATGGAGTAGTATTCTAACACTCGAATAGGGAATAACATAAAATCAATTTCTTAGTGTATAGTGTAATTTTGTGGTCACTGCCTGGACCTAAGAAGTCCAAGGAAAACCTTCTTTTATAGAAGTTTGGTTTAGTAATTAATGATTTAATGTGCCTTGATGGTCTTACTCCAAGAGATCTGTTGCAGCACACTACAAATGCTGAATGTCCAGTTTCTTCTTTAAGAGGGTAATTGCATTACCACAGATACACATGTGGGCAAGGAGGACAAAGACAAGGTTACGAATTCACCTTTACCACAAACTACCAGAGAATGTCAGTTCAGGAAGGGGAACAGCTGTTCATGAGGGTGGATAGTGATAGGACAAGGGGGAATGGTTTTAAACTGAGATGGGAGGTGTAGGTTAGATCTTAGGAGGAAGTTTTTCACACAGAGGGTGGTGACGCACTGGAACAGGTTGCCCAAGGAGGCTGTGGATGCCCCATCCCTGGAAGCATTCAAGGCCAGGCTGGATGTGGCTCTGGGCAGCCTGGTCTGGTGGTTGGCAACCCTGCACATAGCAGGGGGGTTGAAACTAGAGGAGCATTGTGGTCCTTTTCAGCCCAGGCCATTCTATGATTCTGTGATTATATGAATAATGACAGAAAAGCTACAGGCTGAGGAGCTACACACACAAATCTTATTTGCCCAGGTGGCCATGAGGGCCAACAGCATCCTGGCCTGCATTAGAAATAGTGTGGCCAGCAGGAGCAGGGAGGTAATCATCCCCCTGTACTCAGCACTGATGAGGCTGCACCTCGAGTACTGTGTTCAGTTTTGGGCCCCTCACTACAAGAAAGACATTGAGGCCCTGGAATGTGTCCAGAGAAGGGCAACGAAACTGGTGAGGGGTCTGGAGCACAAATCTTATGAGGAGCGGCTGAGGGAGCTGGGATTGTTCAGTGTGGAGAAGAGGAGGCTCAGAGGAGACCTCACTGCACCCTATAACTTCCTGAAGGGAGGCTGTGATGAGGAGGGGTTTGGCCTCTTCTCCCAGGCAACAAACAGGACCCGAGGAAATGGCCGCAAGTTGTACCAGAGGAGGTTTAGGTCAGATACGAGGAAAAACTTTTTTTCTCAGAGAGTGGTCAGGCACTGCAATGGCTGCCCAGGGAGGTGGTGGAGTCGCCGTCCCTGGCAGTGTTCAAGAGGCATCTGGATGAGGAGCTACGAGATGTGGTTTAGTGCTTGTGGTAGCAACGGTAATGGGAGGACGGTTGGATTAGATGATCTTGCAGGTCCTTTTCAACCTTATGATTCTATGATTCTATGCTTTGAGGGCACACCACCAAGAGCAGGAGGGCCAGAAATCACCTTCCCAGGATGAAGGTTTGACCACACAGTCAAAGCGCTCACAAGCCCAGCAAAGATTCTGTCATCTTCAGGGCCATTTCTCACCAAAAGCCACAGGCTGCATCATCTTCACCAATCTTTGAAAATTCGGCACTGCTGATTCCTGCTCCCAGAGTCAATAAATTTAAAAATCACAGGAAAGAAAACAGCAGCAAATGGCTCAGCTCTGTTGATACACTCCAGGACTAATGATACTGTAATTTGTTTACTGGCATTGCTATCACTGCTGCAACATAACCCGAAGACCCAATCAAGATTAGGAGGCCATTACATTAGGCACGAGGAAGGAGGCAGTCCATACCCCAAATTGCTGGCAATCTATCTCCACAAGGCAGACAAAGTACTACAATCATTTTGCAGACAGAAAACAGAAGGAGTGAGCAGACTGCCAAAAGCTTTCAGAAGCTTGCTCAAGGAAATCTATGACAAAAGCATGACATAAACCATCGCTGCTGGAAATGCATTTCGGTGCCAACTCACTGCCATATCCACTAATCTCATTACTTTGCTGTGTCAGGTTGCTTTTGAGACACAATGTAGATGCTGGATGATAAAAAAAAAATGGTTATATTAGTTATATTTCTTAACAAAGATATGGACATCTGAGCATATTCTCGTCACAGAAAAAGATCAGGACCCGGTTTCATATTCTCTCCCAGTCTTCCTATCTAATCACCTATTTGTGTACTTAACTAAGGCTGTGCCAAGCTGAAAAATTAGCAGGTGATTTACAGTACCAAGTTAGGCTCTAAGGCGCCTTATGGAAGGGCAATTAGGTACTCCTGAAGGGTAATCCAAAAATCCTGCTCTAATTGAACACAGCCAGGAGTTACTCCTAAGGGAGGAAGAAAAAAAATATTTGCTTAAACAGGATGTTCCTTCTAATCTGTTCCCTAATGAAGTTGCACCTTACCTCCTGCTGCCACTGGAACTTAGTCTTGTTCATCGAGGCATCACAATGTGTTTGTGAGTCAGACCACAATGCCTGCTCCTGGGGTTATGCATCTAATTGGAGAGAAAGAGGCAAAGCTGCCACATGTAACAGCCTGATAGCTGAAGTACTGGCAGAAAAAGTGTAAAACTCACAGTTCTCCCTCATCTGGAGGAGATTCCAGTTCTCACTTCCCTGTTCTCAGGGTTGTCAGACTAGAAACTCCTCTGGTGAATCCCTACCTTGAAGGTGCACGAATCAAACAATACAGAGGGTGACCAGCCAGGACTGTGAAGCTCTGCCAAATATGGAGGATAACAGACTGTGGTCCTCTCTGGACATTTGCTGCATTGCACTGGGATGCTCAGCCTCTCACCTGCTGCAGATGGACTGTCAGGACAACTCATACAGACAGCTTGCTCCTAAAACCCTTTCTCCCAGATGTGTTTCGGAATCAATTCACAGGCCTTTCACTTTTGCAGTAGTAGCCTGCTCCTGCCTGTGCTCTCTCTGCCATCACTCCTCATCCCATGGAGAATGGGCATCTATGGGACTCGAGGGAAGGCAAGATGGGGAAGTAAGGCAAAATAGAGCCCAAAGCCCACTCCCTTATTTGACTCTCATAGAATCATAGAATGGTTTGGGTTGGAAGGGACCTTTAAGACCATCTAGTTCCAACCCCCTGCTATAGGCAGGGACACCTCCCTCTAGACCAGGTTGCTCACAGCCCCATCTGGCCTGGCCTGGAATGCTTCCAGGGAGGGGGAATTTCTCCTTGGAAATTCATAACTTAAGCCTCTTCTTGGTCTCTTCCTCCTTGCAAGAAACTCTAAGAGCATGAATAACTAGCAAACAGACAATGTTTTTTTCTGCTCAAAATAAAATAACTTTTCAGGGAAGCAAGGAACCAACTGCATGCCAAGGAGCTGCATCACTTGTAATATGTGCACTGGTACAGGAGTGGTGATGGGCAATGCAAGAAGATGTGTGGCCAACCAAGCTGTCAAGATGATGCACCACTGTGTGGGAAAATCAGGGGCTAGAAGAAGTACAAAACGAATCCTACAGACTGCAATACAACTCTTCCAGCTCTCTCACAAGTGCCTGAACCAATCTGTCACCATTTTGCTAGTGGCTCATGCACCCCTTCTCTGCTGTATGTTCTGGATATCTCTCCAGATATCTCTGCAACTTAGCTACCTGCCTGGTAAAAGAGGACTGCTACGAGTGTGCTGAGGATAAACATGAAATACGATGGGGCCTAATGGGATCACACAAATAAGACAGATCATTTCAAGATGAATCCCAGACATGTCTGGACATCAGTACAAAGTCATATCGCATTCAGATAAAATTAATTTAATTAAAACTTGACATTTATATTTCATATTTTCCCACATGGAATCAGAGAATCACGAAGGTTGGAAAAGACCTCTAAGATCACCACCCCAACCCACCCCACCATGCCCACTGCCCACGTCCCTCAGTGCCACATCCCCACGGTTCTGGAACACCTCCAGGTATGGTGACCCCACCGCCTCCCTGGGCAGCTGTGCCACTGCAGCACCGCTCTTTATGAGAACAAATTTTTCCTAACATCCAGCATGAACCTCCCCTGGCACAACTTGGGGCCATTGCCTCTCATCCTATCTCTACTTACGTCCAAGAAGAGGCCTAATATTTTGCAGTCCATTGGAAGGAAACACCTTATCCATGAATCACGGGTTCCCTTTAAAAATATTGCTACCAAAGACAGCTTAAACAGCACTGAAAGTGAGACTGTGAGTTCCATCCGACATTGTTCTAATCTGAGAGTCAGAGAGCACAGCACCAACAGAAACATACATGGAGGAAGCACAATTTAGGCTGGGGATTGATTTAATGAGTTTTCATAAAGTCTTCTATATCAAAAGCCAGCTTACGAAAGCCTCAACTAAGACATCTGTCTAATGCCAAGAACAGCATGCAGCACCTTGCTCTCTTTCCACATTCATTGCTTGTACTCCCCCTGAAGTTGCCCAGCAGAACTGCACTCTGTGGCTGCCAGAGACCATTGCCACCACCTCTACGCACTGCCACCTCTGCATTCTTTGCCTCTTTCACCTCTGACATTCACATGTGTCTAAATCCAACTGGAGGTGGGAGGTGACAATTTTGTTTCAGGAAAACTTCTGAATTTGGGGCTGGAACGGAAATGTATCTCTCAGCACCTTCACAAAAATAGTTTCAAAACACCCATTTTCAGATCCAGGTTGCAGGAATACGTCTGCAAGAGCTGAGGCTGGCATGGGAGATCCATGTGTTTAACTTCCCCACTATTCTAACTCACATTAGAAACCCTACATAAAAATACTCTGAATATATAAATGTATACATGAGCAAACCCTGACTCCCCATATCCTAAGCCAGTGAGCTAACTGTGCTCCCTCTGAGGAGAGAGATTATTGAAACCATGTTAAAAAGCTTCTTGGAAACATAAATGTATATATTTATGTATATAAATATATATACCTTCATTAATTGTATCTAGTGAAAATAGTGATGTTTTACATTCTAAGGAAAAGACCTCATGAAATGGCAGCTTTCGGGCTGCAGAAGTCTTTTTTGGACGATTTACATAACTAAATACAAAAGACAACACTGCAAACTGATTTAAAGGACATTTTCCCTCTGTGCAAAGGTGCAGCATAAACAGCTCCATCAGCTAACTCAACGCTTAAGATTCATGCACACCCATAAAGCAGGTGTTAAGCAGACCTTGAATTGATCTCTTCAAACTGGAATGAATTCTACTGCCAATACACGGATTCTTTTAAGATATAAACAATCATTAATTGTGTGTATCAAGATCAGAGACTGGAAAAATACAAAACTGGCATTTGCACTGCTTCATGCTCGATTTCATTTGCTCATGGAATGACTTAAAGAATCGGGTCTGCAGATTCATCTGTCAACTTGTCCCCACTAAACACCACTCCTGACAAATTCACTAGCACACACATCTAGAAACTGCAGCCTGAACTACAAGTCAAACATTCAGGAAATCCATCACAACACAATTAAATCCATTATGAATGGCAGCACAAAGCAAAAAATCCAACAGCCATGATTGAACTGATACAGCACTCCTGGGCATAGGGCAGCTGGCATGGACACAACAACCAGAACACGCCTTACCTGTGTAGTGCACCACACACGTCTGCCCCTTCTTTGGGAACGTCCGTCCTGTTAAAATGATAACAGGTTATTGTATATTTTCTCTGTGATCCCTATAATTACACAGGGTGTATTTCAAGAAGAAAATGCCAGACTGAGATTTGTGTCTTATCAAACCACTGATCTGAGGGGCAGGAACTGGAAGGGTTTGGGTAGAACATTCCAGCTTGGCCAAGCTGTTAGACCAAATCCTGTTTTACTCACACCAAGTTAATTTTCCCTGTATCTGTGTGTGCATAATATATGCATTCACATTTCCCACGTGCAAAAAGACTGTCAAAACTTCACGGATTGCAACCTGAAAATTCTCAGAATGTCTTTGCCATTATTTTTTCAAATAAAGTCTTAGTTTGACATTGTAAAAAAAAAATCCATCTGTATTCCCGTTCCTAATGCCAGTCATTCAAGACAACTCAAGCAAGAGCATCTCTAATTAGCAGGGAAAGGTTTTTTAGAAAATCGTGTACAAAGACAGTTTAATCATAGAATTGCTCAGGTTGGAAAAGCCCTTACAGATCATCGAGTCCAACCACAACCTGACCATACTACCCTAACTAACAAGCCTCCGCTAAATCATGGCCCTGAGCACCACATCCAAACGGATTTTAAACACATCCAGGGATGGTGACTCAACCACCTCCCTGGGCAGCCCATTCCAGTGCTTAACAACCCTTTCTGTAAAGAAGTGTTTCCTGATATCCAACCTAAACTTACCCTGGTGCAACTTGAGGCCATTTCCCCTCGTCCTGTCACCTGTCACCAGTGAGAAGAGACCAACCCTGCTCTCACTGTAAGCACCGTTCAGATATTGGAAGAGAGCAACAAGGTCTCCCCTCAGTCTCCTTTTCCCCAGACTAAACAGCCCCAGTTCCTTCAGTTGCTAAAGTTAATGCTGGAGTATTGAGCTATGGTAGAGCAGGGAGATGCTGAATCCTTATGTGAGCCTGGCAGCTCCCCCTAAAACGTTCATCCTGAAAGGAAAAGAAGGCTTAACTTATTTCCTTAATGAAAAATGGAATTACTGTTTTCATGTTACCTGCTCCAGGTACTGCAGGCTGGGGGAAGATCTGCTGGGCTCATAGAGGTGCCGGTTGCACACTGGCTCAGCTAACCTTGATCTCTAAAGCAGTGCTGGCCAGGGGAGGGCCAGCAAGGGGAGACTCAAGAACTTAGGAAGTATGAATGAGACAAATGATTACTGAACAGCGTTGTCAAAAAGCTACAAAATAGGGATTCAGATAGAAACTAAGGCTTGTTCATATCATACTTGGTTCTCTGGCCTCCTTAGTCTGACTTAACACGAGAGCAAGTTATGCAAAATGCTGTGTAAATCAGCTGACAACACAAGCTGTGCATTCAAGACTCGTATGCCCAAACCACTAAGCAAGCAGCAGGAGAACAGGCTACCACAAACAGAGATCTGTGTCATGCAGGGGAGAAGATGGTGCTTCCGAGCATCATTGGAACACCCTGAGCAGCAGCCTGTGTGCATCTGCAGCCCCTCCAGCTGTGGGTGCAACAGTCAACCAAGAGAAATGATCAATATCTCCTTATTTGGGATAGCAGACGGCTTCCAAAGATGTAAGAGCTCACACGTAGTGCTGCACTCGGAGCCCCGCGGTACCCACACGGTGTTCTGATCCCACACCTGTGCACCCATCCCCGGGCACAGCGCGATGCCCGCGGATAAGAGCACGGAGTGAGAGGGCAGTTTAAGGCACACATGGAGGAAGCAGAGAGAACGGGCCGAGAAAGTTACACGGGGACGGACTTCAGCGAATTGTGTTGAGCCGAGGGTGAATCTGGGCTGGAGACGGATGGGGATGGTGGGATCTTAGGGGCTGCGGTCTCATAGGAATAATCGTAACAAAAAGCAGAGCTATGAAACGACAGAGCAGCCTGACCGCGGCTCTGCAGGGCGATGCCGCTCCCAGCCAGGTACCGGCTCCGGAGGAGGGATGGATGCTGCCCCAAATGGCCGCCCGCCGCCGGGAGAGCCGGCAGAGCGGCGGGCAAAGTTTGCGGCGGGGCGGTGCCGGCCTCAAGAGCCCCAATTATTGCCAGCGCTCGGCGTCGTGCAGCTGTCGGCGGATGCCAGAGGAAAATCCCCGGCCCCCGCGCTGCCCCCGCCGCCCGCCTCCCGGGACCCGGCGCTCCGGGCACGGCCGCTGCCCGGCGCCGGAGCTCCGTCCGACGGGAGCACCCCGCAGCCGGGCACCGTCGCCCCCCGCCCCGCAGGGCTGCCCTCCGCCTGTTCCCCGCTGCGGCGCGTACCGTCTCCCGGAGAGATGGTCTCGATCTCCACCCCCATCTCGGCGCTGGGCTCCGCTCGGCAGCCCTGGGCACGGCTCGGCTCGGCGCGGCTGGACCCCCAGTGCAGGCATGCCCCTCCGCGGCCGGCTGACAGGGGCCTCCCCGGCTGCCCGTCAGCCGCCCGCAGCCAATGCAGGGCAGGGGCGGGGAGGGAGGGGAGGGGGGCCGCCCGCCCTCGCCCGCAGCTCCCCGGGGGTGCGGGGCTGCTGTGCAGTGCAGTGCAGTGCAGTGCAGTGCAGTGCTATGCTATGTTGTGCTATGCTGTGCTATGCTGTATTATGCCATGCTATGCTATGCTATGCTGTACTATGCTAGGCCGCCGGCTGCGCGGCCCCCTCAGCGCGGGGAGGGCAGCGGCACCCCCGCCCTCAGGCACCGCCCTCAGCTTTAAAGAAGAAAATCTGTGTATGTATTCCATAGGTGCTCCCATGATGTGAGATCACAAGTTCATTTGCCTGTGCAAGAGCTGCAGCTGCTTCTGGCGGATTGGAGAATCATAGAATCATTAAGGTTGGACAGACCACCAAGGTCATCTAGTCCAGCCATCATCCTGGGCTGCCCTCACTGCCACATCTCCATTGTTCTTGAACACTTCCAGGGACGGTGATCCACCACCTCCCTGAGCAGCCCACTCCAATATCTCACCAATTTGAGAAGAAATGTTTCCTAATATCCAACCTGAACCTCCTCTGGCACAACTTGAGGCCGTCACCTCTTGTCCTATCACTCTTACCTGGGGGCAGAGGCCAACCCCCACTTCACCACATCCTCCTTTCAGGAGTTGTAGAGAGCAACGAGGTCTCCCCTGAGCCTCCTCTGCTCCAGACTGAGCAATCATAGCTTCCTCAGCTGCTCCCCATAAGACATGTGCTCCAGGCCCTTCACAGCTTCATACCTGCGATAAATGGAAAACACTATTTCTTCATAAACTATTGTGTATGTGAACCTTGCAGTTCCCACTGACTCAAAATAAATAGTTCTGTTTGCAGTCCTGTCTGCTCTGAGTAAACAAAGGCCAGGTTGGATGGGGCCCTGGGCATCCTGGGCTGGTGGGTGGCAGCCAGCCCATGGCAGAGCATTGGAACTTGATGGGCATTAAAGTTCCTTCCAACTGCTGTCATTCTATGATTCTAAATATATATTTTTAGTAATCTTTGTTATCACAGATATTGAACAACAGACAGTGTTGTTATTTCTCATCTTATTGTACTCACCAGTGGAATTGAGGTCCTCAAAGATAGTGGTGTTAAGAACTGCATAGCAGATGAAGAACTTGGAAGAGAAGGCTGGAGCAAGGAATGCCCCATATCTTCAGGAAAGCCTCTGAAATACAAGGGAAAATGGTTTAGGATTGGCAGAGGATTGGAGGAGAGGCAAAATGAACAACAGGGCCAAAAGGGAAAGTCTTTGAATGACCAAGAGAATTACTAAAACCAAGTTACAGAAATAGGAGATTAATGCTTTAAAGAACACTCTTTCAAAGCTATTGCATCACATCCACCTCCTCCTCTGTTGGGAGGTCTGTGTCTCAACTATAAAGTCCACTAGTCTCAGCTTTCAAGGCTCTGTAGAGCTCACCTTCTGCAGAGTTCACCTTCCCACCATGCATCTTTCTATCCTAGCAACAGAAACGGCAGCCTGGAAAAGCAGGGGAATCTTCCTTCCCAAATATGATGATGGAGCCATGTGACCCCAACTTCTAACATTCCGCAGTGGTCACAAAGTGGGCACAGTCATTGTGAGGTATTTCAGAAACCCCAAATCTCAGAGTTTAACAGCAGAATATTTCATTTTCTTTATCTTAAACCCCCGCAGCCAGCCTGTTAGAAACTGCATTTCCACTTCTAGGAAAACAATTAGTTTTTAGATTTTAAGAGTGTTTTAATTTCATCCATAGTTTACTTCATAGTGTCTGTATTGTAAAATCCCATTCTTCACTGTTTTTAAAATCTACAAAGGATCTACAAATCACGTGTGATAGATCCCATATCCGCACAAAGAAGACCAAAGCACTAAATTGAAAAATGGAAAGCATGCATCCTGCAAGCATACAAATTCATAGATGTCACAAACAAAAGAAACAACAAACAGACAACACACACCAGCATCCTTGGTGAAGATCTCACGGCGCTTTTATGGCAGTCATGGTCTTGTTTTGATCTTCAAGGGACGAGGTGAAGTCAGCCTGGCTATGCACAGGGAAGAGCTGCAGCTCATCAGGATACACACCCCTAAATGCTAGACACATTGGTTTCTAGAGAAATGAATTTGATAGTTTGTGCTCAGAAATGGAGGCAAATAATCCATGGCACCAGGACCTAAGGGAGAGAAGAGATCAATACAATTTGCCACTTCCAAAAAATGTCGGTTTAGATTAATGTCTTGAACTGAACTCACTCTTTCCCAAGCTTCTGTCTCCCCAATACAAGACCCTGACATAGTAGAGCCAGTTCGGTAAAGGGCCACCAACATGGATAGGGCTGGAGAATGTGGGGGGGATGAGGATCTGGGGTTGTTCTGCATAAGACAAAGCTTAGGAAGGGCCTCTGCTGCTGTCTGCAGCTCCCTCATGGGAGTGGAGGTGCACAGCAAAAGGACAAGAGGTAGTGGACACAAGTCACAAGGGAATTTCCAACACAAGGGAAGTCTTCACAAGATGAGTTACCATACAAAGCCTTGGGGAACCGGACCAAACCTTTGAACTAGCTGGTGCACCAAGCAGTTACACCATATGGCCTCCAAAGATCCCTTCCCTTCAGCTGCTTTATGAGCCTGTAATATTTTTCCCATAGAATGAGGAAGAGAAGGAAGAAGAGCAGTGGTGGTGAGGTGAACCGCACAGCGTTAATCTTAGCTGAAGAAATGCAATTACAACTCACGGCTCTGGAACAGACTGACTGCATCACTAAATCACTTTGGTTATGTTTGCAATGCATAATACTCCAAACTGGCTAATATGTCTACTGGGCAATGTACAATGGTACGTGTAAAAAGTAGTGGGCATTTCACATGCCATATAAATATGAAATTGCAGCATCCATCCAGCTAATTAGCACTGTGTAGATTGTTGCGTGGATGTGCTTCACTGCCTGCCATTTGGAAGCCAGCTTGCTGAACTGAATTTCTACTCCGAATTGGAGTATTCCCCCTATATAATGAGGATGATAATTCTCTCTCGTCTGTTTAGATTGCAAACAGTTGAAGAGCAGAGGTCCTCTTTTATAATAAATAAATGTAACGGCTTGGGGCCCAAAGACTAAACCCAGGGTCATGCGGTGTGCTCTCACAGATAAAATTTCTCATAATAATAATATCACAAGCAGACAGCCCAGGGGGATTAACTTTTCTCTTTCATCCAATCTTTCATAACAAAAATAAAAAGGGATAAAAAGAAACGTAAGTCTATCTTTCACGCTGAACAAAACAGAACTGGAATCCTATCTATAAACAGTACACCAATTATTCCAGCTCTGTCATTTCCTCGCCATGGAAGCGACAGAGGGGTCACTCTGAGAATCTTTGTATTTACAATGCAATACATTTACTGCTTTCTCCCAGTGAAACTCTTTTCTCTATAGTTTTGGTATTTATTCTGCATTGTGAGGAAATGTCACTGGCTAGACGTGTTGGAAGCGGTTCAAACAACAGGAGAAAACCAAGCAAACCGCAAATATTAGCTACAAGCTCCTGATTAGCCTTCCGATGATTCTGGAAAATGTAACTGAGGAAAAGAAATTAACTGGCATTCTCAGTCCTCCAGATAAATGAGTCAAGGGAGATGAATAATGGATTCAGAAAATTAAGGCTCTATTTGTTTTCCTTCATTCTGCATGTGAAATTATAATGCTGTTTAATGAGTTTCTAGAACCACCAGACCAAAGTGATGTGAAGTTATAAAGAAAAGACCCGGAGGCAGAAAGGTACACCCACCAGGTCTACCATAGGCCTGTGTCCAAACAGCACAGATGGACAGCAGCAGGATGTTAGCACTCTTTAATTATTATGCTTGTATTCGACGACATTCACTGACCTATTTGTCTGTATTGGTGGGGAGAAATAGGGAAGTCCTGTTACGTCGAACTAGCAGGAACTTTTGTAGGAAAGACCAAGCCAAAGGTAATTTGTTACAAGGGTTTCCAAATACAGCTGGGATGCAGCTTTGTTCACATCCTTCTGAAAATGTCCCTTCATCATCCGTAAAGCAGAACAGTTCTACCAGTGAAGGCAGCAGTGAAAATGTTCACGATACGTTCCATCAGAAGTGTTATCATCATACGCATCCCATACTTGAAGCAAAATTAGATTCTGAGAGAGACCTGGTGATCCCTCTCAATCAGTATTCTCAACCATGGCTTAACTGCTCGAAAAAATACTAGAATCCACTTGACTCAGAAGCAGCCAATTTTGATATACTTTATTAAATTTGCTTTCTAGTGCACTTTCCAAAGTAGATGTTGCCAAGAGTTTGACTTGGTTGGTCTGCAATGTCAATGAACCAGTTTTGATACAGGATTATATCAGAGTCCTACTGTCCTGAGTCCTATTACAACCATAAATTGCTTTTCCAGTACAGACACATTCTAAGTGGCCTTTACAAATTATCAGGCTAGGACCAGTATATACCTTCTGTTTACTTCATTGTGTGCGATGGAAAATATTAATAGATATTTCCTTAAGAACAAATAAATGTAATGCTTATGAAAGAAAAAGACTGGCACTATTTGGAAGCTAAATGCTGACTTACAGATGGAAAGACCTATTAGATCATTCCTTCCCTCTCTTTGCCAAGACAGGAACGTTTTCTAAAGAACATTTCATACTCTTCTCTGTACTCTAATTTTAATAACATAAGTGCTGGAGTTTCTATCACTTTCCTTGAGATTCTATTCCACACAAACATTGCTTAAGTTCAGGAAATACTCATTTTTAAGAACACCTTGGAAAAATTTGTGGCTGCTTTGTACAGCAAGCACAAGAGACTGGCATATACAGACAGTGGTTTGAAGCAGAGGGGCATTCAGCGCTGGGTGAGGTGTGGGTAGGAAGCATGCAGCTCTAGAAAGGGCTGTCAATGGGCTGATCATTGATAAGTTTGCTAGCTGTAATAGACATGCATGTAATGCCTATCTAACCATGTCTAGGCATTCATCTGCCCATAACCACGTCCTGTCTGAGTGCATCAGCTAGACTCATAAAGCAAGAATCATTTGTCTGTTTTAGGTACCTTAGAGTGGAATGAATCATGCCCTAAAAGTGTCAGTTTCTCACTAATAATTTTTAAATGAGTCAGTAAGCAGAGGGTCAGACTTAGACAACCAAGCTGTTTGTGCCAGTAGCTATGTCAGAAAGGTGAGGCCCAGCTCAGTTGCCCTGTGGGAGCTTGGGTACTACTTTCCTGTAGGCAGCTATATGTATATAGCTCAACTTCAGCATGTTAACTGGGGAGATGAATCCCATCCCTACAATTAAAAGTGAGCTGAATCTCATTCTCTGTGATTGTGTTTGCACAACTACCCTCTACGTGCCTTCCTTCCTAATTCCTCACCTACTTTGCTTTAGCATTGTGAAAGGCAGAAAAAGTTGAGCCCAGCAGAGGGCTTCGAGCCCGAGGGTGAGAGCAAGAATGAAGTGTCCTTCCGCAATGCTCTGGTTCTCCTCCCCCACCCCCATGGACCCAAAGTCTCACCCTGAGACCCAGGAAGCTGTGACATCCCTGCCTGGAGTCTCCTTAGTTTGAATATAGCCTGCATAGGAAAGCTGAAGGCTTTACTTTAAATAATAATTAATTTACATAATGTTTTGAAATTAACCAGGCTTCTGAACAGTTTGCTTGAACAAATTTATTTAAATAACACAACCACTCATTAGCTCTTTCCCACTTTACCTGACACGTACCTTGCTAGCAAAAAAAGAGCAGCTGAAATCCTATTTGGAGAGCAGTAACAGCACCCAGGCATAGCACTGTCAGAAGGATGCTGATTTACATCGTGTGATCAGTAGATCTGCTCTGATGGATTACGTATTTTGTATCTTTATTAACTGCACATCATTTTCACATTCTGTTCCAGTCAGCTTGTGACAGATAACTGTTTTTTAGAATCAGATCTTGAGGAAAAGAAATGTCAGTGTGGAAAAATAAATACATTACTCAAGCTGCTTGAAAGTATTGAACTCAATGACACATCAACTTAAATTGGTGAAATCATGGTGGGTAGCTTTAAATAGAAATGTTTTTGAAGTAGAAATATCACAAAGCATTAGATATTTTATACATTTGAGTTAAATTACTATTAGAAAAATTATTACTGTTATGTTTTCATTACATATTGAGCTGGATCTGTCTTCCTTTGAAGTCACCAGGAATATTAACATCAATTTAATTAACTCGAAGCAAGATTTAGCCCAGAAGGAGTTGTTTTACCGTGAACAAAGGAGAAAATGAAGTCTGAAGTCTCAGCTTTTCCAGCAAGGCACTGAACTCCGATCCACAGAGATACTTAGATACCTATTTTCGCCTAGACTGGAAATAGGCAAGTAAGTATATTTAAGAGCCTGCATCTCATTAGCTCTGATTCATATTGAATGCAAAAAGTATTCACCATTTCCCAGGAGAGAGAAGTGAATAATGGGTACAGCAATGTGAGAAAACAGCACTATAAAATCACAATTATAGAAAGAGTATCACAACCTTTGCAACTACGAGGGCTGGATTTGGTTTTCCAACACTCATTGTGAACTATGGGAACTTAACCCCTCTCTTCAACAGCTATGTGCTATTAACATAAATGTTAATGAACACACCATTAGTGGACTGCATTCAGTCTTGGACTTTGTGTGGTACTTCTAACAACCATTGATGTAGACGCAGCCAGCAAAGGTGCCACCAGCTGGAACACCTTAGTTAAAGCAAAGCTAATCAGAGGCACTGTTACGTGAATAGGATCAGAATCTAGCTCAGTATCAGCGTAGAGGCTGTGACTGCTTGATGAACGACTCAGATTACTAATAGATTACTCTTCTTGTTGCTTTCTCGAGTCTCAAAGGAAAACTAAAGTATTGCCAGGGCAGCTTTCAATTACCAGCCTTTATTTCATGTATTATATAGATCTATGCATGCCAAGGTGACACAGGAATATTATTAAAAAGTTTTACCCATTTCCAGAAAAATAGATGAGTGGAATGAAAGGAACATCCCCCTCCCTGGTTGTATCTGAAATGAGACTGTGTCAAACAAAATCTCTTTGTGTCTTTCATGCACCTTCTATCTGCATCTGGAACTTGATTTGATCCAGAGTACACTATTTCAGTTCTGTCCCCATGGTATAACTCCAGTTTTTTCCCTCTGTATATTTTACAAGTCTTCTATTATTTAGAAAATTGTTTAAAGACGAACTCTGAAATGTCATCATATCTCAAATTGCTTTCCTTGTGTGTTGTGTTTATGGAGGTACTCAGTGATTCTCTTTGCACATTATTCTCTCCCACTCAAAAACCCACAGAATGAACCAGGGGAGGAAATTCTCGTTGAGATCCTCAAATGCTATGCCAGTGGAGCCCAGCGTTCAAACTCGATTGCTAGAGAGTAAGCCTTGTGGTGTGTCCAAACCCTGCAGCTTTCAAGGAACATGAAGCCTTAGAGATTTACTAAAAGGCCCCAGCAAACTCTTCAAAGGTTTTGTGTCCCCATAGCCTGGCTCCTGTTGGCCTTATCTTGAATTCACTCTATTTGTGTTACAAAGGCACAGATCTCTGAATCTCCTTCGCTGTAAATGAACGGTGTAACTCCATATCTCCTAAGCCCTTTTACTGATTGGCTTCAAACTTTCCAGAAAAGTTCTACTTCAGATATAAAGATGTTCTATGGTAGGAAACAGGAGATGAGTTGCCTTAATGAGCTAAAGATGCTAGAATCTGGGGGCAAAGAAGACCTTAACATCAGACAGAGCAGAAGTACCTCTTTATGAAATAAGCCGTGAATATGTCATGCTACCTCATTTTCACGTCAGTGAAACTTTGTGACTGCTGTCACGTTAATATCTTGCCAAATTAACAAAAAATAACCATAAGTACAACAGCAGAAGTCCTGTGTCCTGGTGCTGTCAGAGTTAGTTGCTACAAGCTACAAGTATTTTTGAGACATTGTTGTTAGTGGGACCTCACAGAATCACAGAATGGTCAATGTTAGAAGGGCTCCACAGAGTATATAAAGGCCATCTGTCCAACCTGGGCCACCCACAGCAGGGTGCCTGGGCCCATATCCAAGTGGCTTTGGAGATCTCCAAGGAGGAGACCCCCAGTCTTCCTCATGAGTAGTCCATGATCTCAAGGTGTCGGCATAGCTGGCAAAGCACACAACTTTGTGAAACCTTTTCTGAGCATTTCAGTCATGCTACTGCAGAAGTTCCTGCATCAAACCTGCATTTTAGTTTGCTGGAATCCAGCTGCAACATTGTTTTTTCAGATGATATTTAAGGCACCATTTAGAATGTAGATGAGGTGGCTGTGCTAAAGAATAGCTTTATCAGTCTCATTAAAATACATCCAGAAGACAGCAAAGCAGCTAAATGGCCTTACTTTAAACCAAAACAAAAAATATCTTATTCAGGCTCTGCAAATTCTTGGAGCTGCTGGGATTATATCTTAATGTAATCTATTCATTATAACTATTATGGGTAAAAAGCTACTGCTATATAGGAAAGAATAATCCTGCAGCCGCTTTGAGGAAGTGAATAGTCAGAACTCCTAGACAGCCAGGGGTGGCAGTCTGGCATCTGAAGCATGGCCTGGGCATCTGTGTCAACAATTGGTAAGGTAAAAGCAATAAAAAATATGCTTTCACTATGAGCACAGAGAGGGACCAAAAATTTAGAAGTCCTGCACAAAAAGTTATCTTCTAACCTGTGAATTTAGCTTAAACATAATAATAATAATAATTTTTACCTGTTCCAGTCATCACTGCTGGCTTGTCCTTGATGAAGATAAAATATTCTGATCTTGAATGAAATGTTCATGAAATCATCTACAAAATGAAATGGCTGTAAATGAGAATACAGTCTGATTACTGTACTTAAATTTGGGAGTTCCCTAGTGGTATTCACCATCTTCAGTAAGAACACCTTGAAAAAGGACATTAGAACAATTTTTCCAGCAGAATCCAACAGGAAATCTCCTTTTGACAGGCAGTGTTGTAAAGATACATAAACTATACATAAAAAGTATTATAAAATATATGAAGTATTTGTGGGCAATATTAGTGGTAGGTGGACGGTTGGATTAGATGATCTGAGAGGTCTTTTCCAACCTTAGTGATTCTATGATTCTAGAGTTCAGCCAAAGATACAGAATGCATACAGTTGTCTTAAACCTCTTGCTGTAGTTATTACATCCGTCAGCTGAAAACCTTTGCCCAGGTATAATTTATTTACATTAGTCAAAATCAGTGTTTCTTTGCAGCTGCAAAATCTGACCCAGTAAAATGAACATTAATCAGATGTCTGCTTTGAGAATATTTGTCTTTTATTTTTTTTTTATTTCACCTTTCTTCATCTTCCTATAATTACCAGCAGAACAGAATGTAATTTCTCTTTTCTACCTTCATTTCATAACCACTGAGGTCTTAGATATCTGAAATGTACTATCCAGTGGAGATTGCAATCTGCTTTGTGCAGCTCTCGGATATATTTAAATCTTCTTTTACCCTTCAAAGGCTGGTTGAAAGAAGTGTCAGGCCATTATTTCAGGCTGTAGCTTAATGCTTAGGTTTAACAGTATATGATCTCTCTCCACTGTTCACCAAAGACCTTCATTCAGTGAAGGTCAAGGTATTAGAATGCTATTTTTAAAGATACACCCAGCAGTAAAGAGTTAAAAATAGACTCCTACAAAAACGTCCAGTAATTGGTTAAATCTTGTTAGGCATCACATGAAGATGATAACTCCTCCCAGGAAAAGACATAGCAAAAGCAGCTTTGACATGGATTTATACTTAGAAGAGCAGCTGCAGGCTTACTGGGAAGGAGTTCACAAGACAGGCTCTTCGACAACTAGCAGAAAAGGAAAAAACAAAACAGCTTCATTCTGCAAAGGAAGGGAAGGAAATAAAAGATATTTTTTTCCTCATCGTGATCTGCAAATGAATTCCATGGATTCTTGTCTTTGGAACAATCACCAATAGACAGAGAGCCTAAAAATATGGAGCTGGGAAAGGCGAAACTGTTGAGAACCGGCCTCAATGCTTTATACCAAGCCATCCATCCTGTGCACGGAATTGCCTGGACAGATGGGAAGCAAGTGATACTGACTGCTTTATACTATCATAATGGAGAGCTGAAGTTTGGAGACTCAAGTGTTGTCGGTCAATTTGAACACGTGCATGGGCTTTACTGGGGCCCGTGTTGCTCTACAGAGACCCCAGCTCTGCTTGCTGTTCAGCATAAAAAGCATGTTAGCGTTTGGCGGCTGGGCCACAGCAGTGCAGAGAAAAACAAACCCTTGATTTCTCAGACTTGTGAAATCGGTGAGCCGTTCCCGTTGCTTTCCCAGGGCTGTGTGTGGCATCCAAAAAAGGAGGTCTTGGCTGTCCTTACAAAAAGAGATGCTTCAGTCTTGCACACTGTTCGAACGGACAATACCAGAGTTAAGGCAGATATCAAAAGCAGTGGGCTTATTCATTGCGCTTGCTGGACTAAGGATGGTAATCGCTTAGTAGTTGCCATAGGCAGTGCCCTGCATTCCTATATATGGGATGATGCTGAAAAAACTCTAAATGCCTGCTCCTTTTGCCCAGTCTTTGATGTGGGAGGCTATATCTGTGCTATAGAAGCCACACTGGATTTCCAAATTGCTGTAGCTACTGAGCTTCCTTTAGATAATATCTGTGGTTTGAACACGGGGGTTACATTTGATATGCCATCTGGTGCTGAAACTAGTTCTTTAACCTCGCAGTCTACTACAGCACTTGGTGATGAAGAATACTCCATGGACCTGCGAAGAAAGTCCACAGACTCCGATAGATCGGGCACTGTTGATTCAGTAGCTTCTTCTTCATCAGGTCCTTTGGATTTAACCCACATCCTTGCAAACCACCGTCGGTCTGATCCCAGTCCTCTCATTACTCTGAAACGCAAAGACTCTGCAGCAATAAACGGTCAAGATTCTTCTTACCTGATCTTGGTGACTTTTGAAAGGAAGGTAACCACCACCAGAAAAGTCAACATCCCAGGTATTCTGGTTCCTGATATAATGGCTTTTGACCTCAGAGCTCAGATCGTGGCAGTAGCCTCTAATACTTCTAACATTGTTTTGGTGTATTCAGTAACCTCTTCCTGCATGCCTCATATTCAACAAATCCAGCTGGAAAAAAATGAAAGACCAAAAGGCTTATGCTTTTTGACAGATAAACTCTTATTGATATTAATCGGGAAGCAAAAATTCCCTGAGCCGAGTCTTATTCCATCTTCAAGTTCGGACAGGTATGTAATGCGCTTGATGATCAAAGAACTGATGCTGGAAGAAGATGCTTCAACGCTGCCAGACACTAAGCAGCATATGCTTTATAACTTTGTATCATCTGTGAACATACCTGGAAAAAGAAAGTTCTTTGAAAACCTTGCCACAGAAGACCAACATCAAAGCAGAGACCTGTTAATACCAAGAAGTACAGTTATTCAATCTCCCAGCGGTAGGAGAAGACTCATCGAAGAAGTGAAGAGCCCTAGTTATGAGCAGAGCTCTTCATCAAGTGTTAGTGACTTGGAGGAGAAAAAGCTCCCAGGTGACCCCTCTGTTGCCTTGGAAACTTTGGATGCTGAACCTATCAATCGTTCAATGGCTCTTCTTGGTTTTGGAACAGCTACCAGGCTTTCCAGCAGAGCAGCTTCTCCTAAAGTGCAGTTCAATGTAATTGAAGAAACATCAAGTACTCCTAAAAACAATTTGCCAAGTGAAAGAGGCATGAGTCACATATCTAGAAATTTAGAGAGACTTTGTGGCAGTTTCAATGACTTACAACTGAGTCTTTCTGAAATAACAGACTTTGCTAAAAACGGGAGAAGGGTATCTTTAGCCTACCCAAGTTCACAAGAACCACCGGTCATCCATATCACTTACCAGGTAAAGTTTTCATCACCTTAAAAACACTGTGATGGGGCGCTGATGTTTTAAACTCTCTTTTATTTGTATCACTTAAAAACAAGGGGATGCAGTTTGATTCTTGTCAACTCATGAGAAATGTAAACTGAGTTTGGCATCAAGTTTAGTTTAAAATGGTATTATAATTTATTATTGAAACAATAACTAAGGATATTGTCAGTGACTTAGAGGATATTTCACACAGGAGGTCTGTGTCTTCTTTGCACAACTTCTAAGCAAAAGAGTCTTGCATAGTAGCTGCTTTTGGGTGCAGCTATCAAATTAGAGATGTACAAATAATGTACAAATAATGATGTTCAAAAAAGATTTATGTGCTAGCTTAGTGTAGAGATGAGCCTACAAGTAGCCATAATTAGGCATCCCCGCTAGGAACCTAATCAATTCAAACCTAAGCTCAAATCCAAAATTTGAAGGTAGCTAGACTCTCATGAAGGCTGAAACAAAGTAGTAAATCTCAAGTTATGGACAATTCAGACGCAGATGATACAAAGTTGGCTTATTTCTACTTGTCTCACTGCGGGTCTTTACACAGCTGGACATAATCAGTTTGCAAGTATTACCACTTCAAATTTTCAGAAAAAAATCTGTCAGTATGTAATTCTCATTTCATTAAATAAAGATATGAATGTCAAATCACCATGTTCCCATCCCACCCTTGTTTTGGCAAAATTCCTACTGGCTTCAATAAGAATTTCAGCTTGGGAACATAGACTGTGCAATTATTTCTTGCTATAATTCTTAGTATTATTAGCAGTAATACCAATATTATACTGATAATAGTTTTGGTCGTGCTAATACTAGTCGTGTTGCTGCTAAAACTGGGGTTCCTTTCAGGATGTTGATGCCAATTTCAAATTGATTCTTATCTATTACAAGATAAGCAGAATTATGCCAAGTAATACATTTATTTCATAGTGATGATGCCAAAGTACCTGTTTCTTAAAAAGATCTGACTCACAGCTATACAGCCTCCTTTTACTTGGAAGGGTAATACAGACATCTAAATATCCCTCCTTAAACACTCATTAAGAGAACCACGACTCCATTCAAAATATTCATTAGTTCTTAGCAATTGTTCACTTGGCATTTTAGCAGGTTCTAGTAAGCTAAGTAGACTGGATAAAAGCAAAGCTTTGGATCTGAATTAGTATCATAACTTTGATATATTATATGAAGTCTGGTGAGAAAAACAAGATGCCTTTTGAAAATAATTTAGGATTTTGTTTGCCAAGAAGCATGCTCTTCTGTTCTCCAGCATGTTCAAATTAATTCTGTTTTCTTAATATAAATCAACTTATTTATTTGACAAGCAGCTCTCTTGGATTCGATAGGATTAACCTTTCCAAAGAGAAGTTCTGGTTGTGACACCTAACATTAATCTAAGATCTGAATTCACTGTGCACGTGTTGACTTACACATGCAGTAAGAAATAATTTTCTGGTTCTTCTCTTTGGGAATAAGACGAAGATAATAAAACCAGTGGGCCTAAGATACTGCCAGACTAACTGCATTTAGAAAAGCAGTCTCTTATTTATCTAAGCAGGTTAATTTCACATTGAGCCAGAAGAAAGCCCTTCTAGTACTACATTATAATGACTCAGAAAAGGTGCCACTTTATGGCTTTCCAAAACACGTAGCTTTTCTGTTTGAGCCTCACTTTTAATGCTTTGCATAGCTCCGCTCCTCCTCTGAAATCTAACAGGATCACAAAATGATGCCAAAAGATAATGAAAAATAGACTGATGGCAGAAAGGTCTCCAGACAGAGAAGGAAATATTTGCTTCGTAGGCAACTAATAATTTTTTCAGAAAATAGTTGTTTTGATTTGTTTGGATTGAGACATCTGAACCTTGATTCTCCTCCAGGAGTTGATTGGCACTCCGGGAGCTCAGAGAGCAGCTGGGCTGTGGGTTCCAGCCAGGCGCTGTTCACAGTGCAGAGAGTCAGGAAATAGCTTTATTGCCTTATGATATAAATATCAGCCAGTGGAAAACATTCTAATCTTCAGGAACACTGCAGTTCAGTCAATAATATGGCCATTATCTGTCAACTTTTTGTGCCAAGTCCGCGTCCTCTTAAGTGTCTGCATAATTCCCAGCACAGCAGAGGCCCAATCCTGACTGAGAAATCTTTTGTGCTATGAAGTATAATGATCAGTACTACATAACCACATTTACACATTACAAACGTCAAAGTTTAAAACAGTATAGAAAAAAAAAAGCAGCAATAATTAACAGTCAGTTATGAACACTGCTGTGCAGAAGCAGTACTGACATACAGAAAGATTCCAGTTCTGCTTAGAAAACCCTAACATAAACCAGAATGTATGTTACTTAATAATTCATAATGTCTGCTTACTAAACAGTCCTCAAAACCTTTGTTTATCCTGTTAGTGCTAGCCTGCCCATAACTTCTCTGAAGTCATGTCCGTGCAGTACTACCAGGATTTATATGCTTTGTAGCCCACGGCCATAAAAGAAAAACATGATCACTCACACTTCGGAAATGTCACTGCACTATCACTTGTGTAATAGCATTCAGCCACCAGAGGTGATTTGATCATTCAACCCTGAAAAGCAAATATTATTGCTCTTTCATCACATACAGACTTGTGATTCAGGCTAGCGTGGGAGGGCAGACAGACAGATGCAATAAGAAGATATTATTTAACAAGAAAAAAAGAAGAGAGAGAATTTATTTCTGTTTCATTCTGCAAAAAAAAAAAAAGATACTTTTCTTATCCATTTTCTTATCCATCTCCCAGAAAAGAAACAGCTGCAGAATATTTAAACTAGCCTCATTCAAAAGCTAATTACAGTGGAAATAAAGCCAATCTGGATTTGAAAATAATGGCATTTAGGCAAACCTCTCCAGAAGGAGTAAGATTCTTTTTCATCTGAGGAGTATCGTAAAACTCCTACATTTTGCTCACAAGCAGTATTATGTCAAAAATCTGTATTGCTGAAAGCACGTATTTCATGACTGAGCTGGAAATAAATTTCTTTTCAGCAATTGGTCACCAGGATTTCCCTTTCTTAACCTTGGCCAACAAGTGTATACACATCAATTTGTCCTTTTGTAATATCTTTCTACAGTTCACCATAGGAAGTTTTATCGACAAGGTCAGCTATGAAATAAACAATTTTTACGCAGAGCTGGGAGATAAATAGAAGAGGTCCAAACACATCACACTAAATTTTTTTTTATACAAATATATGAAGTAGAGATAAAGGAGGAGGGCTGTATAACGGTGACAGTGAAGTGAGCAAAGACATAAGGAGTAACCAAGACTTCAGTGATCAGTTGTAAGAAGAGCATCAACCTCCTGAAAAAGCAAAGGGCAATTTTGACTAGAGTTGAGCAATAGAAGGTTATGAAAATGATGGAAGAGGAAGGTGTTCTGACTGCTCCCCAGAGTAAGAGCTAGTCATCTCAAAGTTTAGAAGGGAGAGATTTAGGATGACCATAAAAGACCTGCAGTAGTCAAGATGAGGTGTGACTAATGCACGGGCAACATTTTGAGCAAAGGATGAAGAATCTGTTAAGAACAAATTCTGACGACACTGCTGTGAAAGTGATCAATAGCAGACCAGCAGGGTCTGTACAGGAGATGTGACACCTTTGATCAAGCCAGATCATTTGGTTGTCAGAAACATAGACACGAAAGACAAAGGAATATGTAATGTCAGAAATGCAGCCAAGTTTTTGTACTGAAAGAAAGTTAAGATTCAAGTTTTTTTTAAAAACACAGTGCTCAAAGATCATGGAAGCACATGCATGAGGGAATAAGGTGTATCTTAGATAACGAGACACCTGAAACATTAATTGTAGAGCTATCAACAGGGAGCCAAGAGCAGAGAAGTCCTAGAATTGTATCATTGGAAGAGCTGAAGTCCTTCTGCGTGCTATAAATGCAAACTGCACTGGGATTTAAACACCTCTGAGCACCTCAAATCTCTTCTAACTTAAACATTTGACAGGCTTATACTTCTCTCACAGGTTAATTAGGGTTGCAGTTGGAATGTCCCACTTAAGGGCTTGCGAGGATACTGAGAACTCCACCAAAATAAAATCAGGATCCACTAAAAGTGGAACTCATGACAGAAAAGGGAACCAGTCCAGGCTGCCAAACTTCATGGGTGGTACCTGTAGCAGTGCTGCACAAAGCTTCCAGACAGGCAGTACCTTGAATATCAGAAATCACAATTCTTATTCCTTTTCAGTGCTCTTCCTCAGCCATTCAATTATCTTTCATTGTCTTCTTAGTCAGATCCCTCATGTCTATATGATTTGACAGTTGTCTTGCATCCCACACAATGAATGTGGGGGCAAAGCAAGAGCGAGCTGACTAATAGGTACTAAGGCATCACAACTGAAACTTCAATGAAACACAAACCAAAGAGCTGAAATTGAGGGTGTAAGAAAAAGAAAACAGAGTTCTAGGCAACCACAGCCCTTCTTCATCTAACAGTGCATAGATAGGATTGACTAACCTGATACTTTTCCTTTATAAAAGAACAGATTATTAACACATGAAGAATATTTAAAATATCTGTGGTTCAATGTAGCACTCAAAATTGTGCCATAGGGAAAATTATTGGTTCGACAGCAGAGAATTGTGATTAATAGAAGAAGTGTAAGATGGTTACCTATTTTAGCGGGGGGGGTTGGACTCTGACCTCTCAAGGTCTCTTCCGACCCCTGTGATTCTGTGATTCTATGGTTAAAAATTGGCTGGGAAGAGTATAGTGATTGTAGTAATATAAAAGAAAATGGAATAAATGTACTTGTGGATTTGCCTATGATTGATCTTCAGGCTAATCTAAAAGTTTCATAGAATCATAGAATCATAGAATCATAGAATGGCCTGGGTTGAAAAGGACCACAATGATCATCTAGTTTCAACCCCCCTGCTATGTGCAGGGTTGCCAATCACTGTTGAGATAAGCTATTAAAATCTTTTTATGGCTTTAATGTTGGTAGTATTTTCAATAGAGGATCAAGATATCACACCTGTAATTTGATGACCTTAACATCTAGAATAATAAAAACGGATTGAAATGAACTAGTTTGAAGTGCATAGTGGAAATACCAGTATTAAGAGCAAAAATTGCTGCTGTAAACTGGGTACTCACTGGCTGGAAACAGCTGAGAAAGGCTTGCATGTGTTAAATGAATACAAGACAAGTATCAATCAGGAAGATGATAAGTTTATGAAAAGAATAAAGGCAGTTTTTTGATACATTGGGGAGGTACACACAGAAAAGAAATGCAGTGTGAAGCTTCATCTGGAGTGCAGTTTACATTTCTAGATATCCACGTGCAAGAAAAACACATTCAAACTGCATGCAATTACTAACCCAGTGTTAGTACAAAACATTTTTGGTTGGTAGTGTATCATGAAGTACATCACAGTTTCGTCAGTCATTGAATTTAAGTTCACGAAGATGATCTTTGCATCCAGGTAATTGTAAGCTGTGAGTTAGAAAATAAAAAATACATAGAGAGAAGGCCCTGGAGGCAGAACTAGCTGGCTGCTCAGCGGGATGCAAAAAAAGTTATAAAAGAAGGTTGTTTATTGTGCAGTCATATAGTGTACAGCACCTAATCCAGGAACCTTTTTGGTTTTTTCTTTTTTGCCTTAGTAAATTATTTTCTTCCCATATATATTTGTATTCCAAAACAAGAATTTTGAAAGACAGATTGGCAATGCTGTGACCAGCTGGCTGCAGCCCAGAAGATCCTTTGTAGGCTATAAAAAATGATCGAGGGGCAGGCTGACACAGATGAAGGAAAACAATTGTTGAATTGATGGTTTGTTTCTGTTGGATTTTTGTTGAGGGAGGTTTGGACCTGAGAGACTACAGGAATTTGGCTACAAAAACTTTATCTGAAAGTATCCGCTCGAGTATGTGGAAATACACTTGTTTATTCTGTGGTTAATGTGTGCTAACTACACCAATAAACTTCGGTTTAGAATGAAACAACCAACAGTAAGGACTTCTAATATGAAATTTGCAAGTCCTCTGGCTTCGACTGGAGATTAATAGCAGCACTGCAAAACAGATACGTATTTTAGGAAGTGGATGATTACATTTAGATTTGACTAGAAAATTGTTGTTGGGTTAAGGCATGAAAATGGCAAGTATTAAAGTGAGATTTCATCTATGCTTCTAAATTTGTCACAAATTACCTGCATGACCTTGAGCAAATCTCTTAATCTTCTGGTGTAATGGTTTGATCGTCTATAAAAAGAGAATAAAAGCAGTTACCCAGCTCTCAAGAAAACACACGTGTGAACATGTTCCTCAAAAAGAAATGTTATCATCTCTTAAACCAAACATTAAATAAAAGAAACTAACAAAGAGAAGAGGGAAAAAAAAATCTTGAGCTGAGAGAATTTGTCAGCAGACAAAAATAAAATGTAAATGTGATCAAGTTTAACATGATGAGCAGGAGTATATCACAAAGACAGAAGAGCCAATATGAAGGCCTGAAAGTGATGAAAGACAAGCACCTCTGAAATGTAAGCTTTGATGTCTGTGCTTGAAAAACTGTAAAACCATAGGAAAGGATAAAAAAGAGATACCATGTAGTTTTGTATAAGCAAAAATGTCTTCCAGTTCTAAAGGCCATTAAAATAACTTGCATGGTGAAGTAGAAATCATACTAGAACAAAGTCATCCATGTCTGTTCAACTGCTTTCAAGTCAACAGAGGCACAGCTAGATCATTTTCTGATTATTTTTGAGCTGATGCATATGTAATGGAAAAAACCACTTGGGTACCTGTCTCAGTTGAAGCCCACCTCTTTTTATAATCCTTTAACTGAGGTACAAGTCTGAATAAACTCTGTTATTTCATCCTGACATCAGGAAAACGAAGTAGTTGTTAGATATACTGATCCACTTTATGCAGCAATGAAAAGCTTTGTACCAATGAAATACCTGTACAGGCAAATAGCATCTTTGGAGTGCAAATGCAATGCATGTGCTCACGCTGAAAATTCAGTCCACTGAGTTTTAATTGTATTTAGGTTCGATAGAATATAATGCTACATAATTTGAAGAGACCTAAAAATGACAAAGAAGTTCTGCTACATTGGTGGAAAATGTGGAGAGGAAAGATCCAAATGAAAATGGCGGAACAAAAGTAGAGCAAGATTATGTAGAAGCAAATGGCTGACTCAAATATTTTTATAATGGCATTAAGTCACTGGAAGAATTTTAACGTTCAGACTGACTTTCAAAAGACAGCAGGAAATTCTAAATGCAAACATGTATTCATTCCGTACTAATATTAACTCAGCTGTTCTGTGGTCCTTGCACTCTGTAGTAATCTGAATGACGGAACATAATGGTGTCAATTCTCAAGACCAGATAAACATCACGAATGCCACCTCAACTATGCCACCTTTATGTTTAAAGTGTATTTTTTAGTGAATGTTAGAGCAACTTCCAGGGAAGTAAATCCATATATTCTCTATCAAAAAAAAAAACAAAAACCCATACAGTTTCCAAGCTACCTTGTTGTGACAGCTTTCCAAAGAGGTTGTCTCTATGAAATTCTCTCTGTGCCAGAAATGGGGGATTTTACTGGGGTGGAATAGCTGAATGACGATTATCATAAACACCCACACAAAGCACTGATACCGAGCAAAGCACTTGCTTTGGCAGTGTAAGATCTGAGCGACTTTCTACTAGTTATGATTTATTCCCTTTCACTGAATCGAGCATTAAGGCAGAAGGGCCCAATGGACACAAGTACATGTGGCCTAATACAGTACATATCACAGACCATGCAGTTTTGAGCTGCGTAAGCACAAAAAGCAAAAAGCAAGGAGGCAAACGCCTCTTTGCATGGGACCATAAGATTGTGCCATTGATAAACTGTAGCAATGACAGAGAAAAAAAAGCAAAATTATTAAAGAACTGAAAGGACTGTGAGTAGAGGAATGGTTAAAAGAACTCTGGTAAGATATCTAAGCCTTTAACAAGATCTTTTCTTTTACATATGTGTGTTTGAAGAAAAATTTTTCAAATGGAGCAGTTACTGAAGAAACAAAAGATGTTCTCCTCTGTGATGGCAAGATCCATTTGAATTTAGTCCAGCAGCTGTTTGACCTGACCATTATTGAAATGAAACATGGTATGTTCTTTCTATTTCTAGTATCTGGTTTCAACTGAGATTTTCAGTGTAAATGAGGCATTTGTGGTAATTATCCCGTACTGTAGCAAATGGTGATAGCTAAATTCACTTAAATGCTACGTAATTGCAGAACTACCTATTACCAGAGTGATATGTTGGATGCCTCTGCAGAGGAAGGATGAGAAAATAATCAGTCCACTGCATTCTATGGAAGTAGAAATTCTTCCTTATGAGTTGGCATTCTGCCTTTTCTATCTTCACAGCATGTCCCACACCTGACAATAAGGAATAGGCTGGAGGGAAATTCATTCTCAGAACGTGACAGACATGTATCATGTAGCATTTGGGATTATTTTAATGTAAGACAAACAGTAAAGCTCAGTGTTCTAATTTTCCCATCACACGTTTACCACTACCACTGATTAACTTATAAATGCAGATGCCACAGGGAAAACCTGGCCCCAGACTGGTCGCTGAATTACCTTGTCCCTGTCTGTTCATGCACACTACTTTCTCAGCAGTATACAGATTATTTTTCTTAGCCATTTCTCTATAATACTTCTAATGGCTTTTCTCATCTGAGCCTAAATAGATCATGATCTTGAGGTACAAAGTATTGGCTGTAATTATGATCTGCTTGCATTATTTCCACACGGAGAGATCCACAAATAACTCATTGTCTTGGCCATTAGCCCCTGACAGGCTGAGACACGTCGGCTCAATCAGTACACCCCGTCTCCTGAGGACTGAATTTGACTCTTGGTGAAAGCAAAATGAAAAGGACAGTAATAATACACTGTAATTTTCCAAATGATGACAGTTATCAGTAATGTCTGGTATGTAATGATAAGAAGGCTACATATATACTGCAGATCAGGGAAGTGCCTTTAACCTAGGCATACTGGCATATTTCAGTTTTTCCCTGGCTTTCTGAGAGTTGCTCCAGAATATAAGGATATGCAGCTTCTGTATTTTTGTTGGCAATCTCTGTTGACTGTACAGTGCAGGGAAGGCCTACATAAAAAACCTTCACTTGCTGCAGAGGCCTGAACTATTTTCCAGCAGGCTTCTGTGATAATGCAATGTAGATAATGCTCTCTTTGCGGGGCAAGGAGAATGTAATTTTTGGCTTATATTTCCACTTCTTGATTTTGGAAGGAAATACCCATAATGAGAACAGGTTTTCATGGCCCATTATTCAGTATGAAAATGATAAATGATGGGATGGAGAATGTCTATTTTCAGCTCTATGGGATGACTGAATATTAAGCTAGTAGAACTCCACTCTACAATTTCCTGAGTTAGACTTCAGAACCCTAACATGCCCCTCTGCCTGTTCATTGTGCTGCTTGGCGTTTCAGAAATCAAATCTGTTGACAGCAGAAAGAAAGACTGAATCAAGAATCACTCTGAAACTCACCATAATCCTGAAGAGCTCTCAGGTTCTGGGCAGAGGTTGTTATGTTATCTCTTCATTCACTTATGACCAGTAGAGGTTTAAATTCCTGAACCTTTCCTTTGCCACTAGGCTTGAATATTAAATTTGGTGTTAAAAAATGTCACTCCCATCCTTTAACATTTTACAATTAAAAGGGATGTAAACAAGAGTGTGCTTATACTGCAAAGACAGTCCTGCATTTTTTTAACTATGAATATAAACTTAAACTTGAATATACAGAAATAAAGAAGCTAATAACTGCAGACCAAATTCATACCCACAGAGAAGCTATTGAGATCATAACAGTTAAAAGAGCAATGAACTTGGCCTCATCATGTGTACGTTAAGTCCAGGAACTATAATAACATTACCTGTACTAAATATAACCTGCCATATAGAGCCCTGGTATTAGCATACGGAAGTCACTGTTTTCTGAAGGTTATCATGGTAAGAACTTTGCATAACAAAAGGAAAATGTATTCAACACAAGATTTTCCTACCTTCAATATATATATTAAGTGGGTTATGCTTCAAAGCAAGTGTTACCAATTACACAGAGAAGTACAAATGTTTCAACAGGTGAAAATAAAAAGTCCTGAGAGTATAACAAAAAGAATATGCTTTATCAATTTGACCACCAATGTAACTACCAGTTTGGACGGCAAAATTTCCACTTCTGGGCCCATTGTTTTCAGAGTCTGAAGTCTGTCCAGAATAAGAAAGTATTAAGAGCAGAAGATTAAAGATTCGTGGTTTGGAATGACAATCTTCTTATGATGTAACAGGTGACATGACGACGTGGAATAGTGCAGCAGCCTGGAAAGGTGCTCTGTTAATGGTATAAGGAGGAGAGATTTGCTTCGTCCAGTAAGACGGTTCATTATGAATGACAAAAACCAAGCCTATATCCCCTACATTTTCTTTTTTCACATTCTTTTTAAAAACAGTTTTATGTCCCCAAAGTAAAAATTTGAACAACAGACGTAACAAGGCTTTCTTTACCTCAAATCCCAGCTAATGCAAGCACCCAGCCATGACAGGATCATACTAAGAACAGTGTGTGACACAAAGGCTCCCGCAATGCTTACCAGCTGCTACAGTTTGTTTTCAGTTTTTTCCTTTCCACAAAATGTCAAACTGAACAAAAGACAGAATTTTCTGTAACAGCTGCAATATCAGCTCCAACAGGAAACAGATGAATCACTAGAGAAAAAATAGTACAGATCGTTTCGTTTTCAGACTTACTTTCAAAGGAAGGTAAAATCGAAGGGTTAAGTTTAATTTCTGTTTCTCTGCAATATAGAAAGTAAACCTGAATGATTTTGATGTCTTTTTCATGTAATCTTGTCTCTTTTTTTTTTCAGGGGTAAAAAAAAAAAAAAACATTAAAAATATCATTTGAATTTTGTTCAATCTCTTCTCTATGAAAAGTTCTGATTAATAATCAAAGGAGGAAAAATTTTATAGCATCAATTCTGTAAATCATTGAGATGTAACTTCCTTCCATTTGCTCTATGAATTTGTATGCATACTGCACAACCTTGGCTTAGTGCAGGAGAAGAAAATCCCTATTTCCCTTTAGAATAAATACAGTACAACCATTTTCTTTACCATCTCCTAGAAGGAGTCCAGTGGAGGGCGACAAAGATGATAAAAGGCCTGGAGCATCTCCAGTGTAAGGAAAGGCTGGGAGACCTGGATCTGAAGAGAAGATTGAGAGGGGATCTGATCAATGCTCATAAATACCTAAAGTGTGGGAGCAATTGGATGAGGCCAGGCTCTTTTCAGTGGTGTGTAGCAATGGCTAAAGACTTCCAATCCCAGCAATTCTGTGATTCATTGTTTGGGTACAGCAGATGAGCAAATGGGAGAAGCAGAGGTGGATCAAAGTTGGCATGGAAAGGCTGTCTGAGATTTCAGAAAATGGAGATACTCGTTTATCAGAACTGGCAAAGATATGTGTGTTTTTTCCGCTTAAGTTCAATAAGGCCAGAAGTGGCCAGAGAGTGGCCAGAGAGTGGCCAGAGAGTGGCCAGAAGCAACCAGAAGTTGTACCAAAGGAGGTTTAGGTTGGACATTAGGAGAAACTTTTTCTCTCAGAAGGTGGTCAGGCACTGGAATGGCTGCCCAGGGAGGTGGTGGAGTCGCCGTCCCTGGCAGTGTTCAAGAGGCGTCTGGATGAGGAGCTACGAGATATGGTTTAGTGCTTGTGGTACTAATAGGAATGGGAAGGCGGTTGGACTAGATGATCTTGCAGGTCGTTTCCAACCTTGTGATTCTGTGATTCTGTGATTCTGTGAAGGGACAAAATCCCTCAAAACTTTCAAGAGCTTTCATTTCGCCTCCCTTTGCATTTACACAAAGGTGTGTTTAGCACGGACTGCCAGGCCTTAATGCCGTTAGGGTAATGAGGCTTAGTACAAAAGGAAGCCCGCTCATGTGCCGAATGACTGTTTTAAAACATCTCTGTACAGTTTATATAACCAGAGCTTTTCTCTCATTTTCTATTTTGCTTAATTTTTGTAGGCTCTTCTTGGATCGTGCTGACTGCAGACAAGGACGGCTTTGTGCCATTAATATTCAAAGCAAGACAGGACATAATCATAAGGGATGGAACTGACAGTTCAGAAGTCTGCGGTCGTCACTCCTACAAAAAGGGCAGTTTAATGCAGCCACCAAGCAGAGTGACATAAGTGCTCACCAAAGAACACCAACGATCCCTTTTTTTTTGCTAAAGCAATACAGAGATGTCCTGTGGTATCAGACACTGAATGACTAGAAAGTTGTCTTCACTACTTTCAATATATTTGGACTAAAATCTGTGGCACAGTCACACAATAGCTGAGTCCTAGGGTTGACTACACCCTTATGATTTCTTTGGAATGATCAGACCTAGAATGGAGTTTACCAGTGTTATTAATTGTTATTAATAACGTTTTGTTATTAATGACTGCCAGTGGACTGGAGCAGTGACAAGCCTCTAATTGTGGTCAGGATGTTCTGGGAGAAACAACAGTATGCTAAAAATCATGCAGTAAAAACCAGCCTAACGAATACGGGAGTACAGCCTACACAAAAGCTGGAGAAAGTGCTACTAATGAGCATTTATACTAAGGAAAACTGCAAAAAGAGAAGGGAAAGCACTTTTCGCTCTATATGGAGTTCCTATGGGTCCCATGGAAACCTGCAACATTTTCAGAAATGCATAATTCTAACATGAAAATGTTCAGCTACACATACGGCTGCATCACTGTCTCCCGTCACTGTCTCACACAGCATGGAGACTTACACATGCACATTGAAGAGAAAGGAAAAAGCCCAACTTGCCAGGTAAATTGAAGATCAAAGACATTGAGTGTAAATGTCATTTGGCTAAATGCAGATGTCTGTGCTGAACTTTCCATCCAGGCACCTGTATGATCAGACAAATAAAGGAAAGCACTCCTATAGCAGATCATTCGTGTCCTACCATAGTTTCTAATACTGGTCGTGGTGAGCCATCCCTATTAAATAAGTAATTAAGTGCCTATTCCTTTCTACTGGCTGCAAAGCAAGCTGGTGTGACTGCTTTGAATACAGACATTTACATTTGTTCAGATGAACCTCACTCTGAGAACAGTTTCAATTCATTGAAATAAGTAATATCCTTCTCATGCAAATGTCTTCCCAGAGACTGAGACATCATCATTCTAACAAGCCTGCAAGCTCAGGTGTGTGATGTAGCTGGGTGTATTTGTACTGCCAGATTGCTAAATGATGTAACGTATTTTGAAGAAGCAAAATATATTTGAACAACATCCTTGTGTCTCACAGCAGAATCTGGTGTTTAAAATACACAGGCCTGTGGCCAAGTAAACTTAAATTATAATTAATTAAAATGATGGAAGGATACATTTAGGCTAACCTAAGGAAAGAACTAAAGGAAATTTTTTTTGACAAGTATTGCCTTCTAAAGGGAATGGTGATGGTCCCACAGGTAGGTCCAGTTAATATGAGGCTATTGAAACACAAACTATGTGTTGTATGGAACAGACCTGCACTATGAACATACAAAATTGAACAAAAACAGGACTGAGCCTCCCAGGCTGGTTACACACCGACTCACTTCCATCTGTACTCCATAGTTTCTTTGAGTCCATGATATGCACTATTCCAAAGGATTCCTTGTTGTTGGAGGAATACTCACGTTCCCCCTTTTGTCATCTTCATGGCTTAGTGCCATCACAGCAACCAAAGGGGGAAATCTTAACTGCTGAGATCAGGAAGTATGTGCACCAAAGCTGCCTCAGAACTTACAATTAGCAGTAGACATTTCAATGTCAGCCTGCCACGCTACCATTTTAATTGTTTATGTACTACTTTTCTAAGAAATGAGCTGAATGTTGAGAACAGGAATGAAAAGAGCTTGTGTTCCAGAATGGCTATCAAAGTTTGGTTTGGTTCAATGGAGATGAAAGGAGGCCAACAAACTTTCAGATGACAGAACAATTAGTTTCAGGGCATAGCTGACTGTTACATTCACAAACTTAGTTCTGTGATGTTTAACAAACTTATTTTATTTGTTATACTTTGGGGACATTGTTTTCCCTTGCTGTATGACTCATGGACCAAAGTAGGAACTAGTCTATCTGAAGGCACTATTGTTACTCAGCACAATTAGTCTAGTTACAAATGGGGACCCCAGTTCTCTTTTGAGGACATTTAGAATTGCACAGGATGGCTTAGGGAAAGTGTTCTTTACAATCAATTAAAAATTAATAGTATTAAAAAACAGCAATACCTTCCATGCTTCTGAACACACATCATGCACATCTAACTCAATTTGAAAATGTTTAAATCATATGCATGCAATTACAACCAAATGAGTCCTAAGCGAAGAAATATTTGTTTACAGGTAATGATTTAGGGGTGCAGTGCAGAAGTGTTTTATATAGTGTCTATCACAGGGCTGTAAATTTAAAATTGAAAGTAATAAAAATGCTGGAGGAAGTGCAGAAGGGATTTATGCAAAGCAGAGGATAAATTTTCAGCTTTGGTTTGGATGGAGAACAGATGGAGAATCAGTGAAGTAGAGAGATAGAAGACTGTTCTATTAAGCACAAGCTGCACAGAAGATTTTTGCACAAACAATGCAAAAGGCATGTGGAAAGACAAAAAGTCTGTGCTCAGTTGAGCAGACCGTAGGCTGTGAAAAGGAGAAAAGCACAGATTGGGAAGCATTCACCTTCCTCCAGCAAGGCTATTTTATATCCAGTGACCAAAACAGAAAAAAGGGAAGAGTTGTTTGGGTAACCTCCATGTTGTGAAGGGGCTAAACCCCTCTTTCAGGCTCTTTCTGTCATCAGCAGAAAGCTCGGGCTCCTCCAGGAGAACAATGGGAGGGAGTGCTGTGCTGACGCCTGCCTAGAGTCACCCTGTGGGGAAGTCTCTTTCATAATTTAAACAAAGGAAAGCTAAGGAACCTCGGGGCTTAAATTAGAAGCCAAAGCTTAATAGGTACACTCAGTATGCCGTACCGGTAGCACTCAGAACAATTCATGGTATACCAGCTCCTCCTTCCCTTGTGGGGAATAAACAGCATACCAGAAAATTTGAAGATCCATTTAAATTGCTCTGCATCTTTACCAGCACATTTATATACATTTATATACATTTATATACATTTATATACATCATCTCCATCCTGGAGAGAGCTGAGTGGACAGCCACAGAGATGAGGCTCCCCAAGGAGGTGGTTGAGTCACCATCCCTGGATGTGTTTAAAAGCTGTTTGGATGTGGTGCTCAGGGACGTGATTTAGCGGAGGGTTGTTAGTTAGGGTAGGATGGTTAGGATGTGGTTGGACTCGATGATCTTTAAGGTCTTTTCCAACCTGAGCAATTCTGTGATTCTATGATAGGCGACCTGGAGCATCTCCTTATGAGGAAAGGCCGAGAGCCCCAGGACTGCTCAGTCTGGAGAAGAGAAGGCTGTGGGGGGATCTGATCAGTGCTTACAAATAGCTGAAGGGCAGAAGTCAAGCGGATGGGACCAGGCCCAGTGGTGTGCAGAGGTGCCCAGCAACAGGACAAGGGGCAATGGGCACAAACTGGAACACAGGAAGTTCCACACAAACATGAGGAAGAACATCTTTATGGTAAGGACGACAGAGAAGTGGAACAGGCTTCCAGAGAGGTTGTTCAATCTCCTTCTCAGGAGATATTCAAGACCCACCTGGGTGCCTTCCTGTGTAACTTGCTGTAGGGAACTTGCTTTAGCAGTGGGTTGGACTAGATGATCTCTAGAGGTCCGTTCCAACCACTACAATTCTGTGATTCTGTGATTTTAGGTGCTGGTATATCATTACTTTCAAGTACAATCTGCTCCAAATTATAGCTGAAACTTACCTTATGTTTTCCGTAACTTTGCTGTTAAGCATGTGGCATCTGTTTTAGTCTTCCTGGCTCCTTGTGTTGCCACCTCCTTGAGGGAACTGCTAAGAACAGCAGTGTTATATGACAGGTGGTTGTGTTTTTTTTTCCCCCTCTTTTGATTTTGAAAACAGTATAGCGAAAACAATAATAAACAATATAAAAATTGAATGCAACAAAATCAAAGTCAATTGAATGCCTGTTGGCCAATCTGTAACGCTGGCTTTGCACAGTGAAATATTTCCCTGGTATTCTTCATAACAACTAAAAAGTCAGAGTTCACTGCAGGTGTATGAAGTGAACCCTGCATGACCCTCAACCAATTAGTTCCCCTTCCTCCTCTGCTATTACTTAAGACCTGGGTACCCTTGAATAAAGCTCCAGAAAATTACTATCTGTACTCATGCTAAAAATCTCAGTTATAAATTTCCTTTTAACACACTTTCAATCATTTAGACAGTATAAATCAAGCCTAACTTCCTTTTCCCTATTTCTGATTTTTATCTGTTTTCCCAGCTTGGACAATGAGTGTATAGCCTGTCTTAACACAAAACTGCAAGCATCAGACCAATATTCCTTAGGACAAGAGGTGATGGCCTTAAGTTGGGGGAGGTTCAGGTTGGACTTTAGGAAACGTTTATTCTCAGAAAGAGCAGTGCTGCAGTGGCACAGCTGCCCATGGAATGGTGGGGTCACCGTCCCTGGAGGTGTTCCAGAACCGTGGGGATGTGGCACTGAGGGATGTGGGCAGTGGGCATGGTGGGGTGGGTTGGGGTTGGACTTGGGGATCTCAGAGGTCTTTTCCAACTGTAATGATTCTCTGATTCTCTGATTCTAAGATGTAGACCAGAAGTCCAAGGTCCTCTCTATCCCAACACAGTACTCCCTGTTCCTAAATAACAATAAACAGTTTACATAATTTGTTCTTAAAAAAACCCACCATATAGTACTAGATTGCTAAAATGAAACAGTTCAGTCCTTCAGGCTCATGTGACCTAACTTTAAAGCATGTGAAGTCAGGCAAGGTGAATCCCAGAGGTTATTCAGTATCTCATTTGAAGTTATGAACTTACTTCCCATTGTTCCACACAGCAGAAATGAACTTATGTATTAGTATTATCTATTATATATGTTTATATATGTTAATTAGTGAATATGATTGCTTCAGCTTTCTGCCAGATTGAGGCAGTTTCACCATCTCTGTGTTAAATGCAAACGCACTTTGCGGAGGCTCAGCAGGTCCCTGCTGGTGCTGTTATCTAACAGAGGGCTGCCAGCTCCCCGTTAATGGCATTTGGGTACCTCTCAGCTGAGTTCCCAAAGTGCTTGCTGCAGCTCAGCCTCTGTCTGCAGCGAGCCAATGCTGTCCTTGAACTTTGCCTTTCCTCCACTATTATTTGACATGTGTGTGTCAACAGCCAGGTGTGATCAGATATCTGGAGGCACGCGGTGCTGAAGCCCAGCACTGGCACAGGAAGACTTCCTGCACAGGAGGTGACATTTGCACAGACCTGCCAGTTAAAACCATTAGGACTCGACAACCTCTGTCCTTTGGCAAGGATCCCTCCCACTTGTCAGCAGGCACCACGCCGTCCCAGCAGACAAGGGACAAAAGCAGCACATCTATGCAGCACAGTTATCAACACGAAATGGATCTATGCTGATCTCCATTGATACACTGTTATCTCAAAACGCTTGGACCTGTAATTAACATAAAGGAAAACTTCATGAGAGGGTGAGGGGGTGCCTGAAAAGCAGGATTAACTTACAACATAGCAAAGATGAAAACAGTGCTTTCACAGATCAGTGACATGCCTGACTTAAGCAAACATATTATTGGTTCTGAAGAAGTCTGTCTACAAATACCCTTGGAAAGATTATTCCAAAGGAATGCTGTCATATTAAAAATCATTATGTAAAAATAATCTTTTTAACCAAATCAGTTGTAAAACAGAATGATTCTCATCGGAAGGCTATCTCACTTTTAATACCCCACTGTTTTAGTCTTACATGTTATTGATGGGACACAACAGAGACTAGTCAGGAGACACAGCTTCCTTCCAAGCGCTTGCACAGTGGTGCAAGGACAGTGATTGAACACAAAGCCACGTGACAGTGGATGGAAGGTTACCTACTCATTCCTTCTGTCCCAAAGCAGAGATTTTGACTATTTGTGGTTTACATGCTTTGCCTTTTGGCTGGGATGGGGATGTGGAGCAGAAGCTGCTGTAGAGACACAGCTGGTAGCTACCGCTGCAGAGAAAGGCAGCAATTCCGTCTCACTTTGTTGCTGTCTTAATCACCCCAAACTTTCCCTGATCCTCATTATTCTTCTACAGGCTGGAGCCAAGTGGAACTCCCTGCAAGTCCTTTCAGAAACATTCAATTCCTTGCAGAAACATTCAATTTTGCCTACACTATGGAAATACTGTGAGCCCTTCTGGCTTCACGCAGCCAAGCAGAACAGCCCAAGTTACTCATGTATACTCACTGCACACAATGATCCTGTTCACACATCCCACAGTGATGTCTGCCTTCTTGTAACAGCATGATATTCATCCAGGTCTTGGTCATTTTCCGCAAAATTGCTCATCTTTTATTATCTTTATTACTAATTGCTTCCCAAAAGTAAGAAGAAACCCCAAACATCTTTACTGTAATAGCAAAAAGCAGTTTAAATGCATGTACATTTTAATTAATGATCTTAGGCTTTTACCACATCTGGTTTAAGGGTCTAAATTACACAGCGGTGCCTCACTGAGCTTTCCCATAAAGAAATAATGATGAGATCTTCTTGCTCATTCAGTAATGTCCATCGCCTGGATTAAGCAGATCTCATAAAATATTATATTCATGAAGTTAGCAGCAAGTATCTTCAAATTGTTCTTTTCCCTTACAATATCATGTTCCTTGTGTGAGGAAATATTCAATAAAAGCAGAGGAAGACTCTATGGAGCACATAAATAATGGCACTACAGCATGTCTCCTTGTTGCATCCATTTCATTTTCTTTCCCTGCCATTCTTTAAAGGTATTCATAATTCTTTCCCAGACCGTCCTACATTTTTATTAAATTGTGTTTCAAACTAACTTGACAAGCAGATGCCAAAATGATGCTGCACAGTAAGTTATGAGAACACAAATCCATTCTCATTGCAGGGACTGCAGTTTTGCAGTTCAGTGTTCAAGGACAAACCTGACTCAATGCAAGAATATATATACTTTAAACTGCATTGAATGAGCATGGCCATAGGAAATTATGTCTACAGTTTCAGCTTTTTAAACACAATTTCTTTTACTTAATTTCATTGTCCAACTTTCTATTTTACATACAGCTCCTAAGGGTTTGCATCCCTGAAGTAACAGAGGCAGCATATATATCAGCAGTAAATGCCTTGAAGAATCTAGGGGAAAAGAAGAGAGAAAACAGATGTTTACTTGCATGACAGCGCCTAAGAAATAAGCACTGTGACTACAGCTGTGTAACTAGCCATGACTAGCAGCCACTGGCCAAGCAGCCCAGTCATTTTCATGCTGTTCTACAACACCAACAACCGTCCTGTGGTTACATACCCTATTGGGCATGGAAATAACCATCTAGATGTAATAATAACTACCTACATACCATCCGGGCACTCTTGATAGGCTGAGACAATTCTGCTGCAATCAAAATATTACACAACTGGCTGTATTTGACAGATTTACAAATGGCTACATGTGTTTGTAATGTCTTTGGCTTGTTTGGTTAAGATTTATGTGTACATTTATGAGAAAATTCAAACGATGAAAATAACAGTCTTTAAAAATACTTGACTGTATAATTCTAGGCACAGACAGTGGAGCCAGGAGCTGGATCCTTATGGGTCCCTCTGAAATTGGGATATTCTATGATTCTATGAAAGTGAAAATATCTTCTAAGGCATTTTTCAGTGTGGTCTCTCCTCCTGACACCTGATACATTCATACAGAAAAAAATGTGAAATCAGGGCTTTTATAGGAGTATAACGGCACTGAGGAATTCAGCTCCTCTGCAGCAATCTGTCTGGTGTAGCCCCCTGCTGGCCCAGCTCTGCCTTAAGCACAAGAGAACAGCGCAGCCCTTGGGTGCCGGGCACGATTTAGAACACCATATGGCCACCCCAGTGCTGAAACGTGACCCCAGCAGTTTTCTTTCCTGCACCACCTTCAATCTTTCAAAGTCACAGGGCATATCATTAGCGCTATAGGAGGTGCACATTTTGGTCACCCTTATTTATTTGTAACAAAGGGACAACAAGCTCTCTTGTCCTCTGCACTGCACATGATCCTGTGCCAATGCCAATGACTGACATAATACAGTGTTGGGTGTTTCAGCACATACAGTTCTATAGAGAGAAGGGAGATGAACTGGAAAATACACTCTTTCACCAACCCAGAAGAGGGAGAAATTCTTAGTGCTGTTCAGTACTTAACTTGCACTATGCACTTCATAGAGTCATAGAATCAGAGAATGGTTTGTGTTGGAAGTTCCAAACCCCCTGCCACAGGCAGGGCCACCAACCTCCAGATCTGGTACCAGACCAGGTTGTCCAGGGCCCCATCCAACCTGGTCTTGAACACCTCCAGGGACAGAGCATCCACACCCTCTCTAGGCAGCCTGTTCCAGCACCTCACCACTCTCTCTGTGAAGAACTCTCCCCTGACATCCAATCTAAAGCTTCCCTCCTAGAGCTAAAAGAGGAGGAGCACATGAAATGATTGTCAGTGCCGTCTCTCAAGCAAGGCTCAGCTCCGCTCCCCTCTGAGAATTGTAACATACCAACCAGCATACATCTAAAAGTGGATAGGGGACATACGTGTGTACAGTGAGTGTGAGTAGATTTCTATGGGAACTAAATACTTTTTCAGATTTCCAATTGCATGCTAGTTTTGGATTGTTCTCTTTGCAGTGGCAAGCATTTTGCGCTGTGTCTGTTGTTAACGAAGGAGAAAAAGGAATGAAAAGAGAAATGAAAATCGCTTTGAGATGAATTCTCATCAGTCCAAGAGGATTAATTTATGGAGCAACACAGGAAAGCTGGTATTTGGCTCCACTGCTTTACTTTCTAAATTAAAACGTAACCTTATATTTATAAATAACTGTCTCAAACCTGAGGTTTTTATTTATTTATTTATTTATTATTTTACTGCACTTCACAGCGTAGAGGACCTGAAGCTGCTTTCTTCACGGAGTTTAAATGGAACCTCAGGAGCAAAACTCCCCCCTCAACAACGACGACCGTTGGGGCGCCCGGAAGAGACCACTCGCGCCCCCCGCGGGATTGGTGGAGCGCTGATGACGTCACAGCCCGCCCCGCTGCGTCTTGGGAGCTGTAGTCCTGGCGCCCTCCCCGTGGAGGCGCCGCCCTCTGCGTCACGGGGCCTGGGCGTGGCCGGCGGGAGCGCCGCGCGGGAGGGCGGGACCGAGCTGGGGGCAGAAGGTGCAAGGCGCTGAGAACGGCGTGCTCAGCTGCGGACACCGCCTCACTGGAGCCGGTCTGAGCCGCCGGGCGGGTGAGGCTGCCGGCCGTGGCGAGTGGAGCGCTGAGGGAGGCGGGGGAGATCGGTGCGGGCGGGCCCGAGCAGGGAGCGACGGGGCGCTGGGGCGGGCGGCACCCGGAGCGGAGTGAAGCGGCGCGGGCGGGCGCGTTTTGGCGTTCTTTCTCGCCACGGCTGCACAGCCCTGCTTTGTACCCCAACTGCGGTCCCCGCAGGGTCTCCTGGGCGACTGGAGGCTGCTGGGGTGTGAGGCGAGGGCCGGGTGGCTGCGGGGAGACCTAATCGGCGTCCCAAGGGTCATGCCCATGTGGTGGGCTGAGGGGCGAGGGTGTGGCACAGGGCAGTGTGAACACGCCGGCCCTTGTGCCTGGTTTTCCCTTCTCAGGTCTGCTGTGGGGAACTTGAAGCCTCTATTGTGGCAGAGGAAGGCACCCAGATGGCCACAAGGCTCAGTGTCTCGGTGCATCCCGTGAGGGGAGTTGTCATCTCCTTTCCCTAAGTAAGTACTGCCCCGCAGAGAGGTGTCGTTCAGGTTGCTTACAGTGATCAACTCATGCTTTGATGTTTCTGCAGAAGCAATGATTGAGGTCAGTGGTTGGAGCTTAGAGGAGAGCCAGGTTGGTGATGAGGTACATCCAACTCCTTCAATTGTTCTTTTACTGTGAGGAAGCATCCAGTGTACTTAGAATCCTAGAATCATTAAGGGTGGAAAAGACCTCTAAGATCATCTAGTCCAGCCATCCACCCACCACCAGACTTGTCCACTTGACCACATAGATTTGTCCTTGATAGACATTTACTTAGTAGCTCTTCAGGATTATCGAATTCATGGAGCACCTTCTCTCCAAGGTAACCTGCTTCAGTGCTGAGCTGTCATTTTTAGTTTTAATTTTTCCTTCATAGCTGACCTAAATCTCCTTTGTTAACACTAAGCTGATTATTACCTTGCACAGTGGACTTGGAGAAAATTGATAAGTGCTCTCTCACCAGCAACCTGGTTTGTGTTTGCAAACTTACTCTCACAGTCTTCTCCAAACTAAATGAACCCACTTTTTGTGTTTCTCTGGTCCTTGAGCTCTATGAAGCCTTTCCATTGTCATTGGACCATGAAACTCAGAACTGGGCACAAAACGCCAGTGGAGATATCACTTGCTCGGGGGGAATTATCTCCCTGCTGTATGGCATCTCTCTTAAACTTGTATTGACTTATTTTGCGGTGTTCTTACATTATTGAATTATTCTCTTTGTGATCTGTACTGCTAGATGGAACTATGTTAGGGGGTGTTGAAGCTAGTGAGTCATTCATAAGTTATCACAGTACAGCTCATGCCTCAGGTAGATGGTTCTGTCCCCATCTGTGTTCTGAGTTCTTTTAGGAGCAACTAGAATGAACAAACTGGTTTTGTGATGAAAGTGCAGCAGCCTAGGCCTATATAAGCATCACAACTTCTTTCTTTTAAAATTACATTTCACTATGGAGACTCTATAAGCAAAGAAAAAAAAGTAGGGTTGTGGATTAAGTGTAGGTGAATATTGTGCATATTGACTTGACTGAAGGGAAGAGTCCAGCATTGGGAGGGTCATTAGCTAAGTATACATACAGATGTTTGCCTCTGTCCTCTACAATAATTTTTATTCTTTAATTTGTTTAGATGTCTTGTATCAAAAAGCCATGGAGCTAGGAAAGGCAAAGCTGCTGAGAACAGGCCTTAATGCCTTACACCAAGCAATTCACCCTGTGCACGGGATTGCCTGGACTGATGGGAAACAGGTCATATTAACTTCCTTACATCTTCATAATGGAGAGCCAAAATTTGGTGACTCGAGCGTTGTTGGTCAGTTTGAACACGTCCATGGACTCTACTGGGGACCGGGTCCCCCTGATGCCCCAGCCCTGCTTGCTGTTCAACACAAAAAGCATATCACTGTTTGGCAGCTCTGCTTTAACGCTGCAGACAGAAATAAGCTCTTGGTTTCTCAGATCTGTGATATCAGTGAGCCGTTTCCAGTGCTCCCCCAAGGTTGCGTGTGGCATCCAAAGAAGGAGATCTTGGCCGTGCTGACGACGCGGGATGCCTCGGTCTTGCACTCTGTTCATCTCAACAACTGTAGAATTAAAGCAGATATTAAAGGCAGCGGTCTGATCCATTGTGCTTGTTGGACTAAGGAAGGCAATCGCTTAGTGGTCGGCGTAGGCAGTGCCCTTCATTCTTACATTTGGGATGACGCTCAGAAGACGCTCCACGCTTGTACTTTTTGCCCAATCTTTGACGTGGGAGGCTACATCTGTGCTGTAGAAGCTACTTTGAATTTTCAAATCGCTGTCGCAACCGAGCTTCCTCTAGACAAGATCTGTAGCTTAAATGCCGGTGTGGCTTTTGAAGTTCCAACCAGCATTGAAACAGAATCCTTTCCCTCACAGTCCAGCTTATGTGGTGAGGAAGAGTATTCCATGGATGGGGGGAAGAAGGTGCTGGATGCTGAGAAGCCCGTGTCTGCGGTTACGTCTCCCGTGGATCTGACCCACATACTCTCTAGCAAGCCGGGTGCTGATTCCAGTCCTCTGCTTCATCTCAGGCCCAAGGATTACTTAACGGGAAGCGGCCAAGATTCTTCACATCTCATCTTGGTGACTTTTGAAAAAAAGGTGACCTCTACCAGAAAAGTCAGCATCCCGGGCATTCTGGTTCCTGATATAATGGCTTTTGACCTCAAAACCCAAACCGTGTCGGTCGCCTCCAACACCTGTAACATTATTTTAGTCTATTCGCTGACTTCGTCCAATTTACCGAATATTCAACAAATTCAGCTAGAGAAAAATGAAAAACCAAAGGGTTTGTGCTTCTTGACCAATAAATTGTTACTGATACTGGTTGGGAAACAGAAATTCACTGATCCTGCTTTTCTTCCGTCTTCAAGATCAGACAAATACATGATCCGGTTGATGATTAAGGAGCTGATATTTGAAGTGGCTCCTTCAACATCTGCATCGGTTAATGGGAGCTGTGCATCAGTCAGTGGGAGTTTGAATCTTTCAAACATACCTCACGATGTCTCTCCGGATGTTCACCCTCTTAGTCGTGGGCTCTTGATACCAGATCGTGCTGCCCTCCAGTCCCCTAGCAGCAGAAGAAAGCTTATAGAAGAAATCAAGAGTCCTGGTTATGAACAGAGCTGCTTGTTGAACATGGGTGACCTCAAAGAAAAAAAGGTTTCCTTGAATTTTCCTCCAGCTGTCGAGTCTCTCAATGCTGAAGCGCTCGATCAGTCTGCATCGCTGTCCACCACATCACTGGCATTTTCTAACAAGCCAACATCTCCAAAAAGACAGATAGAGACAGCTTCCAAAATACCAAATTCTTACAAAAATAACCTATTGAGTGAAAAGGAAGCAAGTTACTTTTCAAAAAATGTAGAAAAACTGTCTGGTAACTTTACCCAATTACAGCATCATGTCTGTGAATTAACCGAGCTGCTAAAAGCGGGGAAGAGAAATCCTCCAGTGTACCCATCTTCTCAGGATCCCTCTTTTGTTAACATCACCTATCAGGTAACTCTAACACTGGAAGCTCTAATGACAATATCTGTATGTGGATAGACGGTCTTTGTAAAGCACGGGGTTAAAGCTCCTGTTGGATTATACACAAGGAGGACAGGACATCATTGGGGTAAAGTTAACCCTGGTGGGAGGAGCCCTGGTGTGTTGCAGTTGGTAGTTACAGGCTCCTCAGGAGGGATGGGCAGGGAGTAACTGTATGGAACGGAGGGATCGGGTTCTGTGGAGTTTGGATATCACAGGGATGTGGTTGAGAGCCTCGGGGTAAGGGCCGAGGGACACGCAAATACAGCTGATGTTGTCCTCCTGGCTGAGTGGCCTGTAGTAGACTCCCACAATGACACTGAAGAATTAATCTGTAAGGAAAGAAGAGAGATGTCTAGGTCAGCCACCCTTGTCTTTGTGGGTGGCTTCAACTTGTCAGACATTAAGTGGGGATACCACAAAGGTCCAGGAGATTCCTAAACCATCTTGTTGATAACTTCCTGGTACAGGAACTGAGTGTGGATACTAAGGGAGCTGACTAGGAAGGATGCCCTCCTAAGTTTGTTGCTTGTAAACAGAGAGGGTCTTGTGGAAGAAGTGACATTTGGTGGCTGCCTTGGCCATAGTGAAATGAAGTATTCGAGTGATAGGGGGAAAACTGCCAGCAAAGCTTTGGCACTGGTTATGGGGAGAGCAGACCTCAGGCTGCTCAGGAAACCAGCTACGAGGGTCCCCTGGGCATTTAATTTTGAAGGCATCATGCTGGTAACTTTCCCTAAGAGCACAGGAGCAGGCATTTACAGAATGTAGGAAGTCAAGCAAGCAGGGCAGAAGGCTGACTTGGCTGAGCCGGGATCTTCTTGTGTATGGCCTCTAGGAATGAGGTTGTGCAGCATGGAAGGACTGCAGGGATAGTATTTACCAATGTAGGTAGAAAATCTGTGACAGCAGAAAGCTCACTTACAGTCAAAGCTGGCCAGTAATGCATAATTCTTTGACGCTACCCTGCAAACATTTAGTGTATCCAGAATTGGTACCCGTGAAACGTGCATTTCCAAGCTCCACTCTTAACGTACGTCTTCCTTGTGGATGAATGGCTCTGTGCATGGCATGGAAGAGGAGGCAGGATTCACTTTGTTTCTGACACTTTAAAAGTTGCTTTGCTTTGCCCCGTGGGGGGATATTCTTTGCTGGCTTCTAAGGCTTAAAGTAGTGATGATCAGAAGTGAGACAGACAAGCACTGCTGATTTGTTGTCCTGTTCCTCATCCCTGTTTGTGCACAGGAGTTCTTACCTGTTCATAAGATGAGGATCAGGGAGGGGGGAAAGAGAACTTGCTGCTTTACAAACTTCTGATTCTGTTTTGATGGGTGTTATTTTGATATCTCTGCTTAAAAATAGATTGCTGTATCTAATGAGTCTTTCTTGCATGTGCAGAAGCAGCTTTCCAGGAATGATTCAGATGAAAGGCGATCTGTTCTTCTTTGTGAGGGTAAACTTCGTCTCAGTGTAGTCCAGCAGATCTTCAACCTCTCTCTTGTAGAGATGCAGCACGGTACGTTGTAATTATCCAGTCAAATAAACACTTGAAACATGGGCAGCATTCAGTGGGCAGTGGCAGTGTGCATAATCTGATCTGGAAAAACAACCCTGAAGGTCCCATGCGCACATCCTGTGTGCCTGTATAGATGTCAGCTCTAAGTGGATTGCCTTTGGCAACAGCAGGAAACATGCCTTTGGGATACAACCTCTCATGACTGCACACATTCTCAGTACTGTATTCCAGCTGCTCACCACTGTGTTTGCTGTCTGCTCACTTGCAGCTATCCAGAGGAATTCAGGTTGCTGTTCTTACCACTACTCAAGCTCTACTTTTCTCTAAATAGTTGTTCCTATATGCTTAATGTTCCAATACACAGATAAAAGGGACGGATCAATAACAGATGAATTTTGAAAAGGTTCTTTCTGCTGTCTTATTTTTGCTGAGTGCTTGTTATACTGCAGGGCCCTGTAGTGACACACAGTGACTGCTGGTGCGGCACAGCCCAGAGAGGTGCAATATACCTAGTGGGAAAGGTGGGCAGGTTTGTCGGCTCTGATCTGGTGTTAGGAGGTAAATGGGCACAGCAAGAATGGGAGTTTTGAATCCCTGAATTGTACTGATTATATTCAGGTGTTTTTTCCAAATGAGATATGAAGCCAAAAGATTAAAGGGCCGCATGCTTTTAAGCTGCAGTCTTCTCCTGACCTTACTTGTGACACGGAGTTACATAATGTAACTGTCTGAACAGCTGGAAATGGTTCCCTGAACTCCCCTATGCCCCCATCTCTATCTCGTTACTTCATCAACTTAATGGATACAGCTATGACAGCTTTCTGTAAGAGCTGGTGAAAGTCAGTGCTTCTGATGCAGTAAATGATTTCAAACTGTAAAAGTAATGATGATGCGAAGTCACGTAGCAGATAGGCCAGAGACATGGGGCTTGTACAGTACAGCACAGTGTTTCTTCCTCATGTTTATTGGGATTAATTATGTTGAAATTACATAGCAGAATCTGTTCCTAATTTTTTTTAAATTGTTTGTCATATAGTTTAATAAATGGCTGCTTTGTACAGTGTCTGCACAGCTTAGGCACTGTAGAGTAGCCTGTGAATACCTAATTAAAACCAAGTCTGGATGCTTATGAATTCTGTTCAGAATTGAATTCCCCTTCCTTCCACTTATTTAAGCATGCATTTCTTACAGTCACATCTCTGAGTGGGAAAACTGCTCAGGAAGCTGAGTTTGCATGGTTGCTATCAGTCCTCTGTTTTTGAGATTATACAACCTGCATCTCCCCGTCCCTCGTAGTGCTACAAGAGCTGTAAGCATACAGAAGCGTTTATCTTTTCATTTGAGAAGGAATAGGTTTTGTATACCATCAACGTACCTGATTACAGGGATGTTTGTGAACAGGTGCTTCTCTGTCTCCACAGGTTCATCTTGGATCGTTCTCGCAGCAGACAGTGAGGGCTTCGTCCCGCTGACGTTTACATCCATGCAGGAGGTGGTTGTAAGAGATGCCAGCACGAAAGGCTACAGTGCCCGATCCTCCAAAACTTTGGACATCATCAGTTCCACAGAAGGGTGCAGACATGCTGCTTCTGAAAGCCTGGATATCACCAGCTCTTTGGAAGTCCTCCGAGACTGCTCCTCCAAGGCTTTGGATGGCAGCAGTCCTTCTGAGCAGCCCGGCAGTAAAATGTAACTTTGGACAGTGATTTTTGTAGTGCCTGTCTTACCATAGGAGACTTCAGAACTTACAGTTTAGGACTGCAAATTCTAAATGAAGTTCTGTCTCAAACCTCTGTTGGATTTCTATCATCTTTGTTCACCATCGCTGTAAGTTTTTTTATTTGGTCCTTGGAAACCTTAGCTTTTTTATTTTATTCTGAGCTGTGTTTTTTAATATGCCTCTTGCAGTGTATACCAGGTATTTGTATCAGTGATTGAAGATGGGAGTTCTTACAAGCTGCAGAGCTGAAGCTACGATCCTCCTCTTTAATATATTGGTGTTTTTAGATAATAGTAAACTTGCTTAATAAAGACATTTGTGAAAACACAGCATTTTTCCTCATTTTCTCACTTCTGCCAAATCCTGCAGTATTCCATTCTTATTCAGAAACGGGGAGATGCTGCGTCCAGCAGAACGCATCTGGTTTTGCACTGGTGTCAGATGGGGCTGTAAGGTTCAGGTGTAGGGAGTTAGGCCAATGTAGGGTCATGTAGAAGGTCCTTACTGCATGGAGGAGAGACCTTCTGTCCTTCCTGTGCCCACGTTGACTTGGCAGAGTGAATGTGGGGAAGCGACTGTCACGTGTAGAGGTGTGGGTGGTCAGCTGACCCAAACTGGCAGAAAATCAGAAGGGCAAAATTGAGGAACGACTCATGAGTTGAGTCAGAAACAGTTTAAAAGGTTAGCAGAAAATTGCTGTGTGTGCAAGCAAAGCAGAACAAGGAGTTCATTCAGTGCTTCCCATCAGCAGGCAGACCTCCAGCAGCTTTGGGGGCAAGCAAAGCGTCATTGTGCAAAACGGGTACGTGGGAAAATGAACTCCATAATGCCAAACGTTCTCCCACCTTCATTCTTTTCCCCCAGCTTTTATTGTTGAGCGTGGCATTGTGTGGAATGGAATGTCCCTTTGATGACCCAGCCTTCTTACTGGGCAGAAAGTGGGAAGAAAGGAAAGCCTTGATGCTGTGTGAATGCTGCTCAGCAACAGGTGAGGCACTGCTGGGCCGGCAGCTCTGGGCCACAGATCCAAAGCACAGCTCTGCATGGGCTGCCATAGAGGAAACTTATCTCCATCGCAGCCAGGCCTGGTACATCTTCATAGGCAAAGTGGCATTAGCTGCTTTTGATTCATTTTACAATTTCCTAGCTAGTATTTTCATTCTTTTCATTCATTTCTTTGTCTTTATATTGAAAATTTCACCTTTTCCTTTGAAGAAATGCTATTATATTAACAAAGTTGCCTCATATATATATATATATATATTAGCTTTTTATTGCCCATACATATACATGTACTCATGTACTGAGCTGGCAGAAGAGAATGCCCATCACCTGCTGCCCTGAGAGCCTCCAGTTTAAAGGCTGGCAAAAGAAAAAAGTTCTGTTGCCTTTGTAGTGAGAGAGGAAACAGTGAAATTTAGAAAAGTGCCCAGGTTTATGTAGCGTGGATTGCAGCACCAGAAAAACACAGTAATCCAAGATTGCTACCCATAAAATTAAAGCACGGTCGCATTAAGCGGTTTATCGGGCTTTCAGTGACACTTAACTGTGAGAAGGAACCAAGTGACGAGATTATGGAATTGGAGCTGCTGCCTCTGGAATAATATAATCTCTTTTTTATTGCCTATTTGGAAATTTAGCCACTGTTATAAATCATCTGCCCACACAATATGATATTAAAGGTACAACAGAGGTAAAAGCTGCAAAGAAGCTGACAAGGCGGCCTGCGTTGGTGGAAATGCTGCAGCTGAGGCTGGTGGCAATGTGCAGACTCTTCTCAATGGCTCTGATGATGGGCAAAGGGTGAGTTTGTTTTGGAAATGGAAATTCTTCCTCATGGACAGCAGCTCATTTGGGCAGAACAAACAAAAAAGAAACTGGTCAGCCCTTGTAAGCCTGGTGCAACATGACAAACTGGTGGCCTGAATGGACGCTAGGGTGGAAGGGTAATCTCTAGGTAAGAAAATCCTCTAGGTAAAAGAGATGATGGAGCCTACAAAGCTGTGAAGGAAATCCCACATCCCATTGATCCCTTGCTGAAGGAAAGCGATTCCATGGGCACCAGCAAAGTCAAAGAAGCAGGGGATGGATGTGGGGCTCCAAGGTGTATCTCCATCAGGTGAAGCTGAACAAATCAGTCCCACAGGGTCCTCACCACACACACCACAGAATGCAGGAATACTGAAGAGAGAAAGCCAGACAAGAACTTCATCAAGACCTAAATCTTACTTCTGATTCTACACCTTTAGAAAAGACACGTTTCCCTGCCGTCCAACAGCACAGCTGCTCTCCAGCTGGGGTTAGAGATGCTGCTCTATAAATGCCTCTGATATTACTCTGGGATCCACCTTTCCTGCACAGTGCTGTGGCTCCAGGATCATCCTCCCTCAGCTGTCTGCTCGGCTCTCTGTTTCACCAGTTTGTGTTTTCAGAGGCTGCAAGATCTCAGGTGCAAACCAGAAAAGTCTCCTCCTCCACCTCAAGGGCTGAGACGTGCTGCTTCTCTGTCTTGTAAATGAAGCCTCACAGTGAGTTAGCATGTGTTTATGCAGCAGATTTGGAGCTTAATGATGTGAAAGCTATCTAATTTCATATCTTAAACCTATAATAGAAACTCATTTTTATAACCATACTACTCAGCTTTCTTGCTAGTATCTGAACCACGGTCTTACAGAGAGTTAAGGTGGAAAAAGAAGCACTCAGAGCAGCGCAAGGCACTTGTGATCTCACAAAGAGGTTACATGAAAACAGAAACTCACTCACCTGTCAGTTGTACGAATCCAGGTGACCTTTCCATCAATGGGGCAAGCAGCTTTCTGAAGGGAAAGCTTCTACTGTAACTCTTCGAGGCTGTTTTTCTATTTTTTAAGCAGTGATATGAAATTCATACAAGATATGTGATTGACTACTGTACACAGAAGTGCTACTGGCTGTGCCCTATTGCATGAGACTTGGAACGTCCTTGCCTTCTTTGCTTGTTTTCAAAGAGTTTGCCAAAAAATACCTGGTCTTAGAGGACTTCGACTTCTCTCAAGGAAATTCCTCCTCTGAAGGAGATGACTGGTTTAGTTTTGAGGTTTTTATCTGCGACCCAGAAAGGCAGTAGAAAAGGAGATGAACAAATTATATTTGGCAACAATCCGTGGACCCAAAAAAGCAGAGTTTAGCTCTGTCCATATTTGAGGATTTTACTTGAAATACAGAAGGTGAAAAGAGACCAGAGGATGCAGCAGGGATTGACTCTAGCAGTGATTATGCTGAGGTGCAGAAGCGACATAAGGAATTAGTTCTCAAATCTGCAGAGCCCCTCTTGAAAACCCGGTGACCTGAAACCTAAGGAGGTGCCCAGGAACAGATGTCTGATGTCACCTATTGAAGGAGGGGACTCAGCACAAGGGATCTAATCCCCCTAAGCTGCAACAGCCTGCAAGCCCAGGGGCAGACAGGACAGCACGACACGGCTGGTGGCATTGCCAGCAGCAACCCTCCCTGACAGTGACAGGGAACAGCAATTTGTCTGCACACTCAGCTGCAACCTGCAGGGAGACCGACTGCCAGCAGCAATGCTCCAGCTGGAAGTTTTCAGCATTACTTTTGAGCAGAAGCTACAGAGGGGATGAAACTGGAAGAGGTGACATGTGACAAGCTCTGCTACTTACTATAGCAGCAACCAGGCCAGTCTAGAAGATTTGGGTGGTCATTAGCTTACATCACGCAAGGACAAGGAATGGGCATAGTCTGCATTACAGAGGACTAACCAAGGACAGTTAATTCTCTTGTCCTTTTCTCCCTCTATTTGTGTAAATCCATTTATTGGAACAGTTTGTACGTAGGTGGGAATTCTGTCCATCAAACCCCCAGCTGGCATAATCCAATCTCCCATGTTCTTACAATTTATTTGGGTATTACTTGAATGAGAGCCCTGGGGAGGGAGCTGGCCCTTCTTAGTGATATCAGGAGAGGCAGAAGGTTTATGTTCAATTGGCACTTATATGAATGGATGTCAGTAAGAGAATCTGCTTCTTCCAGTCACATGTACTGAGCATACATACCAAGTACACATCATTTAAATCTCACAAGAAGATGTACAATGTTCATTTGTTTTACAGCACCAACAATAAGCTCTAAACAAAAGATCACAAAAAAACTTACCAGTTTATGATCATAGAATCATAGAATCATAGAATCACTCAGGTTGGAAAAGACCTTAAAGACCATCGAGTCCAACCACAACCTAACTATCCTACCCTAACTAACAGCCCTCTGCTAAATCACGTCCCTGAGCACCACATCCAAATGGATTTTAAACACATCCAGGGATGGTGACTCAACCACCTCCCTGGGCAGCCCATTCCAGTGCTTAACAACCCTTTCTGTAAAGAAGTGTTTCGTGATATCCAACCTAAACTTACCCTGGCACAACTTGAGGCCATTTCCCCTCGTCCTGTCACCTGTCACCAGTGAGAAGAGACCAGCCCCGCTCTCACTGTAAGCACCTTTCAGATACTGGAAGAGAGCAGTAAGGTCTCCCCTCAGCCTCCTCTTCCCCAGACTGAACAGCCCCAGTTCCTTCAGTCTCTCTTCATAGGGCATATTCTCCAAGCCCTTCACAAGCCTTGTTGCCCTTCTTTGGACTTCTTGATCATCTTTTGGATGATCGAACTTTACAGTTAATGGTCAATCAACCAAGGTTACCGTGCAAGAAATTAAATGGGGGTGCTACGCAGTGTAGAGGTAACACCACAACTGATCTAGCAATAGTATCTTAGGCCATATTCAATTTTTTCTGGTCAGCCAGGAGTTTCTGCAACCTCTTTATCACTGGACTAAGATTTTGGCTTAAGTACACTGATGTGGAATCTTTACCTTCTAGCTACAGATTCATAGCAGCTGAAAGCAAAACCCATTAAAAATCAATAGGCTTTACTGGGACTTCTGAATGTTTTTAAAGGAGACCATTCAGACAGACACAAATGTTACAGAATAAATCAAATCCCCCAGATTGTTTTCTATGATGTTTAGGAACTATGTAATAATACTACATCATTTACCTACTTCAAAATGAAGTATATCTTGTATTTCAAATTCTATTAGACTGAAAATTGTAAACAGACTTATGGTTTTTATTGCTGTAAACACATATGCCCCAGGCAATACAAATCTTGGTTTGTTCAGGAACTGAAACCTAAAAAAACCCCCATCCCCAGATGTCAGTTCAATACAAGTCTTAACCATCATTCACTCTTACACAGACACACTCAAAATACATCCTTAAAGGCTCACTCGTGATTAAGCACTTTACCAAATTAGGACAGTACATTAGCCCTTAGACTTGCCTGAAAAGGTTTAGGTTTCCACATTAAACTTCATGAGACACTCCGTGGATGCAGTGGGTTTATTTCACAGTGTCTTTCCCAGTTTTCAGTCCCAGCCTCCCCAGATGGCCCTGAGCAAATTCCTTATGATCACTGCCCCCAGTGACACCTCCCAGTGTGGTGTGCTGCTTGTCCAAAAGCACTTCCAGTAGAGAATTAAGGCACCCTCCCATATGTTCATAAGTGAAGACAGTGGACTGTAAATTTGTGTCTTGTCTTGCACTGTGCTAATTTCTTCATGAGAACAAGCCTTCAGCTCTTGGGTTCATCGCTCTCCCCTCCAAATTCAGATATCTTCCTTCAGAGTCCAGTCATTTTAGCCTGAGATTGGAGTTGTCTGTCTTTCCACTGACTTCTCAAGCCCCAAATGACTAGGCCTGAACTTAACTACCCCACAAAGCACCAGCCATTAGTTGCACCTTGTATCAACAAAACGTGTTCAGCATGTGAATCTATAGTAGAAATGAAGGTTTCTGATAATGTACCTGAAGCACGATGAGATCTCTAACTGAAAAGAATCACCAGTCAGGCGTAGCCTTGTTATTACAAACACTCTGTGCGAGCAGAGATTAGCAGTGATGCCATGGTATTTTGTATGGATGAGACTACACAATATGAAAAACAGGTGGGAATCACAATTGCTTAAAGGCCAAAGTTAAAATGGCATACTCTAATTTTTGGAAGAGACAACTGATTTGGGGTACCTTGAGCAGAGATATTGTTTGTAAAATAAAGTGCTCACACTGACAAAGATCAGTTCAAAGGTGTGTGAAACAAGGAACTCCAGTGTGGGAAACATAATGTTCTGTTTCAAACAAAATCTATAACGTTAAATTACATCAAAACCTCTTTCAGAATTACTCTTTGTGAGAAAATCAAAACATGTCTGCATCTGTGATTTGTTTCATTTCAAAACTAACAAAATCCTAAATGTTTATAGCACACATCAGGATTCCAAAGTGCTTCCCAAACACACCAGTGTGCAATTTATAGGTAGAGATTAGGTTTATAGGTTCAGAAACCACCCCAGCCTCTGAGGCTGATACATATCAGATGTTAAAATTTGGGTAGTACACCAAATGTACATGCTTTTCCCTTGGCCTACAAGTTCATAGACCATCCTGCTGCAAAAAGATCACAGTTTTATGTTATCACTGAAAAACAAAGAAACAAAAAACCCCAAATCTCCAGTAGCTTGTATTCCTGAATGGTTGTAATGTCTCTTTTAGAACGGTGCATGGAATTATACCTACTTTTTGCATGGTGATGTCCCTCTCTTGATTTCGTTACTGACTATCAGAATCATTATTTATTCTTTCTGACGATACGGGAGCATGGAAATGACCCAGAAGACTCTCACAGAGTTTGTGTGTGGGATGTGAAATTGAGTTTAGGAAGTCTTTGTATTCAGAACTTTCAGACTGAGGTGTCCTCTTTGTGGTCATCCAGGTTCTCTGTGCTTTGATGGCTCCTTCTGTTAAAAGCAGGACAAATGATACGGCTTGTATTGTTAGCTAAACAGACCACAGTTTGGCAGTCTCAAACAACTAATATAACTTAGAACCACCATCAAGATGTGCTTGTTATGGACACTGACTGCCGTGCCTACGCAGAGGGGCGAGTAATGTTTTAGGTTGGGGGTGTAAGAAAATACTTTGAAATTTAATCCATCAGTCTTGTAGGACAGACTGCTTTTATGCATGCCCTCAGTATATGAGGCTTTCATTTAACAGAGATGGATATTTTGAGCTAGGCAAGATTTTCTTTATAGAGGCATAGAGAAGAAAGAGGGGATGAAGGGTCAGAGACAAGGAAAAAAGGGAAAGAGTGCTCAAAGTTGTCCTTTATTTTTCTCCCATGATCTTTTCTGCCTGCTCCCCTAAATGATTTGGATGTTTCTTATACACCATAAACACCAAGAATGTTGTCAATAATCCTATTTTCTTCCATATCTAAGAAAATTGCAACTATTCACATTTTCTTCAGTAATCTAACGTATCTAGAAGATTCTTCACGTGTGCACTGAAACACTGTGCAATAACAATGCTCTGTGTGCCACCCCAAAGAAGTAAAATATAGCAGCTGATACATACCTGGCAAATGTTCCTCTAAATAGCCAGCACAATACTACAAAAATAAGGTACTGGAGCATGTAATGGTATCATTCAGTTAATAATTCAACTGATAGAACGTTGTTCTCTTTTGTTCTGAGGAATATAAATGTATGTACTGGTAGCTAGTGATCTTTCCCCAGTATGACTAAAAGCTGCTGTAATGATGTCACTGCTATTTTCTGCTAGTTCAAACCTACCTTAACATTTCAAGTGCGAGCTTTGTTTCTTTCCGACTTTCTTCAGTGATTGGGTAGAAGAGAAGTATAAGTAAACCTACGAGGATGAGGACAGCAGGAGCTGCTCCAATGAGGATTTTCAGAGTGAGGATCACGTCCTTGGATTGTCTGCATATTCCTGGCTTGTACCCAGTAAACCTAAACCAATGGAGATTACAGTGGTCTGCGTATGTCCAAAACTTACAGACACTTGTTCATCACAAAGTCTCCTGCTTGGATCACTCCTTTCTGCCAATGCTCTTTAAGACTCTTCTCCTGTTTTTTCTAATACCCCTCTTTTTCCTCTCCTTCCCTACATGTTTTATATCTAGTTTTTCAGATCTCATCCTTCTGCCATTTCATATAGCTGCATTATCTCTGTATTTTCTCATTATTGTACTATAACAGTTAACTGTTAAGAGGAGGCTGGAATCCCAGGCAAGGAAATTGGTCTGATCTGTGACTCCTATTAATATTCAGCAAAGTATTTAGCCTCAGCTTTAAAAAATGCAAATAATCCTACCAATTTCAGCAGCAATTCTTAACCTTAATTTAAACACATACTTAAGCACGCTGTTCAACACAGACAAATTTACTCAAGTGCTGAGAGTTAGGTACATATTTACACTGTGTTGATACAGAGCTCTCATGCAGCCCCACAAGCTCTGATACATTCAAGTTCCCGTTCCCAGTTTGCAGAATGAGTTTGTATTCCTCAGAATATTCACCTATGTGTTCTCCCACAAACATCTGCTTCGGCAAATTGTTGGGAGCTAACTGGAATGGAATAATGAAAGGGCTCATTGGTAAACGGCTAATTTGCTTGTTTTAAACTCTTCCTAAATAGTCAGTAAAAAGTAGCAGATTTGGTTTCAGGGCCTTTTTTTTTATTTTCCTTTTTTCCTTTTATTTTTTTTCCCCTTTTTTGAGGAGGGGAGGTATTGTGGCATCCTTCACAAACTTTGTCACAGCTTGTTACAGCAACAGCTGTGAACAGCTCATGCAGTAAGCCTCACTCAGCCTTCCTCCTGTTGTTTTGGCTCTTTGGTTTTCAAATGAGAGCAGCAATTGCAGACAGTTTAATCAAGGTTGGGGTCCGGGATCTGATATTCTGCTGCAGATAAACTGAGCTCCTTAGCAGAAACAAAATGAAAGAAATGTAAACATGCAGAGTAGGTTGGAGGCGGTTGGTGAAAATTTGTTCTTTTCAAGCACCGATCCAAAATACCTGCCTAATTGCATGGGCTTCTTCATCAATTTGCAGAGTGATTTCTCATTTCACACTTTCTTCCACACTTAATAATGTTGATCAAAACTTTTGTCAAAATAAAACAAACAACTTTTTACAAATGAGGGTGTTTGTTGTAGGGATCTAAAACTCCTAGGCCAAAAGTGTTCAGCAAAGCATTGGCTGTTATTTAGCAGTTTTGACTGCAGGCCCTGAAGCAAATTAGTCCGGTTACCAAAACCTGACGTGGAGCCAAAAGCTAAATAACAATTCAGACAAGTTCACTTCTAAGTGTTCATTGCATGGTTGTGTGCTGTTCGTCTGAAACCTGGGTCATGTACAAATGTAGGGCAGGTGTCAGACAACTTTCCCTGTGTGGCCTTCTAGTCACAACACACAAGGCAGGTGCTGGGAGGAGAACAGAAAGCATCTTCCAGACTGATATCGATTAGGTTATGAGCAGAGCTGTGAGAAAATCTCTGTTCCTTACTCTGTTCAGCTTTCAGTTCCCTAAAACCATGCAGGAATCTGGGATCCTTTCATGCAGAACATGCCACTAGGCTCCCTGAAAGCACTGCAACGTGTGCAAAGACTTACAAACTCATATATGTAGACCCTCCCAGGTACAATAGGGATTGCTCGGAAAAGGTATATCTCTCATGGGAGACCTTCATCTGCTGAGCTTTCATATTCAGTTCTTTATGCATGTAAGCCACTACAATTTACAAAAATAATTTGCAAAATGTAATGTCTAAAGGAAAGTCAGGTCTTTCTGAACTGAAACTTGCTAGGGCAAGTGGCTGAACGCTCAGTGGCCTGGCCTGAATGATAACAATCCTGTCTTTAGTGGTCAGTCAACTAGAGCTGCTGGCACTTTCAGTCTCAGGGCAAAAGGCAGTTAACTCCACAGGGTAAAGGCAGAGCACTTACAGAGCAGATCCACTAAATGAAAACACAGTGTTACTTACTCCAGGCAAGCTGCAGAAATTCCCAGGCCGATTCCTGCTGACATCTTGGTAAAGAAAACATAAGAAGAATAGAAAATGGTTTCGTGTCCTTTCCTGTGAGGATTCTGCAGGCGAAAGTTATCAACAACATCAGGCAGCATTGACCTAGAGGTAAGCAATATAAGAGTAAAACTCAAGCTGAACACTCTTCTCAAAGTCCAAACTTACTGAAAGATGCTCAACCCTCCACTTTCTAAGAGCTGACTGATGTAATTAGTTATGCAGATGAGAGAATCCAGTTCAAAATGTCTTATTGCTGGACAGGAGGGCAAAAAATCCTTATAAGAAATGCACAGTCACATATTAGCAAGTATAAGAACAATAGAGAAACTATCAGACACTTGTTGGGATGGGACAGAACTCTTTAGACTGACTAATTCCATCAGAAGTTGTGATATTAAAATAACTCTTGACAAGCTAACAAAATTTACTGAAACGAATGGGGCTTATTCTCTTCAAATAGATTGAAGATTACTTCAAACAGACTGAATTTGGTGATTGGAAATAAGAATTAAAGCTGCACAAACGTCAACTGCAAATTGACATTTTTTCCAGTATATTTCATTATTTGCTGTTGTAATAAAAGGCTCATGACCTTCTGTGCAGAAAGGCATTTGTAGTCTGACAGCATGTATTATATTACGTTTCCATGATCTCTTAGAGTTTCAGAGCTTTCAGGGAATTGTCCAAATGAGAAGTGCAAAACAGCTCTCAACAATGGTCTTGCTTTCTGGTCAACTTGACCTGAACAATAATTATTCCACGTGGAAAAGAAATCTCCTATTCTTCCCACGTATTTTCAGTCCTAGAAGCAACAACCTTGAAATCTCAGTTTCTTTTATCCGTATTGTTGTGGTATTTAATCCATAATGTAGGATTGCTCAAGAGAGATACACTGCTTGACTTTCTTTGCTACTTAATTGCTCAAGCATTAATTTGAGTCCAACATCCAACTTCATCATTGTTGTAGTTCTGTTAGAAACCAGACCTAAGCAACTGATTTACTGTTATCACAACTTCAACAGCTACTTAGGCTATTGATTAATGTGGATACTTTTTAAGTACAAAGAGCAGCTACAGTTACAATACAGGCATAATCCATTAACAACAGCATAATTACAAACAGCCTTTATTATAAAAGCAAAAACAAATTACTGTAAGGGACTCTTGCCAAATTACGTCTCTTTCAGAGGCAAATTCAACCCAATACACTTACACAAATAGACATATAACCCTTCTCCACCTCAAATGTAACATTTTCCTACCATGGCAACAGCTGAGATGCTGCAATGCTCAGACCAGCGACGAAGGCCACGATGTAAGCCAGGATCGGGTTTGGAATGGTCACTAGCATGACTGCAAAAGGAATCATCCACTGAGGAAGAAGAAAAACAGCACATATAACTTACAGTATGCACTGTGTAGTGGTATATAAATTGTTTCTTTCAAAGTATAAGATTGTCTTGTGAAATGATACATCATATATAGCAAAGACTTATGCTTCAGTATTATGGTGAAATGGCACAAGTCACTACAGTTACCCTCAAAATTGAACTAATTTGTGCTGCTCAGGATTAGTTTTCTGGCAGTACTTTAAACCACCAGATTTCTTCAACTTCACCTTGAGGCAGTGGGCTTACAGGATTGGAAATCCACTGTTTTAAATGCTGACTGAATGTACACAGCCCAGCTGTCACATATCCATCACATGCTCCATCTCCCCTGCCTGTGAACCACGGGCACAGCACATGTAGAATCCAGAACCAGGGGCTTATCTACAGAGCTTTTTAATGATAGGGGATTAGTTTAATATAAAGTATTTCAATCTTCTATAGTCGCAGCTAGGGAACTGAGGGTATGAGAAGAGCTTTCACAGGGAGTGATTCCCCTAAGCACTGCTATTTACTGTTCTATATGATAAGTGATTCTGGGAGTCCTGGAGTCTAATCCATTACGTTTATGTTTTAAATGCATTTCCCATCTAAAGCATTTTCTCCTAACCTAAGGAGGTAGAAAATAACCTTTCCTGACAGCATGTTCCCAGCACAGACAGCCCAGTGTTGTGGCAAAATCGTTATTTCACCACAAGAGAGCACTCCAGCAATACAAGATTTTATGTTGCCTATAAGCAATTTTATGATAGGCTTATGCTCCACATGGGGCCCCACTCAGAAACCAAAGCACTTCAACAAAATTCTGGATCAATAATAATAATCGTTGTAATTGTAATCTTCTATTGGAAGAGAAGAACAGCCCATAAGACTGAGGCTGCAACGCCCTAGAGTTTCACTCCTGCAATGCTAGTGCAATCGTGGGGGCACTATTCTTGCTGCAATAAACAGCTAATGTGTCTTCTTCCTTCCTATTTGTAAAGCCAAAAATACTCTGCTATTGGCTCCCTGTTCCCTAGCCACAGCGCTGCTGCACTGAGTCATAAACAATATCCCACAGCTAACATGCACCTTCCATCCATTCACTGGCAGCACAATGGCAGGGGACCCCTCTGGGATGTGGAAGGTGATGCTGACCTGTGCAGCAGCACACGATGAAGGGCAGAGCAGGAAAAGCTGCAGTGAGGCTTCACACAAAAGCGTGCTTCCATGCTGAACAGTGCTGATAGATGGCATTCAGGCAATGGTGTGTGTTTGGTGAAATGAAAGACCAGAGAAATTTGTGGATTAAAAAAAATTTTTTTTACAAAGTCCTCCAAAACCCAGAGATACCTGGTGCTCAAAAAGTCAGTCAGACATCCCTCTGCTTAGGGAAGATTGCTGTTGGGTTAAAGTTAGTACAGAAAATTCAGTCTAGTATGGCCCTCAGATTATTATACATTATTACTTTTTCATGTAGGCAGTGATGAAGTTGCAATGAAGAATCCATCAAAAGAGACTTTAGGGCTTTGAGATGATTGTTTAAGAGATCATGTAAGTACATGCAATATTTCCCTCTACTCTTTCAGGTACAGGGAACGATACTGGAAGAAAAAGGCAGATCAGCTTATCAAGGCTGGTGTCGCTGGCAAAATATTGGGTTTTTTTTGATCATAAGATGGTCTACATGGCATCATAGTGGTTGGCACCTGATGGGCTGCACCTTTATCAAAGAAGGAAAGGATTTTTGCTCAAGAGTTAGCAGGGATGAATGAGAGAGCTTTAAACTAGATTTGAAGGGGGAAAGGAAAATAATCAGGCTCACTGGTGATAAGCTATGGGATAGCACTCCTGTCCCATAGCTAACAGGGGACAGCATGCTAACAAGTTCCTTCATTTCTTTTTCCATAAGGCACTAGGTACATAGTAGCACATTTGAAATGTTACTACTCCAATGCAGGCAGCATGAAGAGTAAGCAAAAAGAGCTAAAAGCTTTGGCTTGAATCAGAGCTACGGTAACGTTGGCACAGATGAGACTTAGTGGGAAGAGCCCTGTGACTGGTGGTTACCATGGATGGTTATAGCCTCTTTAGAAGAGACACGCAGGGAACGTGTGGTAGGGGTAGCACTGTATGTAACTGAGGAGTCGGACTGTATGGAGCTCATGATGACATGACTGAGAGACTCTAGGTAAGGATTAAGGGGAGGATCTGCTTGTGTGTTAGGAAAAGGTTCTTTGCCAGAGGGTGCTTGGGGACTGGAACAGGCTTTCCAGGGCAATGGTCATGGCCTCAAGCTCACTGAGTATTTTGACAATGTTCTCAGACATAGGGTTTGAATTTTGGGTGGTCCTCTGTTGAGCCAGGAGTTGGGCTCGATGAACCCTATGGGTCCCTTCCAACTCAGGATATTCTGTGATTCTGTGAAAAGCAAATGTTAGCTAAGATGGAAGGCAGATCTGTGAGGTTTATTGTTGAGCAAACTTAGGCCTTAAAAAAGGGAAACACATATGTGTGCATACACAGTGTCTCCAAGAATCCTTAATGCTCAAATACAAGAGAAAGAGGGGTCTTTTGTTAGGCATCTTGCCAAAACCATGATTCAACAGTTGCCACATGCAAAATTTCTCATGAAAATTCTACTTCCAGCCACCAAGACTTACTGATTGTAAACTCAATGTTTGTCCCTAACTGTATGTCTAAATTTAACAAAGCATATGGAAGCAGAAGCTGATAAACTGCAGTGCAAGATTTCTAGTGTGTGCACCAACCTGGGCATGGGAAGGATCTTCTTTGGATATGACCCTATACTTGAGGGGGATCTAGTCTTTGAACTTCTAGTCAGTATACAGATGACTGGTCATCTGGGGAACAACTGAAAAGACAACAATACCAGTAGTGGGAAGCCAAGATTCCTACTGTCCATCTACCTACCCTGCCTTCTATACTCTTTCAGGGGTTTCTTCAACACAGAACTGCTTTCACAGAAAAATGACTCCAGAGAAATTCTTTTTTTTCTGGAAACTTATTTTCAAATTACACCTTCACCCTGAAAGCTGAGTAAGATTTTGGAGAAAAAACTTTTCTCCTGTCTCCTTCCCTTCCAGAAGAACATTCCTGAGTGACAAACACAGGAGCTTTGAATGATGTGATTTTTTTCACAGTGAGAGAGAACAGATTAGTTGTACAGATCACACAGGGTGGTAGTATAGGAAGCTCCTGTGATGCACTGCCAGACATAAAATCCATCACTGAGCACACAGAAAGCATTCACAGTCCCTTGAGAAATATCTACAAGGTGAAAGGGAGATGTGGCTTTTTTCAGTCCAGCCCCTGCTTAGATCATAACACAGTCAAGCAATTCAACTGTAAAATTAAGTTAAACCATGTTTGCAGAGGTGCTGACAGGCTTTCCAGTTATATTAAACTAAATTTATATAGCCAAGTTGGTTGAAGAAGGTATTTTTCGTAGCCAAATATAAGGAGGAGTTTTCCTAAGAAGGAAATCTTCATTCCGTGATCCACCCAGTGGTCCAATACTGCTTTTGGCAATTATCTTTGTTCAAAGGTTAAAAATGAATGAGGATGGGACTTAGATTCCAGATGTCTACTTCAAGACGCATAACTATTCAGCATATTTGGAATAGGGGTTTTAATATTAATTCTGATTCTATGAAAGTCATTCTAACACACAGATTGCAAGTGCATAAAATGATAACTACTCGATTATATTCATTATTTGTCGCCAGACCTAAACTTTTCAACTTTGTTCAGACTTGATATATAACTTCAGGCTGGATTTTCCAAGTCTTCACACTTTGTAGTACACAAGACAGACAATTTCTTTTTTTCCTCTTTCATAAGTAATTGAAGGTAAACAAGGGAAAATGGGGAGTAACAGGCCTATACAATGATTCACTGGGGATGATGACAGAAAATTGCTACCGTCTTCACTAAGTGAAGGATTTAAAATAATCCATCAGAGATGTATTATCAGAGAGGCTCCCTGAGGTGGCTTTGTAGAGCTGTGTCAGAGTAAAACTAGGCTTCTTTTCTCAGGCAGGTCAGGTAATTTCCATTACTTCACTAATAACTGTCCATTCCCAGTCACAGGGACGTGGGCACCCCTTCCTGCTTAGGCTTCTAGAGTAGGATGTGGAATAGACTTCTGTTTCTTCCTTTGTGACTGAATTAAAAATGCAGTCAGCTGAGCATCATAGACAAAACTAGCCTTGTACAACAGGTAACTTGAACAAATAGCCTGTCGACTTGAGTCAAAATGGATCTGAATTTATCAAACATCATTTGTGCTCACTTCTGGGAGCAGTGAAATTCAGAGCTTGTGCAGATTCTTAAAAATAATAATTATCAAAAATGCTGAGGACCTCCTTTAGAATCTATTCATTTCCTAAAAGTTTCTCTTGAAAACTTGGAATCTGTCTAAAATTTTGTGTAACAATTTTAAAACTTTAAAACTGAGCAAATTTCTTGTACCCTGAGGTCATAAACACATGAAATAATTCCTGAAATGGCTCCAATTGTCACAGTAAATGAGCACAAGATTTTTTCCTTTTCTCCAAGGGTTTGCTTACCGAAATCCCACATGCTGCACACTTCTTGCCAAATCGCTGCAGAAACTTCTGCCAGAAGGGAATGCTCACAACTGCTGATACCTACAATTAACAGGAAATCTGTGCTGTGCTTATTGCTACTTCATAGGCTTCATTGTTTTCATCGCCTATAGGGTTCACCAGTATCATTTTGTATAGTACATGATGGTCTGAAGAGCAGATGAACTTGCAGGTTGCTCCCTGTCACTCTCCATGTGGTTTGTCTGATTCACTCTTACATATTACAAATGAAAACGATGCGAGAGGTTTTAACAAAGATAAATATCAAAATACAGTATCAAACTTTCCTTTTCCTAGCATAAGCCACTGCAGTTAAAGTTACACAATCATTAAAGCCCAAGCATACTGCAAATATTTGTGCTTTGTCCTGATGTCTTTTACCTCATGATTTGAACCTGACACATGATAATTTAATTAAGCCTTATCCCACAGTACAGGAAGAAAGCTGAAGAGCAGTATACATTTAACTTAAAGTATACTTAGAGTACATACCCCAGCTCAGTCTGTACATAAAAGACTTGTCTTTTATAACTTCGTGCTAAAAAACAGTGAGATTGAACTAGCAAATAAAAATACAAATAAAACCACAACTCACCAAGATGGTCACCACCAAATACTGGAAGTGATGGCGAAGATCAGCTGCATGAGTACAGAATAGGACAAAGTTGTTCTGCTTTAGCTGTTGAAGATATTTGGTGACCACCACCAAAAGAAGGAAGAGGAAAAAAGATAAAAAGACATCACACTCCGTACTAGCCAAACATACCTGGGGACTGATTTATCAAATGTAGGATTTGGGAGTTCTGCAACAACTTAAAAAAGCAGTCACTCTCCTGTTATCACTGGAGTAACACACCAACAATATCAGGGCAAGCAAGAGGAAAACCACGATTCTAACAGAGCATAAAAATGCCCAAACCAGGAACTGCCTCATGAGAGGATTCTATCTAAAGACTCTGTTCCCTATGCTGCAACTGCCTTGAGTCATGGTCACAGTCACAGCTGCAGACCACCACAAAATTGTCCCTCCTTTTCCATAGCCCCTTCATAAATCTTTCACCAGAAGCTCTGATTCTCTAACAAGTTACTCTTCAACTGGAATTGCTCACATGCCAACTTCCTGTAGTAAAGTAGCTGCTGTTTTTGTATGCAACTTTGGCCAAGGAGCATAGCTTTGGGTTAGGTGAATGTTCATTGGATGGGAGCTGACTGAACGGATGCTGTATTTGTGCTGTACCCATACTGACTGAATGGATGCTGGAAGGACCTAGACCACAGAGACTTCCATCGTTCATCTTCTCCTTGTCTCTGTTGCTTTTGGTGCTTGCAACTGCCAGATGTAAGCAAAAATGCTTCTCCTATCATTTCTCACACTCGGGCCTCCAAGTAAAGGACAACCTTACTAACTGTGCCCAATTTCATGCCAGCAGGAGATTTCAATGCTTCTTTGGCAAACAGACTTCCCAAGGAACTTAGTAATTCACCATGACTGCTGGTGAACACAGCACTGGTGTCTCACATGCTCAGTTTTTATCCTCCCTCCTGATACACGCTGTGATGTGTGGTTCAGGTGATTGACAAAAACACGGATATTATGTGCTTTTCAAAATAAAGCCAACTTCAACTTATATGTACATAGTGTCAGGTTCACATTAAAACGATGTATTTACTAAGTTGAATACAGCTCACATAACAACCTTTAAAAGACCCCCGGACTTCAGGGAGTAAAGGTTTCTTACCAAGTGGCTTCACATTTTTTCTCCAGCTCTTCTCTGTGGAAGGACATACTGCATCGTTTTGTGAAAGTCACATTCAACTGCAGGTCCTGATTTGAAAATCAGCTCTATCTAGCTCTGAAATAGCTAAGACCACCTGCCTCTGAACACCTTCTAACTCTAACCTAATGCCTTCCATCACAGAATTCTCTACCAGAACCAGTTCAGCCACTGTCTGAGATCAGTCACCTACGCAAAGGAAAGGGGGCAATGGTTTAAAGTGGCACAGAAGAACAGACGGAAGAGCAAAAACACTCTCTAAGCAACTGAAACCACAGGAGACTGTAGATGGATAACATATAATGACCCAATCTGGGTCACTGGGACTAGTTCTTCACCTTTTATGGAAAAAAAGATAATAAAAACCCATCTTTAAATGGTCAGGACTTTGGTTTTCCTTCTCGTTTGAATGAACCATCTCCAGCAGCATAGAACCCCAGGCACCAAAAAAAGGCTCTGGTTCCCTGCTGATTTCTAGGAGAAGGTAACACCCCCTTGATCATCACCTCCAGTCACAAGTCAAAGGTTATTTGCATTTTAGCTGCTTCAGACTCTCTCATGCTGGGACTGGAATGAGGCCAACATACAGCCTTAGAGACTGAAGTTACCTGAACTGCTGTTGAAATGAGAAGAAATGAAGCTGCAAGTTTCACATACGGGCCGTGCTTCATGGTGAGTCCAAGCCCCTCGCAAAAAGGAATTGCTCTGTCTGAACTCAAGGCATAAGGATCTAAGAGGAACAGAATACTTAAAATAACAATCTTTTCCAGAGACAACTATGAAATAATTATTAGCAAATCTAAGCATGTTTAAATATATCTTACCGTCTTTTTCCTTTACTCCAAGGAAAAGAATGATAATTCCCAGAAGATATATACCTCCTATAACCCCTGCTGCAATCATATAGACTTTTGCCTTTGAGAAGAAAAAAGACATATTTGAAATGGTGGCAGGAGAGTGACAAATCGTTATGAAAATTTCAGTCTTTTTTCTGGTGAGTCATCAGCAAGTGAAGAAATGCCCATCTAAACAGCGCCGACTGTCTATCTTTTACTTCTGTGAAGAACATTCACTTCTGCAATTCATTTATAAACAGCACCTACTTAAGGATAAATCCAGGAGGGGGAGAAAAAGAAGGTGTGAACAAAGGTCTACTGTGCTGGCAACAAGAATACAAAAAAAAAAAAAAAAAAGCTTATGTTGAGGCTAGCTATAGACATACACAGTCATCTGTCAAAAGCACACAGCATTCATAGAATGAATCTGGATTTCTGTTTTTTATTTTATTTTAAATCTGGTTGATCTTTCTACACAGACCCGAAACTGTATCTTCATCCTGGGTGGGAAAGACTTCTGAGCTGATGCAAACATAACTATTACAGTTACTGCATTTATACAGAACAATAATAAAATCTTACTTAAGGCTTTAATAAATTTTAGAAAGCACACTTTCATGCTGGTGTTTTGAGAACATAGTAGCTTGCATGCTTGTTTTCCCAGTTAGGTAGTGAAATGCTTAAGCAAATTTAGAAATCTTTGCTTTCTATTAAGCCAGGTGAAAAAGCCCCCCAAGGATACCTCCCACACAAATCATACTTATTGTTTCTGACTGTGATTATACTGACTCTTGAATAAAGCTTTACAATTTTATTTTGCTTTAGTTTTCTGTAATAATTTATTTTTTACTATATTATGAGAGATAAAACGAGTGCTGGTTTTAGAGCTTTTTGACACAAAGATTACTTGATAGGAAAATTGAATTCCGAATGATCAGTACTATGTTGCAAAAGCCAGGGTTATAAATCTAGGAACAAAATGGTAAATAGGCATGCAGTCACAAGAATGTACTCCCAAATACGAAGTCACTTAGTGTAGGTGCAAAGTTAGAGAGATGAACCACTTCAGTGTTTCAATTAGACAGTCTTCAAGTGTTCATTTAGACAACCTTCAAGATGACAACTTTTGTTAAGGTACTTACATTTCAGAAAGGGACATGGTGAAATAAAGTATAGTGGTTTTTTTTCTTTATTTGGGATAAAGATATTTTGGATACCAAAACTATAACATAGTCACAGATTACGTTTATACTGCTGGCTATGGTTTGTACAGACTGCAGACTACAGTAGTGCAGACACTTGAATTCACTTAAATAAGGTAATTTCAGCCTCAAAAGCAGCCTAGATAGGACAGAAGGGGCTAAAAAGGATAACTACAAGGATTCGTTATGAATTCTGTATTTCATATCTATTCATTTGTAAATTTGATTGAAGCAATTGAACTAAATGCTTTCTTTCTCAGGTCTTAGCTACGTGTAATTCAAGCCTTACTCACTCAAACTATTAAGGATTTTCATGGTGGGCCATATAAGGTTCTCTGACCCTCAAGAAAACTTGTTAGCCTATATCAATGTCCATGCGTGATTTGCAGTGGGAAAGATCTGCTCCTCTAAGCTGTGCATTTCATTTTGAAGTTCTATATAGAAACGACATCAGGAGAGCTTAGATGCAAAATAACCAGTTCTTTCACTTCCCTTCTTTTATAATGAGCAAAGTAATCTCCATCATTCACAAGGTCTGCCTTTAAAAGAGGTGTGCTCTTGAGAAACTAAGAATCTGTCTTTGTGACAAATAAGATTAGGGTCATTTTCCCGAACGGCTCTAAGAGAAATCATCAAGATTTCACTTCTTCTAAATATAAATGTATGTGTATATATGTTCATAGGCCCTATCCATCCCTTAACTTATAAACGACTGCCCATCACTCATATAATCAAGATTCAGTATCTCCTTCAATCATCCAATTGGGTGCACATTCTGTTTGCACATCATGTAAATGAAAGGCAAGTGCCCTGTTGTGCCATGTAAAGCAGCTCTCTTGTGTGTGTTGGTGGCCAGGCATGCTCCCATAATACAACAGAACTGATGTCAGGTCATGCGAATGGCAAAAAATTGGGATCCTCACAAAACAGGGTAGTAGGAAGCAAGGTGGGTTGCCAAAGCAGTTCATTCACACTGTGGCTTCTGCCCATACCTGAGGGCTTTGTGGGGGAAGAAGGGCAGCAGAAAACAAGGAGAGAACAGAGTCTTTCCCATAGAAAACAGCTGGACACCATATTCCAGACCATTCTCAACCACGGGTCACTACTCATCTACAAAACTTGAGAAGGTGACACACAGAACAGAGGGAAAATTAAAATATATATATATATAACAAAACCAACCAAACAAAAAAACCCAAGAAAATCTCACAAAAAAAATGAACGCTTGCCTGCATGTAAATAGGGAAGTGAAATGAGTAAAATATAAGAAATAAGCAAACACTCAAATACTTTTTATCCTTTGATTAAATAAGTTTGCAAAACTGTATTTTAGGACAGCATTAAAGCTGTAGAAATAATGTTAAAAGGAGGATGTAACCAACAACAGATTTGTTAGAAATGGTGGGGTCTTTAATTAAATGGACCTATACAGTTGGGGGAAAAAAAGACAAAGAGGCAACCTTACAGTCCTACGTCTTTGGATCTGAAAAAGAAACAGATCTGAAATGTTTGTCTGCCTAAACGCTTCTGCATTGTTTCTCAGTGTTAGGAGCTGGTTGAATTAATAGTATTACTTCCACCTACAAACTTTTACTAGTTCAGACTTTGATTTTTTCTTCCCAAAGAAAAAAAACTACTTGCATTGTGAAGCTTCTTCCTCCGTCTCTCTTTTACGTCAAAAAGCACAGGAAAGAACATGTGGTTAGAAAGAAAATAAATCAAAGTCATGTTTTTTTTTTTTTTTTCTCCTTGAAAGCCATTGAGGAGATTTGAAAGTGGAAGGTGGTGATTATGGCACAGAGCAGATTCAGATAAGGAATCTGCTGTGCAATGAAATTCAGCTTGCTCTACAACTCCTCAAGCTACTTGTTTCCACAATTCACAGAGCTGTAATAGCACAGCAGTTTTCTACAGCAAGCCATTGTCCACTAGAAGCTAAAAAGGAAGAAAGAATGATGTTCTGTGTCTTGTTAAAACATGCACTAGAGTTACCTAATGAGCAGCTTCAAAAACACTTTAATCAGCTATAAAATGACACTGCCACTTAGAAGTGCAGCCCAGATCTCCCCAGTCACTTTCTCAGATAATTTATCTGAGAAGACGTTGAATGCCCTGTGCCAACAAAAAGAGAAGTAGGAGAGAGCAGTGTCTGAGGTGGGGGGGACGCATGGGTTGGTCACCTTCCTGTGCTGGTGCCAGGGTGTGCAAATAAAGTGTTTGTGGAATCATGTCTTTAGATGTCTTTAGCTTGTGATTTTTCTTTTACTGAAAAGTGGTAATAGTAGAGATTTAACTACAGTAAGCAGAGCACTGGCTACAAATACATACATCCTGATTTGCAGCGTGTACCTGAGATTAAACTGAGGTCAAAGAAGGCTTCTTCATGGAAAAGTGCTCCCACTTATTCCCTGTTACCAATCATTTACTATCAACTGTCTTTTGTACTTTCACAAGAATATGGATTCCAAGTAGGATTTACAGCTTCTTGCATGTAGCAGCCATTAATCTTCACAGCAGATGCCTACTACTGCTTTGAAAAGCAGTGTTGCTGAACTGAAAGATTCTGCTACAGCCTTTTTCTTACTAAGCTTCTATTTTAAACTGTAGATCAGTCTCTAGTGAAAACAAAGTGTAGCTACCTACCTTCTAGTTACTTCACAGGTCAGTATCATCAGTAAAGCCCCTCAGTATAATTCTGCTGTCACACTGAGAACGGGCTGCAAATACAACAGATATGAAGTGTTGTTCTTCAACAAGGCAGTTGCCTCAGCTCCAGCACTGCTGGCTTCAAGGAAATCATGTTCATGCTTATCCAGCTGGGTAATGTGATTGGTCTTAGAGGAAAAACACACTCCTATCCTTAAGAGATTTTAGCATGCTCCCATAGACACTTACTTGATGAGACAAGGGGTCTGAAGGCTCGGGAAAGCCAGAAGTGCTGTTCAAGGAGGGGGTAGGGCTGGCGGTGTTTACTGGGGGGTTCAAAGTGCAGTGATCAGAGAGATGAGCGCTGGCCACAATTTGCCCCTGAAGCGCAGCTCCAACCAAGGTCCCAAGGACTTCCATTGTCATTCCTAAAGAAGGAAGCACAAATGTGTGCTGAGGAAGAGAACCTGATTCCTCCACCGTTTACAAGCCTGCTCATGTATCTCACTGAAGAACAACCTCATTAAAGCAATGCCATTTTCTTTCCTATGGATCAGACAGAAAAAGCAGCTGAACTGGAAGGTCAGTAATAGAATAGTGTCAAGGAAAGAGAGTTTTATAACCGGTTTTCTGATCAGCTTTTAGAAGCTTCTATGGGAAGAGCTTCTTTTACACACAGGCTGTGTGATGAGTATGGCTGGGATTAAGAGCTGTAAGGGGATAACACAGAAACATTTCATCTCATGGACAAGAGCTGAACTACAAATTAAATACTGAATGCCACTTTTCCAAAGCACAACTAGGAGCCATAACACGAGACTATTCATCTCAAGTTTGACAGTAACTTCATGAAACATTTTGCAAGCCACTCATCTGCTCAGATCTCTGGGTTTCTCCGACAGTAAAATGAAATGATACTTACCTCAGGCTTCTGTAGGAAATAATACAGCTGTAAAGCTCTTGAAAACAGCAGATGCTGTTCTTAACAGCATCATAGGATCATACACTAAAACTCAGAAAATTCACTGTAGGCAACAGAGATACAACTGTTATGAAACTTATTTACTGAAAAGTACCAGGAGCTGAGAAACAAGCAGATATCAAAGTTCTTGTGTGCTCAGAATTTATAACGGATTACTTTCCACCTTAGGCAGCAAAGCAGATCCTTCAGGAAGTAGATTACACGTTGGAGTAGGTTTTAATTTGCACAGAATGTAAATAGGATTTATCTTAAAGCAACTTTGGAATCCAGTATTTCTGCCATATATTTACAAGAAGGAGCAGGGGAAAAATTACGATAAACAGTTCTGCTTGTCTCCGGTAGAGGGTAGTGGATCCTCTGATCCCAGCCTTTTGTTTTTCTAAAGCACACTTCATATTACACAGATGCTTTTCTTTAAGCAGTTGAAGAATGCCTGAACAATAGACTGCGTCCAAGGATGTCTATCACCAAGAATTAATTCTTTATGAAACCCAAGTAGAGGTAAGAATGTTTAAGTAAGGCCTTGTAAATAAAATAAAAAGATTCTCATGTGGTCGTAACCATTCCAAGAAAACTTGTCTACAAACAAATACTATTTCAAAATACACAAAAACACCAACGTTTGGAAAGTCAAAACTATGGTTCATTGCACCACCCTGAATTGTCTTAGCAGAAGAGCTGTACATTAGAAAGTTGAAATACTTTTCTGAACAGTAAAATGACATTATAATGTCTCTCACCTATGGAGTTCAACAGCATTTATGAGCAAGAATTTCCCATGCCTGTGAGGCATTACATTGGACTAGCAGATAGGAAAGCACATTTATTTGGATAACAGCCTCTGAAGACGTAAAATCAGACAACAGAAAATACTATGTATGTGGATTTAGGTAGAATGTCAGCCAAATGACTCAGGATACAGAACCACTGGCAAAGTACAAAACACAACTGGAATCTCCTGCTGTTTAGGTCGATCCTCTGACTACTAGCTCTGGCTTTCTTTTGAGATGATGATAATGCTAATTACAACTATTCCACGTGGCTGAAGAAGGATGGTATTGCTCAAGGAATACTACATTTAGAATTTCTGATGTGAAATTTTAGGACTTCTGGCCATATCATTGTGCCTCTATGGTCTAGTTTTCAATATAATAAAGCAATTACGTTGACTGTTAAAAGGGTTCTTGCCATGAAGAAAGAACAGATGCAACAAAAAAAGAAACCAGAAACTATTCTAAAGCACCACTGAAGGACAGGTTGGAACAGAGAAAAAGTCTTTCATGTGATGTTTCAGCACTCTTTTCTCTTTACCTTGCTTAATGCTGGTAGACATGAGAGACAGCAGTTACATAATAAAGAAGGCATGAGAACAGAGCTGAAGAGAACAGTAAGGGAAGAAACTGTCCTTACATGCAATTTATGGCCTATACAGGAAATCTTGAAAAAATTTTCCTCGCACTTTCTTGATTTGATCAATTTGCTTCAAAGTAAAATCTTTGTCTGGTTTTGATTTTTTTAAGAGCCAGAGATATGGTCTGGAAGCTGTCGTTCTTTTAATGTACACAATCTGAGTGCTGGTAATATTTCAATAAGACCTTTCTTCAAACTACCTGGAATGTGTTAAATAGATATAGATAAAATTAAAAAGAGAGATTTTAGTTGGTGTGAACGTGCACACAAATTTATTCCTTTTTTTTTCTTGATGAGGTTGACTGCCTTGGTTCTATTTTGCAGAGACATTTTTCAGAGATTGGGAGGTTTCAGAGGTTGGGATTTTGAATTTACAATGTGAAACACATAAACCCACAGAAATCCAAACTAAAAGCAAATAAACAAACAAACAAAAAATTACTTTGAGGCTTTCTTTAATTAAATGTAGAAGGAGATCAGCCCTTTGTTTTTTACCTCTACAAACCACCCTTCAGTGAAATAATTATTCCCTACCATGGCTTTGGGTAATTTTAATTTGTCTTCTGGCTTTGCAATAAATTGAAAAGAGTTCATACCTAATCAGACAGTTTGAGACAATAAAACATCAATGTCTCCTATTTAGATAGAAAAATGGTAGCGTTTACAGGACAGAATATTTTTCATTGAAGTCTCAAGGAGAAGTCCAGTTCAGGGACACTGAATATTAGGAATTTCCTATAGTTAGCAAATGATTTTAAATAAAACACAGCCCCAGTTCTCATGAAATAACTCATATCACACTCACGGTATGCTGTTGCAGAATCTCTCTCTTTCTGGTCTGTGCTGAGAAACATGGTGAGAGCAGAATATGGTACTTGGAATAACTAGGCAAGAAAAGAACATCACGTAAGACATTTCAGAGTAGATGCTTTATTTCACTGATATCCAGGAAAACAGTTTAATGCAACATTAGAATTCACTTATTTAGAATGCTGCATCTTTTAGCACAAAGACCTGTCTTTTCGTCCTGATTCGTAAAGTATATATGAGGAAAAATAATCTCTGTCATTATACAAATAATAAATAATAAGTAAACAAGAGGCTTTACCTTTATGCTGTATTCCTTCAGTTTCTGTGGGAAAAAACTCCTTTATAATCAGGCTATAAAGCATCTAGTTTTATTTGCAATAGGAGAATCACTTTCCTAGATTGAGCTAACTAGCAGGAAACAGAGCCATAATGAAGACAATACAGCATTCCACCTTATTAAAGCCAAAAGACTGCATAATCTCCCAAATATTTCAGTATCTCTTTCACTGTGTAATTCCTCAAATGTCTGGGAACTCCTTTTTCAAACTATGATCCAGTGAAACTCAGCCGGGTTTCACCCTGCTACATTGCAATGCAGGTGCCTCACTTCCAGTCCCAGCCTGCTGTGAGACAGCTGAGATGGTTTCTGATACCGTATTTCCCCAAATGTGCTTCAGGGGAAGTATGCTCCCCTTTCCCCTTTCTGGGCAGCCTGGTCTGGTGTCTGGCAACCCTGCACATAGCAGGGGGTTGAAACTAGATGATCATTGTCATCCTTTTCAACCCACGCCATTCTATGATTCTATGATTCACACGCAGACTTCTCAAACCCCTTGGCACTAAATCACCACCTTAGCCTCAACTGCCCAGAAAGTGACTGGAGGTAATCTGGCTGAATTGCCAAACCGTTTGACAGAGAAAGCCTGGGCAGGAACTGTTGGCCAGCAGAGAGCTTCATAAAGGGACATCTGTCTAGGCCTTAAAAGATACTAAAAGTTGAAATATAATGAAAAGGTTTGGTAACCTCAGTTTACTAAACTGGAATGCAATGAAACAGACAGGAAAAAAAAACAAGTTTCTGCTGAGAACATTATGACTTGTAACCTACTTACTGTGGTCAGTGCTTGGAAAATGCAGTAGAAACTCAGGTACCATACAACCCTTCCTGATACAAAAGGAGGCAGGTACCACATGAAAAAGTAGGACACTACTGTGAAGGGTGTACATGCCAGCATCCTGCAAAGAAAAGGAACACATGCCAACGATCTCAACATCATGACGGCAAGGCATAGTATGTTTTCCTGCTAATAGTTTATATTGTGCAATTTGTATTCTGTGCTTTTCCAAAGCACAATAAAGATGTGATTTTAAGCATAAAATGCACAAATTAATGTAAAATGTATGCAAATACTTCCACAAAATGGAATAAAACGTCAAATCTGAAGGAAAAGTGCTATACTTAAATTAATATCCCATTCAGAACGGACACAATTGCCTTGCACACACAATGTAACAGCATAACTACACTGCCATGCCTTAGTACATGCCTCAAACTACATCTTTGTTAAAAGACTCACTGAGAGCTAAGCCCTCTTGTCACATGTCATAACATACTTTAGCAATGTTTACATGAGCTTACTTATTATGAAGGATTCCTAGCTCTAATTTTAACTCCTTCAGTTTTCCTTTGAACTTGGCCTCTTCACTGCTACTTCAAACAAATGCAAACATGTTGATGTACTTAAAAATGCTGAAAACAGCATAAAAGATAATGGACAGCTCACAGCTATGGTCTGTATCTGCCCTGTATAGGGCAATTTGCTCCATTTTAATCAACAGTAAAATTCCTAATCATTCGAAACACAAAAGGAGCGTCGTCTGGTGAGGAAAGTGGCTTAAAAACAGAACTGCAGAAACTTCAATTCCAGACACGTAACACACGTAACAGTAATTAATTACATTTGGTCTAAGCATTATTTCAGGCAAACAACACTTCAAACTCAGTGATATGGAAGAAGTTATCAAATGCTATTATTTCCTAAAAGTCCGAGCTGCAGCAGCATCAGAGCTCTCTTACAGCCTTGTAAACCACATATTAAACAATGTAATTAGATGACCAAGATTCCAGTAAAAAATATCCAAACACACAAAAGAGAAAACAGATTAATCCCTTCACAGCAGCAACATTTGGGGTCAGCTGATTACTTTGCAATCGTGAACTGAAAACGTGGCATACAAAAGAGTAATGTGTCAATAGTTCAGTAAAACAATGACTTTCCCACACTGCTCTGTGGGGACGGACGGCATCACTGGGTGCTGAACCTCCACAAGGAAAGTGCCAGGTTCTGCTATTCTCTGCCTCTCCAATGCGCAGGCCACAGCTCGTTTCCAGCTGGTCAGCAACGGAAAGCACAAAGAAGGGTAAAATCCTCACACACATCAGGGAATCTATCTTCTTCTATAACAGTGTGAGCTATTCCAGACTGCTGTCCAGAGTCACAACAATGACAGTTTTTACGGTCCTTTTATGTGCAGTTTCTCAGCAATAACCTTCTTAGCAGTATTCTTCCCTCCTCTTCCCACATTTTCCTTCCCTCATTAATTTCAATTGCTTCCAGAGTCTCACTGAACTTGCTGATTTTCTGCTGTTAATTCCTTTGACAAAATATTTGACCGGGTTTGTGTATTTTAAGTCAGTGTCTGCTTACACATTTTAAACACATTATATACAAGAGATCAGTAATGGCTGATGATTTCCTACCAGGTTAAGTACAGCATTAAACTATACTTCAACTTTTCCCCTCTCTACTAATGTCTGTGCTTTGCAGGCAAATTTTTCTGACTGAACCAATTCCATCACTTCACTATGGACACTTAATAATAAGGTATTTTTTAACTAACAGGAGACACATTCTTTTCCTTGCATAAAAACAATCTGAATGCCAAAGCATAAGAACAAAATTCCCATGAAAAGATTGCCATTACAAAGAAGACAAATAGGAAAAATCCTTCTGGAAATAATCATAGATTCATAGAATCATAGAATGGCCTGGGTTGAAAAGGACCACAATGATCATCTAGCTTCAACCCCCCTGCTGTGTGCAGGGTCACCAACCACCAGACCAGGCTGCCCAGAGCCACATCCAGCCTGGCCTTGAATGCATCCAGGGATGGGGCATCCACAGCCTCCTTGGGCAACCTGTTCCAGTGTGTCACCACACTCTGTGTGGAAAACTTCCTCCTAATATCTAACCTAAACCTCCCCTGTCTCAGTTTAAAACCATTCCCCCTTGTCCTATCACTATCCACCCTTGTAAACAGCCGTTCCCCCTCCTGTTTATATGCTCCCTTCAAGTACTGGAAGGCTTTTCTGCTTTTTAAGGAGCAGAATGACTGCTGTTAGGAAGAATGAGACAGTGTCAGGCACAGCTAGCTGCTGGTGTCACATCTGCTCCACGCGTATGCACATATCCTTTACTGATTTGGAAGGCCTAGCCAATTAAAGCTAAGGAAAGGCTGATGTGAGAAGTGATGGCACGCTAGGATGCAAGCAGAAACTAATTCCAGCTCTGTGAAGGAGTGAAGCCAAACTAAAAGGAATCTAGCCAGAGATGAAAATTCAGTCGCCAAGAAGGTTTTACACATGAGATTCCAGTTTTGTTAACAGTGCAGTGTCTTGGCTTTATCTGTTTGTTTCTCCAGTTGCAGAAAATCTTTTCGTTGTTTTCCATGGATGAACAAGTTGAGGGGAAATAGATGACACGAGAATTTCTCTTTTTGCTTTTATATATGTAGAAATAATACAAACATAGTTGTCTGGGAAACAGTCAAGGAAAAAATAACTCAATGAGATGACTGTATGGTCTTAAAACACACATACACAAAACATTTATATATATGTATAAATACATGTACAGATTTCTGCTTACCAAGGCATGAGATGGCCAATTTTTGTCCATCTACTTTTGCTAATAAAAAAGCCAGCAACAGGATCAGTGACAGCTCCTGAGGCTTTGCCAGTAAACAGCACCAAAGAGGCATGAAATGGAGTAATCTGAAAATACAAACACAGTACTCTAAGCACAAGCTATTGTTCCACAGTACAATGAAACAGCATAAAGCAACTTTCCAGAAAGAACCTTGGTGTTTTAAAGAGTAATGTTAGTTCATTTACAAAACGTGTCTGTTGCTGTCACAGAAATTCCTACTGGCTACCCTACTGGTTTCCCATAGCAAAAAAACCCAAACATTGAGACAAGGCACCATGTAAAATGGGATTACAGAGGAAAAATGCAAGTAAGGTGAGATTATAGATGTGTTTAGAATGAGGAAAATGTGTCAAACAGGAGACCAAAGTCCTTGTTTTAGATATTAAACCTGACAGAGCATCTCTGTAACTTTTCCCTCATACAGTCCCATTTCTAGATCACTACCTTGACCTGAAGCAGATAAAAGCAGAGGTAGGTGTCTGCATGCATCTGGGCTTTTTCACCTCCTGACACTACCAACAAGGCTGCCAACTGCTGGAGTGTGGCTTGGAAGAGGCTGCAGCACAGCAGATTCTATCCGCTCAGCTCTGAACTGCATAACGCACATCTGTTCAAAGTTACCAGCGCACATCCAACAAACCTCACTTGAAAAATGTCAGTGCATTCTATGTGAATAAAATAGCCAAGTTTGAAGTTCGGCCATAATTAATTGCATGTATAGAATTACACTTTAGCCTGGGGAATGTACTTATTTTTCCATTGCATCTGTAGAGACCTTAGGAATTCATATGGCAGAGTGGATAAAAAAATGTAATTTCTCCTTGAAGTGTCTACTTTATGCCACTAAAACCATAGGCCTGGAAAAAAATAAAAGTCATTGAAGTCTGTATAATGATAAATGTTCTCTTAAATCTCTAAAATATATATATATAGAGAGAGAGCCCACTGAAACAACCTACTGAGCTTAGAGAGTGACTGCAGGAAAAATACCCTTCATCTATATGCTCCTTCATGCCAGAAGTTCTTTAACTCAGCAGGAAGCCTGATGAATGCAGCTAATGCAACACCAAGCTTGAGTTAGCATTCCTTGCTTATCTGCTGAGCTTGCTGTTCTTTCCCAGGCACTGTCACCCAGCTTCCTGGTTCTCTGCTCTAAGAACTTGCTGCAGGTATTTCCTCAGAGACAAAAAGAAACAATATCTGAAGTATCCTGAGTGACTTTGGTAAAGACAGATGCTATGCACTTCCATAACCACACTTGTTACATTTTAGCCCAGATTAGCTGGAATTGCAGGAATAGCCAATCTTCCTCACACTGCCAGCTCCAAGACACATAGCTCACCCTGGAAAGCTTAAGAACAAGGGAGGATTGAGACTGGTGTTCTAGCAGGTAACGGCAGTGGCACTCCAAGCATTCCATTGCTGCACTGTCTGGACGCTGGGCTGGGTGCCACAGCAGCTTGCTGACGTCCAGCTCAGCTACTTGTGCCCTCCTATAGCCAGGGTGGCCAAAAGAACAAAAGAGCAATGAGTAAGAAAGATACAGTTGTTGAAATACTGCAGTGATGAAGGATATACAGGCAGAAAGCTTAAAAATAGGTGAATTTTTCATTGGTATTTTGGTTAGATAAAGTAAATAGACAGAAAGGAAGTAGATTCTACATAAACAGAAATGGAAGAAAGCCTTGATGAAAATTAAAATCTCTCATATGGAGAGTTGAGTCTCACCACAGTGCCCCTGTTTGCATCCTCTCTGGGTTCTTATGTGTCCCTTAGCTGCATTTTCTTAGCCCTTAAACTTAAACACTCTCTGTCAGCACTAACATCAACAGCTTCTCAGTGATAATACAGAACAAGATAAAACATGCTAAATTCATAGAATCATAGAATCCTTAGAGTTGGAAGGGACCTCTGAAGTCCATCTAGTCCAATTCCCCTGCAATGAACAGGGACACCACAGCTAGATCAGGTTGCCCAGGGCCTGGTCCAGCCTGGCCTTGAAAGTCTCCATGGATGGGTTATCCATCACACCTCTGGGCAACCTGTTCCGCTGCCTCACCACCCTCACTGTAAAAGACTTCTTCCTGAAGTCCAACCTAGATCTACCCTCTTTAAGCCTGAAGCCATTTCCCCTTGTTTATTCACCCATCTCAAAAGGAATAAAGACCAGTATCCTAACATCAGAGGTTTTAGCGTTTTCTAGTAATTTGACTCAAGGATTCTGTGTGGTTTGCAGTTACAAACCTGTAGTTTATACAGGTAATTTAGGTGGAACATGGAATTGAAATGGAAAAAAGCGTGAGCTACAGAAAGTGAATACAAATGTAATTTTCTCAGAAGGGGCCCAGATTACATATGAAGTTTTATACACAATCTCCCAGAAAGAGCTGTAGCAGATCTGCCCTCTAAGTGGGTAAGATTTAAATTCAGGTATTGCCTATAAAATGACATATTCTCCCCTGGAAATACGTGGAAAAAAAGATTTAGGAAGCTCTTGATCTGGTCTTGAAAATATTCTATGAAGAATTACTTCATAGAACAAACTAAACCATCAAGGTTTTAATAATTCAGGCTTTTAATGATGTAATAAAAGTATAATTACAAATGTTAAGCAAAATTATTGGTTTTCAGTAGAAGCTTGTTAACAAAAATAATTATGTTGTTTTTAGGTGGTATCCAGAGATTCGAGAATGGGACCCCAGCTTCCTGAACACTGTACACAAACACAAACAAATCAAAGTTCCCTAGTTTCTAGAATTTCCAGTTTCTGTGATTGGCAGAGGACGGGTCAATTCCAGTATTTATAATCACGCTGGGAAAATCATATCAGTGTCTTTCTCATCCAGTTCCTGCTTCATCATCTCCAATGGCTTGTACTGCCATCCTCAATGTAAGTAAAAATCAAGATAGGTCAGAGCTGCATCCACCTCCTACTGCATCTCCAGGAAGTTACTTTTCCCACATTCAGCTGTCCTCAGACTCCACAGCATACACTTGACATCTTTGACACTGCTGTCCAAATCTGGCCCACTTTCCAAATCCTGTGAATTCAGCCTCAACCAGACATCTGAGATCTCAGTTTTACATGCCAATCTTATTCTGTGGCCAACTGTATTAAGTAACTCACAGGTTTTAGTTTTTCCTTTATAACCTCAGCTTCTGATATTAGACTTCTATAGGAAAACCATTAAGCATAAGCCTTGGTATTTGTGCTGAAATCTATGACAGTCTAAGCCACAGCTTTCCCACAGGCCCTGCAATTTGGCCTCATCTCCCTAAAAGTCTTTTCTTCTGCGCTATGAAACTTTATCTATCTCACCTAGTTACCACGAAGCCATACAAGAGCATTCAGACCAATAAAAAAAATGCTTATAGAATGTTTTTCTTTGTTTCCCTGCTGTCCCAGAATCTAGCTGGAGCAGCTGAAAGTTGTATGAATGGGATGACTCCTACTGCTTTGTTTCTACTGCTTTGTTTCACCAGGTCTGCTTCTGCACAAATTGACAGCGGAGAACCTTCAGAAAGGATCACTCGGCTTTCTTTCCAAAGAATAATTAATAATCATAAAAACGTTGGCCACTTCAAGGCAGAAAGGAAATTAGTGAAAATAAATGTTTCCAAGGAAGGTTATGCAGCTTCCAGGATGCTGAACAGCTAAAGGCAAAGCTAAGAAGAAAATTTAAAAGCATTATTGGCTAATTTACCCTTCATAGTTCTAGGGACATTTAAATGACATCAGAGCTGAGGTAAATCTAAATTTGTAAAGGTCTCTCGTGCTACTTACCTGGGCTATATCCAGCAGGTAGATCTGCAGGAAGAAGGAAGCCGCACTCCCTGCCACTTGATTCGGGGCACCTCCTATGGCATAGCATAACTTGCTGCAAACTGACAGCCTGTGTTCCTGTGCAAGGACAAACAGAACAACTGATGAGAAGGCCAAGGTATGCACGTAACAACTACAGAAATCTAAACGTTAAAAGTCTGAGGCTAACACCCAAATCATGTATTTGCTTCACGGGTATTCCATTAACAAAACCATATACCCTAAACTCCTACCATCATTGGAATGCTCATTCTTTTTTTTGTTTTGTTTTTTTAACAGTTTTGCTCCTTAATTCAGCATCTAAAAACAAACCATGGTTTTCCTACAATGGCATCTAGGTTTGCTTACCTGCTTCTCATTAGCTATTAAAAAGGAACCCGTTTACAAAGCAAGAAGAAACAAAATGGATGTGGCCTGGAGCATTCAATTCAGATGTTAAAAACACCACAATCTTTCCTTTTATTTTTTTTTTCCTTTTAAAATAATTTCCTGTATGAATCTTTCAGACCATGATAGTTAGTGTGTGCTTTCTTACCGTAATCACTAGACAACATTCAAAGAGGTGGAAAATTTCTACAGTCAAAGGCAGACTGAATACATTCTGAAGATTTGTGTCCCATTCCTTCCTCAATTTGCCACTGGTTTCTGGTGAGACTCTTGCAGAAAAACTCAACTCTGTACTGTCTTTTTATTTTTTAACCAATGAAAATTGACACAATAAAGAAACTGTGCTCTTTCATTGCATTTTGATGTGTTTGAAAAGTACCGCAAGCATCCAAGAATATTCTTTAATCAAACTGACAAATTAAGGTATGATAAAAGTTGTACATAAGGTTGAAAATTCTTAATAAAAGACAAAATATATACAGTCTAATAGAAATTCTAATGAAGAATGCTGTGCTTTCCAGTAGTAAAAAATATCAGAAAGCTTTTAAAAATATCTCAGAATTAATTTAATTATGTAAAACTCAAAGTATCAGAAGACAGTGGCTCTATTAGTCTTGCATTCCCTTCGTAGGGACAACACATCCAACCCAAGCGTTGAGAAGTTTCACACATATCCCATCCCTCCTTAAAGACTTCTGTCAGGAGAAGCCAGGAGAGCAGCAATGTTAATCTTGCCTCTGCTATGTCTCTGAACTGAATACACAAGCCCTAAATTCTTTCATTAGATCAGGATAAAAATAGAGATATGGTAATGAGATCCCAAATGATGATAATATTCAGATGCATTACCTTACTTCTGGATGTTATAAAATGTACTTAGCGCCATCACCTTCACTACATAATAGAGTTTTGATAAGTTTTAGACTTCCAGACAGAGCCTCTCATCATCTAATTGTTCTCCTTTGAACTGTTCTATCTGAGTGGGTGTGAGCAAGTGAGCACAGTATCAGGACACTTCCCTTGTTCTGCATCTACAGAGAAAGAGTAAAAAGTCTCAGGCTAATCACAGCTTTCATTACTGGCTTAGTTACACGTACACCACTTTCATTAGAGGCGGCATCCCATTACTATGCCTAAGTCAGGTGAACAGCGTCAGGACACTACTGCAAATTGGTGTCACCACAGCAGGCCTCGCTTTTACTCCAGGTTGGTGATGGCAGCAGAGAAGCAGCCTGACAGAGTAGCGCCTGATGTGGAAGTGTGTATGAAGCAAAGGTGTGGACCTCAGTTCCTCTGTGCGGAAAAAAACGGCACCCGCTGACATCAACTAATGCTTGCTGAATGTTTGTGGACACCAAACAGTGGATGTCAGCTCAGTGAGATGGTGGGTGATGCATTTCAGCAGTGGCGACAGCAGATCACATCCACTGGTGCAGATTGTTCATGGCTGGTGAAAATGCAAATGGTGGTGACTATACTGAAAAACAGTGTTTTGTAGCTGAGAATTTGCTCTATCAAATAGTGCTATTGTGCTCCTTGTATCTGTTGTCATTTCCACGGAAATAAATATGAGGCATTATTTTCGGAGCAACCGACACACATCACAGAAAATCTACACATGAATGACACGGACTGTGAAGGGAACTCGGTTCGTTTTAAACTTGCTGCCCAGTACCCCCTACTGCAAATAATCATTCAAATAATTACTCAAACTCCTGTTTAAGTTTTACTGTAATCGCTATGTTTTCTGCCTCAATATTTTTGAGGCACTGGGAGGAATGAAAGCGAGCCTCTGCACCTGTGAAGTGAAACAGTTCCTTCTAACTTCCAGGGCCAACTGTTAAGACTGGAAAAGGTGACAGGATCTGGGTGAGTAAGCCTCCCCAGCCTTTGTTGGGATTGCATGATGCCAGAAATTGTCTTGAGAATCAGAGAATCATTCAGGTTGGAAAAGACTTCACACAGTCCAACTCCAACCCACCCCCCCATGCCCACTGCCCACGTCCCTCAGTGCCACATCCCCACAGTTCTGGAACACCTCCGGGTATGGTGACCCCACCACCTCCCTGGGCAGCTGTGCCACTGCAGCACTGCTCTTCTGGAGAAGAAATGTTTCCTAATACCCAACCTAACACTCCCCTGGTGCAGCTTAAGGCCATTACCTCTCATCCCAAAGGATGAGAAGGTTGAAATGGCACCTGTGCAGTGATAACAACCAGCAGCCTGGCTGTGAGCAGCTGAGGGAGGTTTTCCCTGTTACTCTGATGACCAAAGTCCCTGCTGCATTGCTACCTCAAGCAGCAGAAATCATTTGATTTCTGCAAAAGCTGGTGAAAGCTTTTTCACCTGTGTAAGTTTGCTTGTAAGCTTAAAGTACTCCAGAAAACAGAGAGCTGAATGGGTGAGCAGTAGTCAAGGGGCAAAACACAAAGGGATTGTACTCAAGGTTCTGCTGTGAGAATGCAGCTGAATGCAAATTACATCAAAACCCAACTGCTTCTACAAGTTTTGGAAGGAAGGTGAGAGGATGGGGTAGGAGGTAAGAGAAAGGAAGGTGATATTAAGGTATGGTATTTTTTATTTTCAGATTAACTTGAAAATTTTATACTTGTTCATGCCCCAGTCATATCCAAGTTCACTTTGTTTCAAGGTAAACCAAGATAGTGTAATAGGTGAGAAATTTGATATCGCTCTTTAGAGTAAGTTTAAATATATTGTTGCAGGATAAGTAATGCGCTGTAGCTCCTTTATTTTTAATTCTTTTGTGAATGAAACCATATTCAGTGCTTTACATTTTCCGTTTCCCAACAGAATGGGAATTGAATAGCATAACAGATCATCTTATTTATGTTAGGGAAAAAAAGGAAGTCTTAATCACACTGAAAACAACACTCTGCAATGGTGTGAAGATATCTCATGAACATTACGGGCACAAAGGTCTGCTGCAGGCGTTTGGTCCTAAGCTGTTCTTTATCTGTTCTGTCCAGAACCAAGGCAACATGTAATTATGAGTAACAAGAAGAGAGAGCAAAACCTGGAAGTCCCAGATAAACGCAGGTTTATCTGAGAAAGAGTGATAACGCAGCTCACGAGGAACACTTTTGAGTCAGCTTTTCTCTCAACGTATTTTTAACAGTCAAAGCTGCTGTTCTGTGAGTGACCATACAACGTCCTCTGAAAAGCAGGAGTGCCACTGTGACAGGTGGGATCCCTAAGCTCTCATGTCAGCTGTCTTGAAGTCTATTTGGTTTGTTAGGGACATCATCAACCTGATCCAGTGCCTGATTTAGTGGCAACCCTGCCCGTGGTAGGGGGTTGGAAATGGATGATCTTTAAGGTCCCTTCCAACCCAAAGCATTCTGTGATCAGCCCACCCCTGAGCAGAGGAAATAGCAGGAATGGTGCTCAGCTGCAGATGACTGGGAAGGGCACACCAAGGCTGGATGCAGCTGTAGGTTTCTGGGATACTCTTCCAGCTGCCAACAGTGTAGAGCCAAGGGGCTGTGTGAGCCAGAGATGGTTTATCTTTGTTTCTTCTGTGAATCCCCCCACCTGCTTTGTAAACCCCTAAATTCACGCCAAAACCGCACACGCCAAAGCATCCAATGCTGATGAGCCCCATAGTTTGACTGTACCTCAGACTGTTTTAAAGCATCCAAGTTTACCTGATGCCCCAAAGGCACGCAGGAGCCTGCACTCACCCTTCTGCTGCTCCTCAGTTCTGGCCCCACGAGCACCGAGGGTGGATGGCAGCACTGGGACCGCCTCACACCTGCAGCACTGATGGGGAACGGCTGCCTGAGGAGTTCAGCGCCCTTACAGCTCGCTCCTGCTACATACATATGTGCCTGGACGCAGGAACAGCCACCAAGTCGGATAGCAAGAGCTGTGTCTTCTCTTTGAGGGAAAGCATCAGAGGTACATTGATCTCGATGACAGAGAAGGGGGAGATCGAAGAGCTGAAGAACTCCTTCCTTCAGGTCTCTCACTGAGACAGGCAGCCCCGAACCCCGCCCCGACGTGCGCACTCCCTTCACACTGAGGACGAAAAGCACCGCCCTGGCAGCGCTCCGAGGGGCGCCTCGGGACCCTCGGCGGCCGCCTTCCCGCCTCGGAAGCCGCTTACCTCTTCCTCCTCCTCCGCCGGGCGCTCCGGGCTGTCCCTCGCAGCCCCTGCCATGGTATTGCGGACAGCACACCCCCGTCCGACACGTGCGTGCCCGGGGCGGAGGGAAGGAGAGGGACAGCGCGGGCGATGCCCTCCCCCCGCGAAGATGCTATCGCTGCCCTCCACCGCCGCCGCCCTCACACGCGCCCTCGCCCTGCCCCGTGAGGTGAAACAGGCTTAATTCTACCCGAAGCCGCGAGCCAGCGGGAGCGCCCGCGGCAAAGGCCGCCCCGAGCCCGCCCCGCCGCTCCGCGAGGGGAGCGGGCATCCAACTCCTCGGCCACGGAGCGCTCGGTTCTGTTTCAAGACAGTGAAGCACGACAGGTGCTGCCTTAATTTAGGCAGTAAAAGTTCACCACGGGCACCGCTTCACTCAGCAAGCGAGCCCACGTCAAGAGAAGTACATTTCAACGATGAGTTCTTTGAGAAACAGGAAAAGAGGGTTTAAACACAGCAACAAGCATTTGTCCATCTCGTGAAGGCAATGACTAATCCACACACACAGCATTTCCCCGTCAGACAGCTGCTGCTGCGGTCATTATCTGCTATGCTCACTTAGTGGTAACAAGAACCATCACAACCACGCAGCAAAATTCTGAAAGAAGAAAGAATTAAAATATATACATATATATCATTCCAGCATGACACGACAGTTGTTTCTAGTATGGACCTTCAGCATAAAGTTGAAACCATGGCTTTAACACAAGTTCATTGAATCATTAGGGTTGGAAAGACCAATAAGATCCAACCATCAATGCGTTCCTGTGCCCAGTGCAGAGTACAGCGGGATCACCACCTCCCTGTCCTGCTAACTGCACTACTTCTGGTACAAGCCAGGATGCCGTTGGCCGCCTTTGCCACCTGGGCACGCTGCTGGCTTACATTCAGCCGTCTGTCAACTAATCCCTCCACATCCTTCTCCTCCATGCAGCTTGCCAGTCACTCTGCTCCAAGCCTGTAGCGATGCATGGAGTTCTTGCAACCAAAAGGCAGCACCCAGCACCTGGTCTTGCTGAACTCCATCCCATTGGACTCAGCTCATCCATCCAGCCCATAAGTTAGCAGGTTTCACTTAAAAAGAGTAAAGCATTTAGACTCCAAAGCGTCCTTAAGGGCTAAGGGTAGATGCTGGACTGCTCGGTGCCTTAGCCCAACATGGTATTCTTGGAACAAATTCTAAGCTAGATGCAAGTTGGAACATTTTAATGGAATGCTTAGCGTTCAAACAACATGCAGGTTCTTCACTTTCACTTCAGACACCATATCCAAAACACTAAATCTTTGTTAGCTACATTTACATGCTTCTTCACAAAGGAAAAGCTAGGTAAAATATTTCCTCTTTCTGACCAAAGCACCGAGCAACAGATGAGCTGCCTGTAGTATCTGGACAGCCTCATCAGTCCTTACAAATTGACCAAAACCAATTGGATTTCAAATAGCCCTGTATTCACTCCAAACATTTTCTCTCTGTTAGGAAATGTTACCCAATCACAGTTGATTGCTTTTCCCCTCCCCTTCCCCCCGAGGTACTTTCTAGTCTAATATAAAATGGTGCTGACTGCACTAATCCTGACTTCTGAGAGATCTGTTCCTATTCTGCTCCCAACACTGGAACAGGTTGCCCAAGGAGGCTGTGGATGCCCCATCCCTGGAGGCATTCAAGGCCAGGCTGGATGTGGCTCTGGGCAGCCTGGTCTGGTGGTTGGTGACTGCACACAGCAGGGGGGTTGAAACGAGATGATCATCGTGGTCCTTTTCAACCCAGGCCATGATTCTATGATTCTGTAATTAAGATCATTCCATTTTTTGCAACACTCCAAACTGCAAACACACTGAAGCCTACCAAAGCTGGAAACTGTTGGAAAGCACACCGTATAGCCAGGCAGAATCAACCTACCTGATCTCTTAAAACATCGGTAGCACGAATGAATCAATGTTGAAATATTAAGCTCCTTTCCAAAAACCTAATCTTCTAACAACAAGCAAAACAACTGTACCTACCCCCATACTGTACTTCCTACTTTTACATGCAATCTTACATAAACGTTTCATAATCTTTTCATTTCATTTCTGCTGTGAACACAGGAATAGCGTACTGCTGCTCCGAGGCTACATGGATCCTTTAGGTAAGAATAACTGTGTTTACAATCGAGCATGTGTGTTTCTCTAATATTTGGATTTACATTAAGACTAATCCAAAAGCACGGATGAATAAAAGCCACTGTTCAGGAAGGTCTGCAAGCTAAGGGTAGAATACATGCCCATAGATGACTTGTCTCTTCAGTTTTACCAAGGGATTTGTCTGGATATTTCTTCCTACCACTAGAGATCTGGTAGGCTTCACATGTAATGGAGGAATGGAAGAGCAAACTAAATTTAGTTGCATAATTTGCTACACAAACCTGAATGATACAATAACACGTTGAGTTTACAGCACTGAAAACAGTGCATACCGCATGGCACAGTGATCAGACACTTGCTTTTTGAATACACTGAGCAGTTGTTCGTGCAGTTGACTTTGATTTGACTGTCCTCAAATGTACTTCCCAGTGCTCCGGCACGCGCAAAGTTGCCCAGAGAGGCTGTGGAATCTCCTTGGAGATCTCTAAGAGCCACCTGGGTGTGGTGCTGGGCACTCTGCTCTGAGTTCCCTGAGCTCCCCTGGTTGGATCATAGACCCTCTGAGGTCCCTGCCAACCTCAGCCATGCTGTGACTCTGAGAGAGATTCTGGAACAAAATTAACAGTTTTATGTTCCTGTAAATGAAATAAGTGCACCCTTAGCAAGAACTAACAGGACTTCTAGAAAGAATTCAAATCATTCAATTAAATACTTTTCTATTTAGAACAAGAGCAGAGAAGCCCAGAATTATCCTTAACCATGCAAAAGAAGTTCAACTCTGACAATCACCCATTCGTGTAGGTAGCACAAACTAGTCAGCATTTATTGAAGGCCCCAAGAAAGTCTCTACCTAGAGACTCTAGGTCCATACACAAACCACGTGTGATTTAACACAGCCAGTACAAAATATATATATTTAGTCCTTAATGTTCTCCTTTAGCAAAACGTGGGATGGTTGGGTACAAATCTTATGCCAAAAACACAAGGACAAAAAAAAAAAAATACAATTTGGATGGAAAGGGGGTGAAGGGGTGGAGAAGAAGCCTCAGTTTTCAAATACAGATTCTAGATATCTTTGAAGTTCGTCTACATGCAGCTGACGTCTCATCGGATGGCCAGCTCAGAACAGAGACAGATATGTAGTACAGAAACAACTGTGTCCCTGTAAGCCACTACAGCCACATGGCAAGCTCCAGAAGAACTGAAGTTGCTCTGTGACGAGGCTAAAAGCAGATCTCTATCCTAGTGAGCCAGGCAGTTTAACATCACCCTGTCTGTAAGACATCTATAACAGAACACGAGAGACAGAAAACACTTCAACCATTAGGAATTACAATTCCTTCAGAGCTTACTTTGAGGCACTTCATATCCAGTATGCACCACGCTACCTGATTTCAATCTTCTTACACGTGCACCTACCATCATGTGAAGACTTCATAGGACACTCACACTGCAGATCTTGTGATGAAGTTAAATACTAATGATACTTACACTGATTTTCAAAATACTTACAGGAGTTCGAATGTGAACTTCCCTGCAGAATCTATTGCCTGTTACTAAAACAAAAAGGGAAACTGGAGCCACTTGTATTGAAGTATAAATTAAATCAACCAGTTCAGTTTCTCTTTAGTCCAAAGTGCAAAAATAAATACTGTTTTTCCCTAAAATGTGTTACCAGTAGTAATTAAGTCTCAGAGTGCCATTCCACCTAAGTATACTCATTAAAGAACATGCTAGCAAAGCCAGGGAAATCATAAGGATAATCCCTGTTGTACAGTTACCTCTGCTGCACTATTCAGCCAGGCTCTGATCACCAAAATTAGTTGGAAATATCTCTGTTACAGCAGATTGCAGCACAGCACACATTTGCTCTCTAAGATCACACTGGGTAAGAATGATAGTGCATCCAGATATTGCTGGTTACATTTTGTCTAGCTCTGCCCGTCCGTAGCTTTCAGTCAGTTATAACCTAATTTGAACTTGTGCTTTTGATAGCATTTTTCTGCTCGTTCTTGAGCCGCCCATGAGGTGTAGCAGCAGTATTACAGTCACTGTCAGGAGCTTTCATCACTACGAGTCTAAAAGGTTCCGTTGTTTTCCGAAGTCTCTGAACAACAACAGCATTTTGCAGCTTCGCTTCCTGCAGTGTGAGCGTCTCGTCTTGCAGCTCTCGAAAGGGCAGCGAAGTAGCCAGCATGAAGGGAACGCCTCCCTCTGATCCTTGATACTTTGTTATGAAGTCTCTGACGTGGCTTATTCTGAGAAGGAAAAAAGATGACTCAGCATCAGAGCGCTCCAGTCCCAACACAACACAACCACAACACGCACAGAGCCACCACAAGGACAGAATGAGACGTAATGGCTGATGGCACAGAAATGGAGAAATAGGTATCCTTAAGTGCCTGCCTCACTGGAGAGCAAGAGAAAAAGGACTCAAATGCTTCACCATGGCTCACGGACAGTTGTTACACAAACCTGCTGTTTCTTAACCAGCTGGTGGAGCTCTACTTGAAGTTTCTGTAGCCAGGAGCTAGAATAAGGAAGCCTTTAGTGCATGGCACATGGAGCAGAACCATAAAAGAAAAAGCATAATTCTCAAAGATTGCCTGGATAATTAGTTAATTAGGTCTAAAAGTAGCCTCTGTCCACCAAAGTAGGAGCAGTAGCAAATTCAAGATGCCTGCTAAGGTGAGAAGAATCTTTCAAGAGTAAGCAAGACACAGGTTTTGCGCTAACAAGAACGAACTGACGAATTTAATGAGTCAATCAAGGTGCCAGAGGACTGAACACAGTTCTCATTCCCTGATCCTGAGCCCAACTAGCAGAGTGTATCTCATGGCAAATCACTAAACTCATTCTTCCTCTCCCCCACGCCCAGGGCAGCCCATGGTGTTTGCTACCTGCTGGGACTCATCTGTGATCTGGACTAACTTTTGAACGAGCCTGGCTATGGCCTGGGATAGTGCTGGTTGGCTTGAGATAAAGCCATTCTAGCAGTTCAGCAGCACAGATGACCAAGTTCCATGCCTTACCCATACTCAGTAGGATAGATACAGCCAGCAACTAATTCTTGGCATACTGGCCTCAGTTAAGAGACAGTGCTTGTTTTGTGAAGCCTGAAAAATCTTCAGTAGACTTTAAGCTTTGGTTGGACATTTTAGAGGTGCCTACATGCATTATATCCAAGTTCATTGAATCCAAGAGCAACTCAGGTGATCAGCTACCAGCTTTAGGATGAACAAGGCTCTTTCTAGGCAATATACCCACACATTCCCTCTGTGAAAAGGTAAAAGTAATCAATTTACCCAGACACTGCAATATGCACGCTACAGCACTTAACAAACATTGGATTTCCTGCTTCTCCACTGAAAGGGCTGCTATACATGCACTCATAATGCTTAACTTCAGCACCCTACGTGGATCCTACGCTATTTCTTATTAAGCCATACAGACATACTAGATACAGCATCAACGTGCTGATCTTGAGGCAGGAAGATATGTTACAAAGCAGTATTTATTCAAATCTTCTAAAAAGAGCATCATATTAGCAAGGCTGTTGTTCTGCTTATCAGGATTTTTCCTGTTGAAGTACTTCCCAATTGTAAATAATACTATTTATCACAAAGCAAAAAGCTTCTTAATATACCTAAACCTGTTAAACCTGGAATAACAAAGATAAAACCTTTATTTGGGAGCTTCTAATTAAAATAGCAATTGATCTTTCAGCAGTATATCACAACAACACTTTGCATCATACCTTACGCTGCTAAGAGTAATAAATTATTACAAGTTAAACAGCTGAGCTCTTCTTCTGACCATTCATAGTCACAGAATGGTCGGGGTGGGAATAAGACCTGCGGAGATCACCCAGTCCAACCCCCTGCTAAAGCAGGTTCCCTACAGTAGGTTGCACAGGAAAGCATCCAGAGGGGGTTTTTGAGTATCTCCAAAGAAGGAGACTCCCAGATCTCCCTGGGCAGCCTGCTATTTACAGTTTATCTTGACAGCAGCCTGGGTTGTGTTAAAACCTATGATCTCTTTAAACTGATTCACAGAGAACCACAAGCAATGTAACCTCTGGATGTGACATGACTGCGTAGTACTGTGGCAGCAAATTACAAATTGGAGAAAGGTCCCCAAAGACAGCAGTTCTAAAACGTAATGTTAAGCCATTAATCCTACTTTCTCAAGGTTCCTCCACACATCTGCTGTGCTGACACCTTCTGACTTTATCCCCATTTATAAGCCTCTTTGGGAACTGGAAATTGTAATAATCAAGCACACTGGATGCATTCTATTCTATCCATGCTGACAGGACAGACACACAGGTGAATAAGATGGCCTGCTTAACTTTGGCCCTCCCTGGATGTTCCTCTGGCTCAATTCAAAGTCACATCCTCCACTTCCTTTTACGTGTTGGAAGAGATACAAGTGGATTTTCTGGAGCTCAGCATCTGTGCTGGTGTCTGCTCAACAACTGGCAGGTTGGGTTTTTTGAATAAGCTATTTGCTGCAGATGTAGTCATTCTGTAACAGCCCTGTCATTGTAAAAGCTGCATAAATCCACTTGACCATCTCCTCCAGCAATGAACAATTCATACACCTTAACTTCCACTCACCTAAAAACCTTCAAGTTTCCTCAGCGGATTTTGATTTACCCTCAGTTGTGAGCTGACTGGTAACATCACCTCACGTTTCTCTCACACTGCTCTCACTTATTCCCTAAAAAGTGATGAATTTTCTCGAAAACATTTAAAGATGATACTCTAGACAGAGCCAAAGAGCAATGCAACGTTAAGTGAACTGGGAAGGTAGATGAGTTACAGATATTGGACGTATTATAGCAAATAACTCAGATGCAAGCACAAATAACAGCCTTACCTGTGTGAAACGTTGAATTTCTGAATGATCCTCTCCCCATCTGCTAACCAGATCTGGATGTTAGTGATAGGCTCCAAAGCATTTAAGGGTACTGCAGGAAGGCGTCTTTTATCAGCAGCTCCTTGATGATCCTCTCTTACTTTAGAGATTATCCTTGGAGTAGCACTGAAAAAAGAAGCCAAAGTTATGACTTCCCATAAGGCTGAACCTTTGTCCAGATCTCTTCTTCTGGAGCTCTCTGCCCTGTGCCAAAGAGCACTGCTGACTTCAAAAATAACAAGAAAAGGTCATAGGATTTGATACCATTTTAAAAAAAGCCAACAAAACAAAAAAACCCAGAGAACTATGCTAATAATTCCACGTGGAAGTCTTCAACGTGCTGCAGAATTTGCTTGTCTGCAGTAAACATTTTACAAGACAGTGGGGAACTTACGTGTCAAAGGATTAAAGCACACACAAGAGAGATTCTGCATGTATTTCTGTATTCTAATCACACAGGTTTAAGCCCCTATGAGGGGCTTAAGTTTGAATCTGCATACTCAATGGTAATTTTCAGTACGACGTGATCACAGTAATTCAATTGAACTGAAAGCTGTTAGCCTTGATTTAGACTCCAGCGTCATTTCTTTCAGTTTAGAGACACTCTTTAGAGAAATTGATTTCATGTGGAAACCCAGGCTTACGCATACAACACTTAGATTTTGATTTGCAAAGCACTTTCAACAGCTCAGTGTACCATAAGGGCAAAGAAAGATCCATAAAATGGCTCGACAGAAGGCTTCAGTTCAAGTGTATGGTCCATTGGATCAGTGTAAGTCATCACTAAGGCCCGATCCAATGGGCACATCCTCAGCACACGTAAATATAAGCAGATGTTTGCTTGCAAAACGACAGCAGTGATTTAAGGAGCTACCATTTCTTCTGAGCTCTGTAGTGGTTACTGACTACATGAGTGCTTCACAGTGGTTTCAGACAAAGCTCACTGCACAAAAAACATCACCTATTGTTTCCTGAGGGAGAAGGCACTAAACAATAGAACAGCAGCTCTTAACAATACTGCATCTGCTTTGCAGACAAACAGCATCCTTATGTTCTTGTACTGTGTTAGTTTCATCATAAAGCAGAAAAGCCACAGCTCATTTTTCATTAAAAACAAAGATGTCTACTGATCTGACACATTCAAACTAATAGAGCCCTCAGTCTGAAGCATTTCAAGAATTCTTTACCACTCATGTCCAGGTAAGTGCTCTTGCTCTGACTCCCAGCCTATCAGCCAGTAGAGGCACTTTTGATTTCTTCCACTGAAACTTGACCAAAAAAGAATTAAGCAATCTTATTGCTTGAGAATGAGAGATGCTCACTACAGCTGAAGGCAATAGGCAGAACCATCTGGGGTGCAAGAACTAGGAAGCAATAGATTTCAAGATGTGCATCCGTAAAACATTCTGGTTGTAGTCCAAGTACAGGTTACTTACTATCACCCATCTGCCCCCATTGATGGACTTATCTCACACCCAGCTTCTCGTCATGCTTGACCTCAAAAGACACAATAAACCCTAGCTGCAGTCCAGATTTGGAAAAAAAACCCTTCAGCACCGGCAAGATAAAGTTAAACAATCTTGGCAATGGAAGTAAAAACAAAAATAAAGTGTAAATCGTACTTAAGTCCAGCAGTGACCAACTTTCTCTGGCTGCTTGATAGGGTAGTGCAGTTCAGAGCTCAGACACCAACACGCAAGCAGCCACACGTGAGCCAGCTGTCTCCAGCACAGCGGATGCTGGAGAGCTGTCCAACCGTGCAGTTCTGCCCAAGCTAAACCAGACACATTTTAGTCCCATCAGCTACAGCTGTAGTTCAGACAACTATCTCACATATATACAAACTTTGGCGCTGTTCTCAAACCACCTCTTTCCTCTTTCCACATCTCAGGGCTTTGTAGTAGCATTGGGGATGATTCTTTAATAGCAAGCATACGCAAAACCGAAGGCAATGCATTAAACTAAGCTGCAAGAGAAAGTTAGAAGAACTCTATTCACCAAGTTCTAAAGCATTTCTGTACTTAAATTTGCTCCTGTAGAACTGACAGATAAAGCCATCTAGTGGTGGGAGCCCTGACCAAAGCCACAAACCAAAAATGTAAGTTTTATTAGTCTGACATCAAACCATCATCATTCCTTTTAACATTCATTCCTTTCACATCTTCCTTTGATACTCTTACAAAGATTGAAGAGACACAAGAGTCTCCAGGCAATTTTTCAAGTACTGGGCTTTTTCTCTTTAAGTATTGTGCTTACCCAGACTAATGGTGAAGAAGCTTGAAGCACACTTTTACCCTAATAACGTTACACAGCAAATCCATTTTGCTACAAGTGATTTCAGTCAACAGTATGGCTGAGGTTCTTTCTAAGGCTGTCTTTAAAATACCTTGTTAAACTTAACAGAGATTTTTAGCTGCAAATCTTGTTAGAGTCAAGCTACTAAATGAACCTGAGCAGGGGTAAATAAACCTGAATATATCCATTAGTTATGCAGCTACCAAAGACATATTGGAAAAGCCTGTCTTTGTTTCTCTTGTACAACATAAATGGAGAGGATCAAACTCATTTGGGTTGCATTAAAAATAAACAACAAATGAAAACAGTTCTAGTTCCTCTACTTTCCCTCCAAACAAATTTTAATGAGGTGGTCAACAGACCAACTTCTATTGGGACTACAGAATGCAGCCACTCGTGTAATTCATTCACCTGGGAACGTTAGCAGAAAAATCTATGGAGACTATTAAGAAGTTTACCTGATAGGCAGGTCATAAGCTAAGTAAACTATTCAGTCATTCGTCTCTCTCTCTTTTAATTAAGCACACAAATACAACTGTGTAAAGGGAGTTCTACAGCTTCAGCCTTATTATATTGTCCTTGCTTCAGCTGGGACAGAGTTAATTTTCTTCATATTATCTCCTATGTTGCTATGTTTTGGCTTTAGGAGAAAAACAATGTTGATAACACATCAATGTTTCATTCGTTGCTCATCATGGTTACACAGGGCCAAGGATGTTTCAGCTTCTCCTACTGTCCTGCCACAGTGAGGTGAATGAGGGGACACAGGGAGCTGGTAGGGGACAGAACCAGGGCAGCTGATCCAAGGGATCAAAGGGCCAAAGGGATCTTCCATATCAGATGGCATCATTTAAGAAACTATAAAACCATAAGAAGTTGGCTGGGGGGGGGGGGGGGCAGCTGCTTCTCAGGGACTGGCTGCGCATCAGTTGGTGGGTGATGAGCAACTGCATTTTGTGCATCACTTGTTTTGTAAATGTGAACATTTCAATTACCATTGATATCATTTCTCTCTTCCTCTTCTGTCTTAGCAAATGGAAGAAATTGCAGGTTGAGATAAAAACTTTTTCCTCCCGATTCTTTCCCCAACTCACTGAGAGGGAGGGGCAGTGACCAAAAGGCCGAGCTGCCTGCTGGGTTAAACCACAACATACACATCTCAGACTGTATCATTATTTCCCCAAAAAGCTCTTCTGTTCCAAGAGCAGCACATGGATGCAGTGGCCATTTATTAGCATCAGGAAGCAAGGACCAGTTTACCAGACACTCACGGCTCACGTTTCCAACACCAGCAATAAATATTTAGCAGTCTTGAAAGAAAACATTCTGATACCATCGCACTGAATAGACCAGCAACAGCAGGAGGGCGCATTCTATCCTGCTCATACAGAACAAAATTGCTGAGCAAGTTGTGGGATGTCTCAGTGTGCAAAACCACTCAAGCGAGAGTCACAGAATAGCATGTTTCCAGAACCTAACGTGCCTTCTGGGAAGCCAGATCATTACTTGCTGTAGGCATGACAGAGCACGACAAGCAACTGAACAACCTGCCACTTAGCCCTGCTTAGCAGCAGAAACCCAGCACGCCGAAGATCTTTCTGCTTCCTACATGCCTTCTGGTAGATGAAATACGATTCAGTTCTTGACCTTTGCTCAGGATTTCAGCGCTACCAAGAGCGAGACCTGAGGCATTTCTCATCCACCTCTCAAGGGAAGTTCTTCCCTATCGACCCTATCAACCCAAGCACACAGCAACTGAATGAACAGCCTGTGCTACTGAAAGAGATGAAACTGATCAAAGATGCTTGCTTCTCTAATGCATCCTGAAACCACTCGCTCTTTGCCACATTGGCCTTTTGCTCCGCACATTACCCACCTTCTCCCCCAGCCTCACCCCTTTCTACCCAGCTGATGCTTTTTCTCAGCTTGAGTGTTGAGCCTGAACAGCAAACCCCTCCCACTGCATCACAACAAGCTGTTCACTTCAGGCTTCAGCACAGCCTACTAACTACAGTCTGCAGGTCACTAAGCAGACCCACCACTGAAGGTTTCCTGTAGGTTCCTGGTCACTGTGTTTCATTGCCAAGGCTGAAGTCATCTATTTCATGAACGTAAATCTTACATGACAGGACTGGAGGAACTGGGGGTGTTCAGTCTGGGGAAAAGGAGGCTGAGGGGAGACCTTACTGCTCTCTTCCAATATCTGAAAGGTGCTTACAGCAAGAGCGGGGCTGGTCTCTTCTCACTGGTGACTGACAGGACAAGGGGAAACGGCCTCACGTTGTGCCAGGGGAAGTTTAGGTTGGATATCAGGAAACACTTCTTTACAGAAAGGGTTGTTAAGCACTGGAATGGGCTCCCCAGGGAGGTGGTTGAGTCACCATCCCTGGATGTGTTTAAAAGCAGTTTGGATGTGGTGCTCAGGGATGTGATTTAGCAGAGGGCTGTTAGTTAGGGTAGTGTGGTCAGGTTGCAGTTGGACTCAATGGTCTTTAAGGTCTTTTCTAACCTGAGTGATTATGGTTGATTATATGTGAAAGACAATTCAGCAGAAGTAAGCTAAATTTGCAGGGACTTACACAGGTGAACTCCTGGCTTGCCCCTGTACAAAGGATTTCCAAAATGCTGTATGGTCATAAACCAAGCCCAGTTTTTGTGCTGGCTGACTCTATCCACCCACACAGAATAAAGGAAAGAATGAGTAGGAAGTCTAACTGCAATGAACACATAGTTAAAAGCTGAAGAATTTCAACAGAATACAAAATATTCTCTTCTTCAGCTCCAACACTCAAATTCCCCTTCTCTCATAGAAAGTACTGTACATTAACCTTTAACAGCAAAGCTTTTTTTTATTAAATCACAGAATAGAAGAAATTGGAAACAGTTCTTTGAGAAAGTACTGATAACATTGATAAACTTTGAGCAAAGACAGTCATTAAACTCCTGGCTGTGTTAGCAGGACCCCAGCCAGCAGGCCGTAGGAGCTGATAATCCCCTACACAGCATTCATTAGACACACCTGAACTCAGATTTGGTCCCCGGTAAAAGACCAATAAAAGAAAAACACTGATAAACTGGAGGGAGTTCCATGGAGAGCCACAAAGATGTGCCTGGGCTGGAGCATCTGCCTTGGGAGGAGAGGATGGAGGTGTGCTTGTTCAGCCTGTGGGAGAAATGGTACTGGGGGCCTTAGCAGCAACCTGCCCGTACCTACAGGAGGTTATCAGGCTCTACATGGTGAATATAAATGGAAACATGGCATGTTCAGATTGGGTATGAGGAAAACCTTTTTTCCCCTCATGAGGTCACTGAACCAGGTTTCATAGCCTCCATCCTTGCAGAATTTCAAGGCCCAGCTGGATAAAGCTCTGAGGAATCTCATCTGTCCCCACATGTGAGCCTGTTTCACATGGGAGCCTGGATTAGAGAACTCCAGAGGTAGCCTCCAATCTGAATTATATGATCCCTTACCATCCGTACACTTTCCTTCAGCTACTCAATCACAGATTACATCAAAGTTACTCACCTTCCCAATCTGTACCCGTGCCCAGAAAAGGGATGAAATATTGGCTTTTTTGATGACAGATACAACTCATCTTTTTTGTCTTCCACCTTCACATCTAACTCTTCCTTCTCAAATACTTTCTGTAGCTCAAAAGGCAGTTCCCTTAAGAAAAAAGTATGTCAGAAAAAGAATTACTATACTGTGTCAGCATACAAAACACATTAATGATTAATACCAGCTCTATGTTTACTCTTGTAAAGATCATGCTTTAAAGAAGTACATAATTTATTAATAATCACACTAACTGCATGATATGCAAATAACTCCAAGTTCTTGAGCTGCACATTAAATACAACTTAAACAATAAAAAAGAATGTAATCCACTGAATGATACTGAAATTTACCAGCAGTTACCACACCAAAGTGCAATACGCAGAGCTTAACCTTACTGCAGCAATACATGGTAGGTTCAATTTTTTTGTAACTTATGGGGATAAAAGACCAAAAAAAAAGAAAAAAGAAAACAAGGATCAACTTTGAACATGAAAGACTGACTTTAGAAACAACGTGTTTAATTACTGATAAACAGGAAACTCAGCTTTAAGAAATGAGATCACTAATAGCTACAGTCTTTAGTGCAGCAGCATCACTCAGCAATGCTTTATTTGCCTGAAGCAGAACGCAAGGCCTTTGTGTTGGGGCTCTGATGCAAACATTTCTGGGTGGTGCTGAGCGCTACCCTACCATCAGTGATGCAGGAACCAGCTGGTTGTTACTCAGCATCTCCATGAGCAGAGAAAGGGAGGTGGTAAACTTTTGACTTACACAAAGAAAGTAGAGGGCTTTCAACAACACAGTCAACTGCCATTACAACCAATGCAGGTGACACATAAAACGTAAAATTAGTACTTTTTTATGGGCTCGTAAAGCACAGAAGAGATGAAAAATAGAACGGCGTAATTATTTCACATACACGAAAATGAGTTATAAAATAATATTGTGCAGAATTATTTTCTCCCTTCTATTTGTATGGTATGAGGAAAGAGACTACAAAGCTCACATTATACTGGTATCTATGTTCGATCTGCTATTTTAAAGTAAGACTGCATCAAACACTAGCAACAATCATTACAGCATGCTCAGTGGATAAAAGTCAGATCACTATACACACAAGTGAGTGAAATAGTAAGTTTGTACAAGGGAAGATGACTGCAATTGAAGGCTGATTGAAGCTTCCTGGTATTACAACGCAGCAACTGCACCCACCAAAGGCTTTTCATCAATAAAAGGAAAACAAAGACCACCAAACCAGACATGCTTAAGCACTTGCTGTCAGCAGAAGCGCCATTTGAGCAGTGGCTATCACTGGGCACGATGACTTCCTTTTTATTTCATTCTGTGTCTGCCGTGCCTCCTACCAACACTCACTTTTATCTACTCCATCAGCAACTGTACGACTGCTTCCAGTTGCAGTATGTGAAACCTGTGGATGTAAGAAGTCATCGGCATGGCAGAAAATGACAGAGTCAGCAGACTGCGCTCCTGCAGGGCTACTGGAGTGAAGCAATGCCAAAATTTAGAGTATGAGCAAACTGCAAATCCAAAGCACGTAAACTCAGGCAGATAAGGAACACAAAACTCCCTCACCCTTTTTTAACGGAGTCCAAGAACTGCTGATTTCCAACATCAGTGTAGCTTCTAAGTTCACCATCATTTACTGTAAACCCATTTTTCCAAAGTTTAATGATCACATCGACCTATAGGGCAAGAACAATTTTCAGTGTAAAACTGATTTAAAACTAGCTCAATATAAACAACAGTACCCTATGATTTTAAACCATGCAGTGCATGGACTGAAAACACTAAGAGAAAACTCACTGTAGTGTGTTTTGACTGTCTCGACAGGTAGAGTGACTGCAAGGGGGAAGTGAGATTTCTAAGCATCTTCTGTCAGTCAGAGTTAGAAATAAACCTCACTCCAATCATTATGCTTTCTTGGGTCAAAAACACTCCTCCTATTAAGCAGTAAAAAAACAACATACCTGGAAGAAACTAGTACTGCCATGATACAGTTTCAGAAGTCAGGGTTCAAGTACTGCTCCCCACACTCCTTTTCTTCCCTTGCCCAGGTGGGGATCTATGAATACAATTTCTAGGGGTGCTCTCCCCAGATCTCTCCTCAACATTTTTGTTGAACGTGGCTTTTTCTTTAGCCCCTCCCAACCATAGAATCATAGACTGGCCTGGGTTGAAAAGGACCACAACAATCATCCAGTTCCAACCCCCCTGCTATGCGCAGGATCGCCAGCCACCAGACCAGGCTGCCCAGAGCCACATCCAGCCTGGCCTTGAATGCCTCCAGGGATGAGGCATCCACAGCCTCCTTGGGCAACCTGTTCCAGTGCGTCACCACCCTCTGGGGGAAAAACTTCCTCCCAGTATCTAACCTAAACCTCCCCTGTCTCACTTTAAAACCATTCCCCCTTGTCTTATCACTATCCACCCTCATAAGCAGCTGTTCCCCCTCCTGTTTATACGCTCCCTTCAAGTATTGGAAGGCCGCAATGAGGTCTCCTTGGAGCCTTCTCTTCCCCAAGCTAAACAAGCCCAGTTCCCTCAACCTTTCCTCAGAGGAGAGGTGCTCCAGCCCTCTGATCATCTTAGTGGCCCTCCTCTGGACCCGCTCCAAGAGCTCCATGTCCTTCCTGTACTGGGGGCCTCAGGCCTGGACACAGTACTCCAGATGGGGTCCCACAAGAGCTGAGTTGAGCAGTTGTCACTCCCTGCACCTAATTACAAGCTCTCTCTCTCTCTCCAGCAATTAATGAGAAGTGCATGAGCTAAGTCCTAGAACAACAGTTTCATAGTGGTTTTTAGGTGTCAGAAGCACAGAATTATAGGCTTGGTTCAGCCAGAGATGGCAGATTGTTCCTACTGCTGTCTGACTTCCACGTGCATTTACCTACAGGCATATTGGATAAGACTGCTGAACTTCTTGCTTTTGTTCTCTGGAGCATTCCTGGAGTACTATCATGTTAAATTAGTATTTTTTTCATCAACACCTACCTGGTTCTTGACTGTAGTTGGAGACATGCATATCGCACCGATCTTCTGAGCTTCTTCAAAAAGGTTATCGACAAAACAGTCGTGGTTTTGTTCTGTGCCATTCAAAATCTGGCCATCAGTTCTTGACTTACACATCCTGCAGAACAAACGCATACATAACAAAGATGTTCCAGACAGCACAGAAGACAACAAGCAGTTATCCTAGAAGTTCAGTACCAAAAGATGTGCTCCCCTGCACCAGCTTACTTGGCTGCTAGAAAACATCAGCTTTTTACTGTGCCTTTCTCAGGAAGAGCTTCAGGAAACTGTGACTGCTATTATTTGCACTTCAGAAGCACAAATTAAAAAATGACTTCACCTTTTCTATTGTCACATATGAAAAATTCTAAACGTGGCAGCAGAGCAAGGAATGCATCCACGTCTCTAACTCAGACCACTGCACACCAACGAAAGATCTTTAAAGCACTGCCATGATACAGGCTTCAGTGACTTCAGTTTTAAAAGCCACATACAGGAAAATTGCTGTAGTATTTACTGCCCGTTCCCACCACTACCACAGAGCCACCATTCCTGCCCTTGGAAGTACATGAAGAAACTGAGGAACAAGTGTTCACATCACTTGAGCACAATGAAGAGATACAACAGGAGATTTTAATACCTTGGGGACTGCCAGAGCATTAAAAAGAGATGCATCAGCCACATCTTTTTATGGAACACTGTATATGTAACAGCTGTTTCTGTTAGATTTTGACCAATCAAAATGCAGATATATGCAACGTGAACGAACGATTATCTTGCAGTTTGGATTCCTTGCATACTAAGAGGATTATGCAGGTTTTGGTAAGCAGTGCAGGAGTTATTTCAACTGGAGATTCTGAAGTCTATTTTAAGTAATTCAGGAAAAAAAAATGTAGCTCTTAAAAAACATCCAGTTTTATTCAAAACTCTACCATAAATTCAAGGAGAACAATGCTTACTTGAATAGTAACGAGCTACATTTGCATTAAAAGGAATTCCTGTTCGCAGTGCGTCTATGCAACAGTAAGAATCCCTAAGGGTTAATGTATTTAAGTAAAGAAAAACTCAATGACGTTAAGACTTCAGAAGCATGCTGTACCATACTGCACCACTGTACCCACTTTCGTTTTCTAAGAGAACAAAACAAACCCGGAGCATTATTTGAGGCAATAACTACGTTTTATCTCACACGCATAACTGGAACAGCGAACAGCTCCACGCTAAATGTCAAAGCACACAGCGAGTGAGCAAACTGGAACCCTGCCTTTCTATTTTAAGTAGAATATTTGTGCCACTTCTCGCATCTAGGAAACACTCTGGGTATGTGAGAAATCTTCAAGGAAAAATCTGTTTGTTTGTAGCTGTTCTCTTTTGAAACTTCAGTATGTGTGGAACAGGAGGGTACAGCAGAAATAACTTGGAATTGAATTCTGAAATTTAACAGAAAGTTTAAAAAGTCCTGATAGGACAAAGAAACACTAATAGGAAGGAAAAAGAAAACAGCTAAGGGAGAGGAGAACCTACCATTCTTCCTTCACAGTTTTGATATTGTCCATGTTTTCATCCTGGGCTCCTCCTAATTATGAGAAGACGACAGTTAACAAAACAAAGCCCACGCAGACGACAGCAGACGATACGCCTGGCACTCCTGCCTACTTCTGAAGCTGAAACGCTCTTTAAGTTTCTCCTGTGTTGGAAGTGAGTTTAACCAGAAATCTGAACCTTCCCCCCCCTCCCCTGATGGCTCTTTGTTTCCCACTTTTTAATTGCATGACACGTGAACCAAACATCGCTTTCAGACCTTCTAAACGAAAACTGCTCTCGCATAAATGTAGAGAAGTAAATTTCACAGTAATCACGTGAGTTGCAAATACACATCCACAGCCACACTAGCTGAGGAAAAGGAGATCACATTCCTTCTCTCATCAGCGTGACTTAAAATCCTGATTCTTGGCAACGCTATGAGGCAGTCACAGGAAAACTGCACTGCTGCTGCAGGCACTCTAATGACCTTCACTTCAATAGAGCACATTATCCAAAGCTGCAAGATTTGTCAGGTTCCTCTCCCTAACATACCTCAACTTATTAGCGCAGCACTCAAAGATCTGCATAACCTGCACGATCATTTCTGGCCTATAACCCAGTTGGAAAGAAAATCCTGGATTCGGATGTGCTAAATATACTACAGGATTAGTTTGCCCAGTCAGAAGAAATCCAGAATGCCACACCAATCTTCTGCGCTCTCTGAGGAGAGGTTACAGAGAGTCACAGAAAGCTACAGACCCCCAAAACCGCCCTAAAATTAAACAAGCCTCCAGAAGGACAGACATTTTAAACAGCAACTGGACACAGGTTACACAGATGATGCTCTGCTCCTGGCAGGCTTAGGACTAAGTCATCATATTGTGCACAGATATCAATGTCAAACTAAGCACAACAGCCCATGCACTCCCAGGAAAAAAAACACCATGTACAGCAAGACTGAAATAAATCTAAAGTGATCCAACCATCTAACTTAACATAAGAGGGAGATGTTATGGGAAACAACATTCACTGAAATGATTAAAAAAACAAAACATAAGCTCAGTACTGAACATAAGTTCAGTACTAATTCGCGTTCTTCTGGGATGCTGATATTGCTGTTCTTTCATCTCAAAACTGTGCAACACGCTTTCTGTTGAAATGTAGGTGAGCCTTCAGAAAACACTCCTAACAACCACAAAGACTCACTCTGTGTTACTATGAGAAAGTTCAGGCAGCCTTCAGATCACCTGCTTCTGCTATCAGCTAGGTCAGAGAAGTACACTTAGAATACATCTGACATGTCACATAAGACGTGGTACAGCCCTTTTATTTCTTCTCAGAGCCCTAAAATTATAGCTGGCCAAGCCTGTGCTGGTACATTGCAACCTTGTGAGTGTATCTGATTGCTGCACTTGGAACTTCGCACCTGCCCTGCAAAACAGGAACTTTCAGTAACCAGTATAACAAGAATGCTTAATATATTTATGTTAATTAACTTCTCTCAAATTAACTTTTAACATAGCTAAGTAATTTTCTTGGATTAAATTTGTGTTTGTGTGTATCATTTGCCCCCAAGCCACCTCTAAGTGCCTGCTTCTGTTGATTTCTCTGCGAGCTGTCAGCAGAGCTGCTGACACATGGCACAATGAGGGAGCTCAGAGGATTTCTGAGGCCTCCAGCCTGCACCAGCAGCATTCAGAACCACTCAGCTGTGAAAGTCGCTGCTCCCACTGAAGCTCAGCAGCCTTTAGAAGGTGTTGGGTTGTACTGAAGAAACATACGCATTAAGATACCAGGGAAAACAATGCAGCGTGTTGGTGGTCATGAGCAAGGAGCCACTGGGGCACAGCGACCAGACGAACCCAGGGTGCAGCAGAGGGAGCAGCTCTCTCCTGCCAACTTCTGACAGACGTGCCCACACGTCACCCACAGCACTGAGAGTTTCGGTATGCCTTTTGTGACAAACATATCGCAGAGCTGAGCTTCCAGCTGCGGAAATTAAACGAAATAAAGGGGAACCCGGGGCTGCCAGCCTCCCAGCGGCGCCCAGAGGAAAGCTCGCCGGCTAACTTTGGCAGAAGCAGAACTTCTACAGCCGAAAGCTGAGCGCGCTCTGCCAGCACAGAGCCGAGCGCAGCGCCGCGACAGAGAACAACTTACAGAAGAAAGACGGGCACGGAGGGAGAGCACGAAGTACGCCAACCCGACGCGCTCAGGTAAACACGGCTCCAAGATCTCCAGCCAGCAGTGCAGGTCCGCGTACATCGAAAAGAAACGTGGAAACCCCCCAGCAGTGCCTTCCCCTCCGCTCCCCCAAACCCCGACCTACCCCAAGGGCAGCCCGCGCAGGAGCTATTTTTAGAGCCGATGAGGTAACCCCGCGCTGAGGCGGAGCGCGGAGAAGGGGCCGGTACCAGCCCGCCCGCCTCAGATACGGCACCGAGCTAAGTTCAAACCCCGCTAGGAGCCGAGGGGCTGCCGGCTCGGTAGGACCCACTCTCCCGGCTCCCGGCACCAACTCACCCGGCCCCGTAGCGCAGCACCGCCCGCGGCCTCCACGCCGAACCAACTCCTCACTGTCCCGCACTCCACTGCGCACGCGCGGCCAGAGGCGGCCCGGGCACCCACTGCCGGGCCGGGCCGGGCGGGCTGCGCCCCGCCCACAGAGGGGGTGGTGTTGGGCTGCCATGTTGGAAAGAGTGCGGCTGGGAGTCAAGTTCGCTCACCTCGTTCCTAATTCGCGTTAATTAATGGGAAATCCAGCGTGGGTGAAGTGCGATCGATGATAATTCTAAAAGCAAAGGTCACCCGGTGTTTTCTTCATGTGTTGTGCAGTCCCTTAAGTGTAACAACTAAAATCACATTTCTCAAAGCTATGACTGAAATGAGATGCTTAACCTCTGAGGCAGTGACACCTGACCCCTGGCAGCTGAGTTTATTCCACTTCGTGCTGCTGTACGTTACATCACACTAAGCCACTTGAAGGCAGTTGGCCTTGAGTTTGAGCTGGATGAGATCTAACTGTGGCTCCTGCCTACGAATGCGCAGGGGAGAGTTGAGCATAGGGAGATCCATACAAACATAACGAACAACGTTACTTTGAGTGTGACAGAATTCTGGAACTGGCTGCCCAGAGAGGTGGTGGAGTCTCCTGTGGAGACATTCAGGAATCATCTGAGCGCTTTCTTACGTATCTGCTGTAGGGAATGTGTTTTAGCAGGAGGGTGGACTAGATGATCTCCAGAGGATCCCTTCCAATCCCTACAATTCTGTGATTCTGTTGAGTTTTATACCTCTCATATATACATCTTATCACTTTACACCTACCTGAGAGGAGGTTGTAGGAAGGTGGGGGTAGGTGTTTTTTCCCAGTTAATTAGTGATAGGAGGAGAGGTCATGGCATCAGGATGTGCCAGGGGAGGTTCAGGTTGGATATCAGCAAAAATTTCTTCTCCAAAAGAGCAGTGATGCAGTGCCACAGCTGCCCAGGGAGTGGTGGGATCACTGCCCCTGGAGGTGTTCAAGGAACGTGGAGATGTGTCATGGAGAGACATGGGCATGGTGGGATGGTTTGGGGTTGGACTGGATGATCCTAGAGGTCATTTCCAACCTGAATGATTCTATGATTCTACTGAGTGAGTTTTATATGTCTCATGTACATATATATATCTGTACATATAAGGAATGTATCACAAGGCTTTCATACCACTGTTGAAGAAATGTAAGGAATTTACAAATTCTGCTTGGTAAAATGTCATAAAGTTGTTCTGTGGTGCTGAACATATTTTACTTTCAATATCTTAAGTACATTTGCTCCATTTCATTGAACACACAGGCTTAATAATAAGTGCAAGACCTGCCTTGGGGCCCTTTCTGCAAAAATTGTATTAGAACCAAGGTAAGCACAGGAAAAGGCAAGATTGGACTTTATCTGGTGTAATGTTGCAGGCTTCTCAACTGCAATCAAGTATTGATTTAGAAGATTAGATCTATTACTGCAAATCAGAGTACAGCTGGAGACATGCTGACCTACTACAATAGGAATTGGTGTCCTAGTGAATTTAGTGGTTCCTTAATAGCTCTTCTAAGTGCAGCTGTTTTCCCTCAGGACTGAAACTTGACAAAGCATGGGAGCAAGAAAAATAAAAGGAAAATCTGTCTTCAACTCCAGCATAGCATAAAAAATCTTTTCTTAAAAAGTGGATATTTTCAAGTTAGTATTGTTACAATCAAGTCTTCACTGAAATCCTTTTAGACTATGCATAAAGCTTATTCTCTAGCAAGAAACAGTATACAAGATGAACAGAAGCAAATGGTCCTTTCCTTACTGCGTGGTGAATAGAAGCAAACAGCCTGGACTGAGTTCACTGAAAAACACTGTAACAGGGTATTCATTAGATGAATACAACCATCTCATGCCCCTTTGTCAGGAGAGATCAGATGCAGTGATGTGGAAGACAGTAACAACCCCTGAACTTTTTTTGTAATATGGGAATGAATCTCGATGACAAAATAAAGCACTGTTCCAGCTGTCACTACCCAGCTGTCAGGGTTGTAGAAGAACCACTGCACGTGGTGTAGCTAAAAACAGTCAGAAATCTAATTTTGAAGGAATATTTTAAACCAAGGTTAACCCATGCCAGAGGAAAACAGCAGCTACCTATAATTAAACATCAACACATCGGCTATATTGATTGACCTTTACTTGAGATAGCAGTTGTTGCCTGAAGCCTTTGCAGTAATATACATATATCCATAGAGCTGCAACAGACTGAGAGGGAAATGGGATTGTAAAATAGAACAGAGTATGGTCACTCTGTGCTCAGCAATTCTGTTGGCATGACAGCACATTCCTCTGCACAGCGTCCTTTTCCCTCATGCTCCTTGCAGGGATGCTAAATGCTCCAGACTGCCACACTGGGAGAAATAGCTTTGGGAGCTCATGTTGCTGGAAAGTTAGTGCAACGGGAAAGCGAGCCATCGCTTTATGGGAGACACTGCATGAATCAGCGCTCATGAGCAGGGTGTTACCCCCATGCAATGAAGTATCCACACATGCAGCTGGGCCGTTGGAGCGTAAATCCACAGCAAAGTGAATACAGCTTCAATTTAAAAAACTCCATAGAATGTATGAAGCCATGAAAAATTCAAGACAGCTTGAGCAACTGTTAGCACCAGATAACACACATTTGGAAATAACATATGACGTGAATTCTCAAAACAAAGACACTTTCAAGTGAAATTAAGATATGGTAGCATAGTTTATAAGATCATTCTTGGATGCAAAACAAGAAAACTTATTTTTGAAGCTAAGATTGTGTGTGAGGAGTAGGGAGATTTACGAGCAAATAATGTTTCCAATGGACTCTCCATGTGACCTTAATCACATTTATTATGCATTCATATACTCCTAATACTTATCTGCTAATATGTTAATAAATGCCTATTTATATTGTAAGCATTTTAGAGCAGAGTCTGTTTTTTATGACAAAGCTATATATCACCCAGCGGACTGGGGTACTACTTTCATATGATTAATGATCATAAACACCAAAGTGAGATGATATGCCACTTTTCTCCAAGATGGAAGCAATTTTCAGTATGGAATGATAGTGAATGATAGTGAAAAACAGATCCTGCAGATTCCTGGCTTACAGTGTCATCAGCCTTTTTAGTATCAGACCATCTACTGTATGTAACCTTAGCTCAACAGGAAAGATGTTATGGAAGCTGATTGCCAGATGTGATGTGAAGCTAATTCTGAAATATCAGGAGGTAGTTCTTATCACTCTTATTTAATGTCATGTAAGAAACTGCTTTCTGATACCACTTCAAGCTGCAATTATGTTACCTGTTGTAGTTTGGAAAGGAATATTCAGCTGAACATTGAAACTGAACATTCAAAGTTAATTTCTAAAACGTTATTATTAAGAATGGGTCACTTTAATATCACTGCAAAGCACACGCAATGTGGAGGGACTTACTTTATGTGTTCAAGTGTAAGGTGGGAACAATCCAGACTAACAGACCCTCCTTGTTTGATGTTTTTCCCAAGGGCCTATCTTTACAGTGGGCAGTTCTCAAGAGAGAAGCCGTTCCATCTCAATTTCCTAAAATTCTTTCAAGAAAGGACATAGAGCACACGTACAAAAGCATAATCTCTTCTTAATCTCTTTATTTTGAGATTCAGCTGAAACCAAGATGAGTTGACAGCATGACAGAAAGAAGCACACAAGAGCTTATGAATAGAGTCCTGAAAAGATGATTTAATTTCCATTCTTTGGAATGTTACAGCAATTCAGAGATATTACAAAGTAATCTCTGATAAATTGCCTATGATTGAAGCAAATAGGATTTCAGTGAAAAAAGCCCTCTGGTCCTTACTGGGATGAAGGTCTCTACAGAAGTTCTTAATAAATGACGAAGCACTTTTTCTTTTGTTATAATACGTTCCTGATTTCCTTGTAAAACAGGAACAGGTGGCAACAAAATCTTCCATCTCCAAGTACTTCCCATGACATTAAATATTACTTATGGAATAAACAAGGATTTCCATTCTTCTTTATCCTGGCTCATCTTTTAATGTCTTTTTATGTCACCGAGTCCCAGTAAGACTTAATTCCCCAAGTCTCGTTGAGCAAAAGAGATTCTTTTGCTCAAGCACTTTTTCATGGTCTTCCAATTTCTCAGTGGTGTACCAGCCACAGCAGATGTCATGGCCTCTTCTCAATATAAGTTTTGGTTATTTTCATCTTCTTTTCTAATAACTGGAGATAAAAGGGTGTTGAACTCTGCTGCAAGCTTCAGCACTTGTTATAAATTGGTTCAATTTGAGACACAGTCCTTCCCAATGGCATTTATTTTCAGAAGCGTTTACCTATCTGTCTTCAAGACCAAACTACAAATCTTGAAATGGAATCTTACAGAGAATGAACCCTACAAAAGTTTTATGTTATTTGTGGGTTATAACTCTGTTCCTTCTCCCCCTCTTTTCTTTTTCATCTTTTCTCTGTCACTACTCAGGTTTCCCCCCCCCCCTTTTTTTTTTCCACAAAGCTCTCCCTACGTATAGAGGGTCAAAACAGGTTTGAATTCCATCGTTACATTACACCAGACACAAACAACAAATAGGAAAGAGGGAACAAATACATTAGTGAAATTGCTATAAATTCATGTCTGCAGTACTTCGTCTTTAATTGTTAAACCATATAGAAATACCTCTTAGCATGTGTAGTATAAAATATGAATCTTACGTTAACATGTCATTAATCTTACGTTAACATGTCATCTGTACAAGAAACAAAAAATCCAAACAAAACTGACAAGCAAATCTTGTTATTTATGATTTATTCATTGATGGTGTCCCTACTAAGAATGGCGATGGAGCACACGTAGAAGCCAGAAAGCCATGAGATGACTGAGTCAGTTACTGGCCACGCCTTGTAAGAACAACAGCACAACAAAGAAACCTGAAAATAAAACCATCTGCCAAAAACCACGTGGGGAGGAAACATCCAAAATGAAGCATGTCTTTACATGGTCCCTACTATGCTAACATAATGAGAATAAAGCAGGAGAGTGTTCAAAGCAGTGAGCAGGGATTGTTAACGACATCAATCCCCCCACAAGAGTAGTCCCTCTGGCGTCATAAAGAGCATGGCTCACAGCAGTGAGATCAGAACATAGGAATAAAAGGACAAAGGAAAAGAAGAAGGACACAACTATGGTCAAAACATTTAGTAAATATAAATTGCTTTCACGTTGTGGGCTTTCTGTTGCTTCAAGCAGATCTGGATAGGCACCCAGAAAATAATTTTGCTTGCATAATGACAAAGTTTATTTTACTTTTAAAAAGTCATCAGTGTTCATGAGAGGAGGGAGGAGTGCTGGTTTGAATCAGGCATGTTGCAAGCAGATGTTATGCAAGTTTCCCCAAACAGTCCTGCCAATGCATTGCAATTCTGAGTTATGACATTCACTGCATCTGCAGTTTGGGTCCTTTTTTGGGCCACAGCTTCATCTGTTGGTTTTCCCAAAATGGGGATGGTATTTTTGTGATGCACACAAAAACTTTAAGGAGACCAAAATACTACTTTTCATTTTCAGACCAGAAGAATTTGGATACCGTATCTGAATTACATGGCCGATCAGTAGCAAGGATGGAAACGGGAAAGCACATTTATCTATCATCATATGGTTGCAGTAGTAGCTCTTTTAGGAAACATATCTCTGGGTTCTTTCGCGCAACACGTTTGGTAAAGTACAGCCTCCTGCCATTTCCTTCCATTCCTACAAGTCGTTTCCCAATATCATTTTCAAAATCTGTCATGCATTTTTCACTAAAATACTCCTTTACCCTACAAGTGTTTGAAATGGCGACATCTTTCCATAGCCTCAAAACAAATAAATGAATGAATGAAGAATAGGCAGTGTAACCAAACTAATTGCACTGAGCAGAACAACTGTGCTTTGGAAAGACTGCAGGCTCTTAAACAGGAGATGAAGTCCTGTTGCTATTACAGATTAACAGCTGTAAGCAGAGAATGTCAGATAATCCAAAGATCATCATTTCTACTTCTAAAGACGCTGAACTTAGGAGTACCTTAGAAAAATGAAAAATTGTCTCTGTATACAGAGAGATTTATTTTCTTGGGAATCTAAATGGCCCATTTTCTTATTATACATCCTAATGGAACTATGGTACGTTTTACATTTTTCAGTATATACTCCACTGTGCTTTCAGACTTTAATCTTGAAAGGAAGTATGTGGGAGTATGGACGTAAACCAGAATAACAGTTTTTACATTTGTTGTTCTCTATTTAAACATCATTGCAATTTCCATCTTTAGGCACTAGGAATACTAATAAAGCCTGTATGAGCCTAGCAGCCCCAGCCATGCGATCACTAATTGTATCACTTTTTTTTTTATCAAAGCAGCAGTGCCAAACAAGTCAGAGTAACAAACAGAGGCTATGACTTCATCACCTACAGCTCTATGCTTCCGTTACTGAATTTGTTTTGGGTTTGGGGGCTTACCTACATGCATTGTGGTTAAGTTCAATGAAGGCCAACAGCTGGTTGGAGGATTTCTTGCTGCACATCAGTGTGAAGGGATTGTAGTTCGTGAGCAGTTTGAAAAGTGCTTAGGCATCCGATGTAGTATAATAAATACAAATCTTTGGCCCTCTGTAACGTCATTGTTGGATCTGTGATAAGAGAGAGAGAGAAGAGAAAAATCAGCTTTTCAACTGCTGAGCAATGGACATCGGACGCGAGCTGAGGCAGCTGGGCAGAGCTGTGAGCATGCTGTGGGTGACCTGCACGGTGGGCAGCGCAAGGGCGCATCGCTGACAGCCTGCCCGTCACAGGATTCCTTCACAGCCGAACTCAGCAGGCTGTGAAATAAGTTCTCCACGCAGAGGGGTGGATTCCTTAACCCCCGTCTGTATAAGCCGTGTCACTGACCGACACGAAGTCCCGTGGCTGAGCAGAGCTCCGGAGGCACTCTCTGGGGCTGTCGCCGCTGCCCCCTCCCATCCCCCCCGGCCGTGGGCAGCCGTCCCTTCCTCGGCCCGGCCCCGAAGCACTACGATCCCTTGGTGTAAGCATCGAGGGGGCCGGATCCCGCCGGGGGAGGCATCGCCTGACAGAAGCCAGAAGCGGCGACCTCGCGCCTCCAGAGCTCCGCCGCGGCCCTCAGCCTGACAGGACGGCTGCCCCCAGTCCCCGCCCCGCAGCCGGCCCGTTCTGCTTGCGCGGGGCGCTCCCGGCCATCCCAACCGGCCGTCCCACTCCCGGGGGATACCACCGGCCGCCTCCTGCCCCCCCCCGTGCCCCCAGCTCGCTCCAGGCCCATAGAGCGGCGCCGGCGCCATGCTAGAACGTACGCAGCGGGGGCCGCCTCGGCCCTGCGCGCGGCGGCGGCGCCGCAGCGCCCCCCTGCGGCAACAGCCGGTGTGGCGGCGCGGCGAGGAGAGAAAGGGAGAAGGGGCAGTAATGGCGGCCGGCTAGTGCGGGGCTGAGCCGAGGAGGCGGCGGCAGCGGCGGGAGGAGTCGGCGCGGTTCTGTCTTGTGGCTCTGCCCGGCGGAGCGGCGTCCCCAGAGGACTTCTCCTTCTTCCCCCTCCCCTTCCCTTCCCCTCCCTGCCCGAGCCCCCGCCTGTCCGCCCTCCCTCCTCCCTCCGCGCCGGCGGCAGCGGCAGCAGCGGCGGCGGCGGCGGCGGCGGCGGCGGCGGCGGCGGGGCCCCCGGTGTCCCCCTCCCCGGGGCCATGGTGAACACCAGGAAGAGCTCCTTGCGCCCCCTGGGCAAAGCGGCGGCCGCAGCGGCCGGAGCCGGCAGCCATTTCATCTCGTCCCGGACCCGCTCTTCCAAAAGGGGCACCAAGGCAGATGCGGCCGGGCTGGAAGAGACGGCGGCGGCGCGGGTGAGGGCTGGCGGCGGGGAGCGGGCAGCGGACAACGTACGCGGAGAAGGGAACTGGGGGCGACAGCTTCA